>JACCIC010000084.1:1597500-1937500 GCA_018907035.1 Sycobia sp. Sy_11 | reverse complement strand
AATTATCTAATCCAAACTTTAAATATTGAACACTCGATACTTAATATTCGATACTTGTTCCTTTTTTACATTGCATTCTTCTTTGAATGTCAGAACTCGTTTGTCAATTGTCAGACTTTTTCTGTTCATGCTCCAGTTGATAAATTTTATTGATGTATTTATTTTGTCAATTGTATAATATTTTTTTATATACGAAATTATCCAGTGACAGGTATTAAGGTTAGTCAAATCATATATTTCTTTGATATGAATATTGTTTAAACAAATATTAAGTAACTTTAAAGGCAGGAAATACAATGTTTAGAGGAGTCGTATTCTAGCTTTGAGAAAATGTTGAGAAGTTCGAAATCAGGTGGCGTGTTCAGTTTGCCGCCTCGGACTCTCCGACCGTCAGGCTGCGTTCGGTGAGTGAGACTTATCGCTCGAAATTTGACCCCATTGAGAGCGGAGTAGAATTTATAAAAGCGCGCTATGAGCGCTAGGAGAGACATTCTTTTTTTGATCTCTTCTTAGCAAAGTTATTGTATTAATTATATTTGGATTTATTAAATTCAATTTTTAATTTAAATATATTTTGTATTGTTATTTTCTTATTGTCATAATCTAACCTCCCAGCGTATTGTTCAATTACGCATATAAAATAAAAATTATACATATACTTCATTAAGCATTATTTTACTATGTAACTAAAGATCATGTAAAATACATGTAAACATTTCATTCGTGTATTATTAAAATCCTTATTTAAAATGTAATATAGAATATAGTGACGCATATATACTCCACAATATTGTTCAAGACACTTTATAATATTACTTATTGAAATGTTAAATAATTTAGAAATAGCTATATACATCTCTTTTATTATTATTCAAGTTATAAATTATAAATACAGACCAGCTGCTGTTCAAACAAAACCCTTATATCATATAATTTTGTAAAAATTATATATTGTAACATGTATAGGTTACTTCACCCTATACATGTTGATTATTTCAACAAATAGGAAAAAAGTAAGAGAAAAAGGGAAAAAGAAAGAGAGAGAGAGAGAAAGAGAATAAAGAAAAATTTTAATATAGTTAACTAGTATAATATATACATTGGTAGTGGACAGTTTAGAATTTTCTAAAAAGGAGTACGTGGTTATTGTCGTAAAAAAATATAAATTGTTAAATCGAAGTACTATTTGGAAAGTTTAATTTCGAGAAATCAAAGATCTTTCTTATCATCTAATAGAAGTGGTAATATGTGGAAGTTCTTGCCAAATAATAGAAGGGTGTAATAAACCGGCTGGTCAACTACACTCCAAGCTTTCCTCACTTAAACATCGTTGGGTTGTTTTTAGTTCCAGCGTTGTATAAAAAGGTTGGTGGATTTATCTTTACTTCTGTTAGCTTTGAATTTTAGAAGATTATTATTTATCTTTACTTATTTCTTTAATTTTCTCCATTAAAAATCTTAGAGGTTGTAAATTAATGTTAGAACGTGTAAGAGAGACAGAGAGATACAGTCATAGATTAAAAATGTAAATAGTAATTATTTTTGTAAATTTGTAATATATTGTACATTGCCGGCAATAGTAATAAGTAAATAGGATAATTAAGTAAAATTAAGTTAATCGATATCACTGTAAATAATTTTGTATATAGCGAGTTAATAATAGGTATAATTTAATACGTAATAGATTGTAATGTACATTGCTTAAAAACCAATCGGCAATACGGCTCGGAAATGAATCGGGAGGAAAGGGGTTATTTTTTTTAAATAAACGCGGCTCACTGATGGAGAATGTATATTCTGCACACACACAGTCTTAAGGATCAAGACCCAGAGTTAATAATAATACACTAATATGAACGTTTAAATATACAAATAATTTTATGTATATAGGCATAGGCTTTGCACATATTCCCTACCTCGACGTTAAACTCGAACGTACTGTCGAGTCGGGAAATAAAGTAAGCAAACACGCCCTTGCCCACTGTTCAAAACTTTAATACTGATTTGACTGAGAAATAATTTAATCAGTATGAGACCAACCGTGAACAATAGTAGAACATGGACGCAATTCTCCAAATGTCGCCACATGAGTTGTACGAGGAGTTTGAGCGTTGGTTGGATGCTCAAGACACTTCGTATTTCGGGGAGGTGGCTGAAGATGAGGGGTATTTCCCTCAGCCCACCCTACAGACAACAACGGCAGCGGTAGAGTACCAGCCGACTAATAAGGCGGTACTCGAAGCTATGGCCAGGAAGCCAATGGTGCGGCTGGAGCGGCTGCAGACGCGCTCACGACCACTGACATTTCCACCGCCGCTGATCACACTCCCGCCAATCCATCGGCAGCAGCGGGACACGTCTTTCACGGTGCCTCGGATTCCGATCTCGGAGCCCCCACGGCCCAGGACGGTAAAAATTCCGAATGGCCCGGAGGTCGTGATCCCGCCGGGAGTGCGGGAATATAGGGCCTGACATAACGGTCTGCGGTGGCGGATTCGCGTCGACCCACGAACAGGAGCTGTCCGAGTAGGGAAGCCTAAAGGTTTGTTTTTTTTGTTTGTTATTGGAAATTTACTAGTTGTGAGAAACCAGTTTGCTCACTGTTCGTTTCGGCGAGTCCGGCCAAATGAAGTATTGTATTTTAGCGGTATGATTCGTTTGCTTATAAATTAATATGATGTATCCGCATTTCACTCTCCACGGAGGAAGGGGGAGATGCGACGAGCAAATAGTCTCGCACAAATAATATTATATTGTGTTGTGTGAGCGTGACACTACGGAGACGAGTCGTGTGGTGTGAACGGGTGTCTTACGCAGACGAGGCGCGTCGCGAGGAGACTACGCCATTCTACGCGGCAGAGCGACAGCCCGCCGAGGATCAAGGGCCCGACGAGGAAGAAGATCGGCGAAGCACCCCCGAGTGAGCTACGGCCAGAGCCCGAGGAGAGGAAGAGCAGCAGCTCGCCCTCCAGCGACAGCTATACGACAGCGATACGACAGCACGGTGAGTGCCGACGGCAGCGGTATTTTAGTTGTAAGTCCGGGCCACGGATCGCGTAGCGACTGCGGCGCGTACGCGAACACGAGAACGTGCGCGCTCGTATTAGAGAGCTGCTTTTGGAGAAGAGCCAACAGCCCGGAGACGACGACAGCGAACGAGCGAGCGTACGAGTGTGTGTGTGAGAGAGAGAGAGAGAGAGAGAGAGAGAGAGAATTAGAGTGCGTGTGTGCGCTTCGGACGCCACTAAAACATTTTAGTGGAATTTGTTTAAATTTATACTAAATTTATTATGCCAATAATAAGAATATACGCATAATTAAAGTTTGGAGAAGTTCCATATTACCTAGTGTTGTGATTGGAAAATGTCATTTTCTTTATTAGTAAATGTATGCATTTGAGATGCCGTGCCCGGAAAACTCAAGTTTTCGAAAGCTGTAGTCTTTCATGCATACATGAGCTTTGTAAAGACTATGACTGTTTTCGAAATCTGTTCGAGAGCCTCTATATAAATATATATAAGATGAAATTATCCACAAAGTATGGAAAGTTCCATATAGGGTAAGTTATGTATTAATAAACTGAAATTAAGAAGTTCACATATTGTATTTATTTAAAAATTCCATGACAATTACAATTACTTTGTGATGCCTATTTATTTTTATACGTAAATAAGTTTTTAGATGCTTGTAAAAGGAAGAACTTGGTAATTCAAGGACATTACAATCCTCAATAATAAATATGTATTACAATTATTTATTAGTTAGTTCTCTTTACTTAGAATGAAGTTGTTCAGCTTTGAGAAGTATACGAAGGTTTGTAGTAATATATTTAGAATTGTGCACTTGTAGTAATATCTTTAGAATTGTGCACATTGTTCATGTACGTATTGATATTACATAACAACTATGAACAGTAATTCTATTAGTTGATCTTAGCCATTTGTTTTTTCATTATTGTTAATTTAATTATAGTTGATAAGTTATTTTGACTCAATGATTATCACAAATAATCTTGAATAAAATATATATCATGTTATTATATTTGTGCAATATAGTGATCGATACAAACTAATGGTTTTAAACTGTGAAATTTATTGCATTTCTCTAATTCTTGAAGGAACCGAGTCGATTCAGACTTATAGGGAAAAAGAAACGAATAAGACCTTTGATAATAGTCGATAATGTTTCATGATGCAGGTTCAATAAAAGTTTCAAAAAACTTGCAGACTAAATATGTATACCAATTGCAAAACAAAACTATACTTTTAAGATCTATTTAGTTACAAGCGTCTGACTTTAATATATTTACAAGTGTGTTGTTAGTTTATTATAATTTTCAGAATTATTGAATCGTAGTTGAATTTATTATTATAATCGAGCGACCTCTGCGAGGGTCATTGTGTGCATGAATGTCAACAGTAAAGCCGCACGAACCGGTCGGTTGCTTGCTGACACCTGCTTGACGTGTTCATGCGTAGTGTGTGTTTGTTTACAAAGCTATTTGTGAATTTGGCGGTTTTTGTAAATGTTGAAAATGACTCAAAAACAAGATCAACGAATTTGCACCCAATTTTGTTTTCAACTCGAAAAAAGAAGTTTAAAAACTATTCAGATAATTTAGTAGGCCTTTGGGAAGAAGTTATAGCTAAAACACGAATAAAAGAGTAGTATAACCATTTGAAAGGAGACCGTACTTCTGTTTATTTTCATTCTGGTCGAACTTCGGCGACAAACACATTGGATAATATTGAGCAGGTGCGTTTTTTGATCGAGCAAAATTGTTGTATGACTCTACGGGAACAACAAGAAGACCTTGGAATACCAAAAACTATAATTTGGGACATTTTAACCTCAAATTTACAAATGACACGCGTGTGTGTGAAGTTCATTTCGAAATTGCTCAGTGCAGAGCAAAAGAAGATTCGCATATAAATCGCTTAGAATAACTTACTATAGTCCATAACAATTTTTTTTAACAGTCTGTGAATGCTATTTATGCATTTCGAACGACTGTTCTCCAAAAACATTCCTGGAAAACGGCCATCGGAATATGTGCGAATCGACACAAATCCCATGTCACTACGCACTAAACACATATCTCCGTGTTGCACCGACACCAGCCCGGAACTCTTATGCACATTACTTCAGCCTGGGCTGTTGTCCTTTCGTGGTCATTTCACGTTCATACGTTTCATCCCAGGTTCTCATGCATACTCGGTATCGCATTCACTCTCACATACTTCCATCATCCAAACATCCATCAGCTTTTTTACTCCGTAGCACATTAGTAACGTATTTTGTGACCAACCGTCAGCTGTCCGCGTCCGTTGTCATAAGTTTTGTTACGTTTTCTGGCGTGATCTCACCTATCCTCGTCTCCATAACAATATTACTATGCTTGAAAACGTTATTATTGGTGATGAATCATGGGTTTGTGGTTATGATCCTGAAAGAAAACAGCAGTCTTTACAGTGGAAGCATTCTGTATCACCAAGACCGGAAAAAGCACGTCAAAGTCATAGCAATGTGAAGTCAATGCTGATTTTTTTTTCAATTGATGAAGGTGTTGTACACTACAAAAATACACCGATAGTAAGACAATCAATAAAGAATATTACGTTTAAATTTTGCAATGGGAATTGCAGCAGCCAGAACCTGCAAAGGAAAATAATAATAAATAAAAGATAAAAATAAAAGTAGCGAGAAAAGCTATAGGGATGCTGTGAACAAATAGAAGGTATTCGCATAGAAGGAAGATATAAGGAGAGAAATAAAAATAGAATATGCATGTCGAGAAATGAAGAAACATACATATATAAATAGATATAAAGAAAAGCATAGGCAGAGAAGGGAAAGAAGATAGTAGAAGAGATATAAAGGTAAAATATGTATGCCGAGAAAGAAAGAAACAGACATATAGAAAGGGATGTAAAGAAAAGCATATGCAGAGAAGGAGAAGCAGATATAAGGAGAGAAATAAAAGTCAAATATGCATCCAGAGATATATAAAAAAAAATACACGTACGGAGAGAAATATAAATGAAGACTGAGATACATGCAGAAGAAGGTAGACAGAGAGAGAAAAGAGAGATATATAGAAGTAAACAAGAAGTGAGAGAGAGAGAGAGATAACATAACCTCGAAACGGGTAAATGAGATAATGAAATTGCAAAGTAGACGCGAGTAGAAATACTAACTTAAATAGATAAAAGAAAAGAAAAAATATATAAACAAGCATAAGTGGCAAAGTTCCAAAAGCCATGTAGACACCGCAAGCGGGAAGTGAAGATTTGAAGACACGTGGCCGCACCAGGTTATGTGCAACATACTGGACGCCGCATGGGCCGCTGCTCGAACGAATGCAAAGAAGCCGCACACACAAAAAAAGGAAGCAGCAACGACAATCGAGCTCAACGATGTCAGCTCAACTAGCAGGAAGGGCGCGTGGAGACGCTGAAAAACACAACAAGATTAGTGAGAGTCGGAGATACACAACGTGCGACGTCCGCACTGCAGACGACCGCACTGGAAGTAGCAGCCAACGTGAAGACGGAAGTCGCCGCGGAGAAGGAGCGGCCAACAGCGCCACCGCTCTTAGCGGCGCCGCACCGAACTACCAACAGGGAGATATATATATATATATAGATATATCTCCCGGGTAAGTTTGAAATTGGCGCGCGACACAAGTCAGAAAACCAGACATTGCAGACCGATAATGTCGGTCGAAATGGTATGAAGATGACGGAAGAGCCCGAAATTGGCGCAGATCGGAGAAGACGCACGATAATTGGTGCAAATTGGGGAAGAAGGCTGATAATTGGAGGATGGCGAAAAGAAGAGCTGCGATTGGAGAATCGGAGGTGAAGATCAAGAAGAACTTGAGACGATTTTGAAAGCCGGTGTAATACAAACGTGTCGCAGCCATTGTCGCCAAAAGTAAAATCGTGAGTTAATATAACGAAGTAGATTGTGTACGGAAGGGAAGGGTGTGGAAGACTAAGTACGAGAGACAGTAGTCGGGAAGTGGAGTGGTGCGTGAACAATAACTGTGCCAGTGGTGAAAGCCGATTGTGCGGGCAGTCCCAGCCAAGACAATAATTTTCTTGTCGTTTTTCTCTCTCTCTCCCAGGGAGACCACCGCGGAAGAGGAGTGACTAGCAGCAGCGAGCGCACGAGGGGACGCTCTCGTCTATACTTAGCGGTAGAGGGTGAATGGGCCTGCGCGCCCTTAACTTGAACTATTTATATTTGATGTATATTGTGCGAGCGGGGAAAGGGGTACGCGGCGAAATTTAGGCAGCGGCGGCCACCAAAAAGGGGGAGGGAAGTAAGGGTTTTTTTTGCGAGCGTATGCGAGAGAGCGCGAAATGATGGCGGACGCCAAGATTAATAAAATGTAATTTTATTGTGTAATAAAACCAGTTGTGAAATAGAGTGCGGTATATCTTTTTTTTGCTATAGTAGTCGAACCAAATATTCACATATATATATCTAGGTAAAATTATGCAATAAGAAACCTGTATGCATAACAGCCCGAGTTCCCGCCCTGGAAGCACTCAGGAGAAGAAAAGGCGGTAAGTGAAGTACGTAACGAGCGGAAGGCCGCGCAACGTTACAATTTTGAAACGTTTACGTGAAGCAGTGGGAAGAAAACGCTCGCACTTTTCATCAAGTACTGATTGGCTTCTCCATCACGATAATGCGCCAACGCATTCATCGAAACTTATGCAGTAGTTTGTAAATTAATACAGTGTAGCATTGTTTCCATAACCTTCGTACAGCCCCGACATGGCCCCTTTTCACTTTTGGCTTTTACAAAACTCAAAAAATCATTCAAAGGTCAGCGATTCGGTGACAAAACGACTTTTGAAAACAATGCCACGAGCGTACTCAAGACCATCCCTAAAAGTGAGTGTCCAGGACCATTTCAGCAATATTGTTGCAACGATAATTTGAATTGGCATCATGCGTGGGTACAGTAGAACCTTCCGATTATCAAACCGTTGTTATAATATAAACTGATGGCTGGGAAAGAATGGATTAAAATATCAAAAATTAAATGCGATGAGAAAAGTCTTTACTGCTGTAATGATAGTTGTATCAAAACCAAATAGATATATAATAATTATAAAGATAAATAAATCTATTTAAAAAATTAATTTCTATTGAATTTATTTTTAATTTTGCTCTGAAGTCCATATTGAAGGATAGAGATAGCCCTAGAGTTATACTTTCTTTCTTGTTCCGGACAAAGAATGGGGAGACAGCCCAACAATAATTAAGGTGTAGAGTCTAGGAAAAACATATATTTCTGCAACGTATCTTTCCACTGTTACTGTTCATCGGCTTTCCTTTTCTCTCCCCTTCCTCGCTTCTCAAAAAAGACACCAAGAGTCTCTGTATTTTTTTCTCACTCTGGTTTAGGCTTAACTCTCCCAGTTGGCACGGAGATAACTATAAGGCTATTTATAGTTAACTCCGAACAGACAAAGGGTACTTCAACGATATCTTAAAAAACGCCTTATAGGTATACAACAGATGCCTTATTTCTACCTTAAAGGTATATACAGCATATCGTAAAGAAATCGTACAGACATCTGAAGGTTTTTTTTACAGTTTAATAATAAGTTGCGAAATTGATATTGTACAGATGACTAATCGACTCTACTTCAGTACACTTAATTTGCCTTGACGTTACCTAATTGATAGCTTAATAAAACGACTAATGGATGTGCAATAGATATCTTAATTACCATCATAAATGTGCTTTATAGATGTAGTTAAGATAAATTTTTTACATAAATTTACATACTTGTTTAATTCGAAACTGATTGCGAATATATTCAGTAATAGAATTCATTTATACACATTTTTATATATAATCAATATAATGTATTCAAAAACAAGCACTAGTTATATGTAACTTAATTTATTTATATTCAATTTTTTATTTTTCTATTTAATTACATTACATACGCATATAACAATTATAATTTGAGTGACACAATTCATTTATACGAGGGCGGTTCAATAAGTACCCGTGTTAGAAATGATACCATTTTTTCAAAACATTCTTTTTTTTATTTTTCAACATAGTCCTATTTTAGAAAGACACACTTCTCCCATCGTTCTGGCTGATGATTTTTTAACCCCTCCAGAAAAAAGGATTTTTCAAACTCTTCAAAATAAGCCTCTGTCTTGGCGATGACTTCCTCGTTTGAGGAAAATTATTTTCACGCGAACCATTTCTTCATGTTAGGAGACAAGAAGTCGCAGGGAGCCAAATCTGGTGAATACGGGGGGTGCGGCAGCAAGTGATACCGCAATTCATGCAATCTGGTGCTAACAACTCCAGATGAATATGCTGGTGCGTTATCGTGATGAAACAACACCTTTTTTCACCAAATGCAGCCGTGTCTCCTTTAATTTTTTGTCGAAGCGGTCCCATAACTCACTGTAGTGTCCAGTGATTATTCTTCCTTTTCCTAAAAAGACCATCAGGATGATGCCCTTAGCATCTCAAAAAATCGTCGCCATGACCTTTCCGGCCGTTGCTTCGATTGTTCCTTCGTTTCTGGTATGTAATGGTGAATCCACGTTTCATAAACGGCGACTACTTGGCTCAAAAAGTCCTTCGGATCCCGCTTAAATTGTTCCAAACACTGCTTCGAAGTTAACAGCCGCTTCCGCTTGTTGTCTACCGTGAGCAATAGTGGCACCAATTGGGCCGACAATTTTTTCATAGCTAACTTATCATGTAAAATATTAATTCCCGTTCCGATCGACACGTTTTCGCGTCCATTGATGGCTGACAGCACACGATAAACATCAGCTTCCCTAAGGAACGCCCTCTGTCTTCAACACGGGTACCAATTGAACCGCCCTCGTGGATCCATGCGAGATCCAACATGAACAAGTCTTTTCAACATCTAAATGGTCATGCAATATCTACGATTAAATTCATTATACAGCGTTTCACAGTGGCCAATAATGGGTTCATCGCCAAAAGTCGAAGTAAAATGATCGATGCACTCTTGTCTTAATAAGCCATGTCGAAAGTCGTTAAAAAAGCATCGCACGAAAATTTCCACGACACATCAATGGCGCCTGCAACACTTGGTACACCAAGGTTCAAAATATAAATAGCAACCCTCGTATATTAAAAACCATTAAATAACAATATGACGTAGGAAACTGAACAATTTAAAAGATCATTATCGTTAATAAATATAAATTATCAATAAAATGTCGTATTTTTGATTAAGTCATAATTATATAAGAATTGTATAATGGAATTGTAATAGAATAATATGTAATAGAAATACAAATATATAATACAAGGGTACAAAGAAGTGGAACTGTTTTTCGAAACTTGTTAAATATATTGAATAGTAAACGCACTGCACACATATAAATTCTAAATTTAACGATAAATTAATTCTAAGAAATTGAAATTCAAACAAGTTCAAAGTTTGTTCGGTAAGCGGCAGTATTACAACACCTTCTTCATTTTTTTTTAATTAATCTTTATTAATTTCTTCTCGAAATTATTTAGCATACATAGATTTAAATTACATATAGGTAACCATTAAATTAGATTACAAGTTTGAGATTTAAATTTGTAATTCGCTATCACGCAGAATTTTGTACAAAATTTTTAATAACGAAGGTTTTGCTTTGAAGAGTAGAAACCTGGCTGTCAGAGGAAGGTACATTCCTTTTTTGTTTAAATTTAATAATAGTGCCTCTCTTTTATTATCATACAGCCTACATTGCCAAAGTACGTGATCTAGATCTTGCACTCCCTGTCCGCACGGGCATAGCGCGTCTAGTGTAAGATTGACTCTTTTTGCAGAAGCGGCTAGACTGTGATGATTTGATCGAGATCTGTTTATGATTACTATTGCTTTTCTACTCCAGTTAAAATTGTAAAATCACGGCTTGGTGTTATTAATGTAATAATACTGAAAATATTCTACTCCCTTACGTGTTCCTCTTTCAGTAGCTATATTATGGGTATTTTTTTAGCAGTTTTTTAAAATGTTTCTCTTAGGTCTGTGAAAGGTAAATATCAGTTCAGCTCATAACTTTCCCTATGACCTGCCATTTTAGCATATATATTTGTAGTTTCATTCCCACGGATGACCTTGTGTGAAGGAATCCAAACAAATTCAATTTTGGTATTAGTGTTTTTTTGAAATTGTAGAACTTTTGGCTTTATAATATAAATGTATTTGTTTGTTTGAATATTAATGTCTGTCGATCTTAGTTTTTTAAAGCACTTTGGGAATCCGTAAAAATGATTACATTATGATTAATATTATGAAGTGCAAAATCTATGGCATCATTAATCACCATAGTTTCAGCTGTAAAAATTGATGACAAACTGTACAAGCTACGTTGTAATATATATTTTGGATTTTTGTAAATGCATGCTGTACCAACTGCCGGTGCGTTATTGATTTTACTTCCGTCTGTATAAATAGCAATCGCGTCTTTTGATGAGATATATTGATCTATTATCAAGTTGGAATCTCTAGAATTGATAATGCTTTTACTTAAGTCTTGGTTACAATCTATAGAAGTTGTCAGCGTTTCAAAGTTAAATAAATAGGGATTGTAGTGTTTTTGTGTATCAACAATGTTCGTTAGCGGTAAAATTACCATAAATTTACCTTCTTCATGATAACTACTCAACCTTTTTGATGATATTGAAGATACTAAAATAATACTAATAGGTAACTGAAAAAGGCAAAGTAATGACACTTTTTTGCATTCAACTCAAATTATACTGTAAAGAACAAAGTAATTGTATCTTTTTCAGGCGACTTAAGGTAATTGATAATATGGCACACGTAAGGTAATGTAACTTTTCCTGTAAATGTCGCCATTTAGATATCTGATGTGAATACCTTATAAAAAAATCTTCAGTCAAACAGAAATTAGATATCTTACAGTTATCTGTGTTAACTGGGCTATTCCAAGAATGCGCGGTCTAATATATAAATCTATGGTTGCCAGTCACAGCTAGCGACATCTATTGAACAAACATGAATGTAACTGGCTAAACTTTCCGAAGGCTTTTCCCATGCAAAGCGTACGTAGTTTCCACTTCTATCAACCCTCTATGTCTGAACGTCAACAGCTGCCAGTTTTATTTTGATGCAGTAACCATATTAGTTATTATTAATACTAATATAAAAAATATTAACTCTTAGAGTATCGGTATAACGCATGGATGTGACATAAAATAAACCTTTGTAAAACACCTATTTTGTACCGAATAATGATTAAGAATCATGGATAGGTGTTAATAATAATTAGCAATAAGTAATAATAATAATTATAAATAATTACTATTATATATAAATGCATAGTTATATTATCAACATTTAAAAGAAACTAAATATTTTATCTCAAAAATAAATAAGTGATTCGCCACGTCCACGCCGTTAATTCTGACTAGTACTGACAGCGAGTACTTGCAGTCTGAAATAAGGATTTATCATATTTTGTTCAACAAAAAGTTTGAATTTTTCCATTTTGACTTCAGAATCGTAATCAGCGACCTAAAAAACCTAGTATTTTTCCATACGTATCGAATAGTTTTTTTCAATTATGAAAAATTTAACATGGGCATTACCGTACCGGACCGGCATGATGCACATATGCGTCATGCTCTGACTCGCAAACATTTAGTCTCAGTTTGGGTTAAATTTGGGGACCTATGATCACTTTTTCACACAAACAATACGCATTGAAAATATCTAAAATTCCGGTTCTCTCAGGGTTAATTCATTTTGGAACACTTGTTATAACCATATATGTAATTTTACATATAAAACATCAAATAACGCCATAAATTTTAGTGCAACGAAGTCAAATAATAAATTTAATTTATTAAATACCTGAGTAGTTTCACGATACAATGGCTTACATTGAAGATTCTTTTCCAGGTAATTAAACTTTTTTTAAGATTTTATTTTATAAGATGTATGCGAGGAAAAATTTTTTTGAAGATGAAATTAAAATTGTTGAAATAAATAGAAAACAACTATTTTTGTACGTTTCACCCTAGACAGAATTACCCGTCATCTTACTGATGAGCCCAACAGGTAGTCTAGGATGAAACGTATAACAACAGTTATTTTTCGTTTAAATAATATTATTTTCATTTTGAATTTCTCCTTCTAATAAATTTTCTCCTTATATAGTATAATTCTCTATAGTAAATTATTATATAGTATAATCATACTTCTTTTATAGTAAATTTTTTATATTGGGCTTTATAGCGTAGAAAACATATATAGACGAGCGCAGTAGGTGGTCTAGGGCGAAACGTACAAAAATAGTTGTTTTTTGTTCATTTTAACAATTTTAATTTCATCTTTCAAAAACGTTTTTCCTCACATACTTCTTATAAAATAAAGTCTTCAAATTGGGCTTAATCGCCTGGAAGACAATCGTCAATACCATTGTTTCGTGAAACTACTCAAGTGATTCAATTTTATTTATTATATAACACAACTTTTTAGCAAATAATTTTAATTGCAAATGATAGTTTAGCGTATAAATATTACATATACGCCAAAAACGACGGTAAAGCAATGTTGAATGTTTTTTTTTATTAATTGCAAAATTGAAATTACTATATAGTAATTATTAGTGTATGATTGTGTCATGGCGGCGATTTTCAGACTCGTGTTCGTCGCGTTATGCCGTCACTTGATGTTGTATTCTCTATAAAAGATCAATAATTTTACTTGTTTATACATCTATTTACAGTCTCCATTTTTCATGTACAATATTGTTGTATAAAAAATGTTTTTCATTTTTAATAATATAAATAATTTCAAATTTCTTTTTAAAACATATTTAAAAATTCTTGAAATAATTAAAATCCAATCTTAACTTATAATACTTAGAGAAAGAAGTGTTATTTATTGTTAATAGTCTTCATATGACATGTGCAGAACTAGAGTTACATTGTAACGTAACAGCCTCTACTAAATTACAGTCAAGTTTACGATTAATCGTTGTATTTGGCCTGTTTTTACTTCCTGAATCTCTTCTTGATCTTCATCCTAAATATATAGCTAAACTCTGAAGAATATAACATTTTTATATTTTTAATATAAAATGTATTGCATACTATTATAAGAACGAATGCAGAATTCAAACTTATTTACATATTCTACAAACAAATGCATAATTTCAATTGTTTTGAAAATTTTTTTCATTTTTCTCTTTAAATAGTTTCTAAATTTTTGTTTATATTATTATTTACAATACCTTTTGTTTACTATAATATTTATATATTATGGTTTTGTATATTACAAAAAATTCCTTTTTGTAAATAATTAATTGTTAAAAAAAAGTTAAAAATTGCTAATAAAAAATTAATTTTTAATCAACCTTAATTTTCTTGACAATATTTATCAAATTAGGCGTGAACCTAAGCGATGAGTATTTAATAAATGAATATTTACTACAAATTCGTTTTCTGGCAATAATTGACAAATTAAATAAAAAATTAGCGAAATATATTCACCAAGAATATTAATATAATTCAATAAAATAAATCAATTCTAATTAAAATTCATTTACTTGCCTGAAGGTTTCGTGCTTATACTTATACATTAAACAATAAATCTTTAACTACGTGTAAGCTAAAGTGTATGTGTCGCCGCATGGTGGCATTGGTGCGTATTCCAATCAACGTTGCGTAACGCGAGCACTCCATAAACTTCACCGCGTGACAACAGCATATGTATTATTATACTCGTACATAAAGCAGACTACGAATTTTATTTCTATAATTTATTATTTATTATATATGCTTCGCCCTAGATAAAAAATTAATCGATTTCTTAAGCAGTTCAATAACATCTAGGGGAACCTGGGGTGTAATAGATCGTCGGGTTAAATGTGTTATGTAAAATTTCTAATAAATATAATTGTTTAAACGAGGGAGAAGATACAAATTTCAAGAAAAAATACTAGTTTTTTAAGTAAATAAACTATTAAAAAATTCGTGAAAATAAGATAGTAAAAATGGAAATTTTCGTAAATTTTAATCGATGAAACAATTATTTATATAATATTTTATTAATTTATAATTTCTATTATCTGATTCATAATGTTCTTAGGAATAACTATAATGCCTTAAATTTATAAATAAAGTGTATAAATGTTTTGTAATTAAATTGAAAAAATGTTCGTATTGAGGCGGTATGGGTTTTCAAAACGGGGCGCAACGGATCTTCTGTCAGTAAACACACACGTGGTACGTGTATCCGTGTTAGATAGTATTAGCAAGAATATTTACTTTAAAGGTATTGCAGACATCTTATGAAACCTGTTAGGGGTTTTTTTAGAATGCGTATAATCTTTGTGTTTTTATTCCTAAGTGATGTATAATTGTTAGCCTTTAGACAAAAAAACTGCTGTCCACTTGTGCCTACGTTCGTGGAAAACATTTCGCTCACTCTGTTTATTTTATAGCCGTTAACCTGTTCAATAAACTACATACTAGAAAAAAATAGAAAAACACTCTTGTCGATTTAACATTTTAAAATTTTTAAAGTATTCTTTAGCTCTCGCAGCAGTCCCTTCGCCTTTCCTGATTTCTATAAATTAATTTTCATATCTCGCATTAATGATATTTAATATATAAGAATTTTATAAACTGTTACAATATTTATTTTTTCTATTTCTGTTCTTATTTAACTTAAGATATTTTAAATTAATAAATATTTTTTTCATTGGTCTTACAGTCCAATCAAATCAATCGAAAAAAACACGTAACAATATCAATACATATCTACATTAACTTTAATACATCAATACACAAAAATAATAAAAATAAAAATTAAAAGTAAAAATTATAATGACAGTCAGACTGTCTTTGTATACAGTCACCCCCGTAGACGAATCTGAAAATAAAATATTAGCTCAAAAAATTCTAATTTGTCATTATAATTTTTACTTTTAATTTTTATTATTTTTATGTATTGATGTATTAATGTTAATGTAGATATGTATTAATATTGTTACGTGTTGTTTTCGATTGATTTGATTGGACTGTAAGACCAATGAAAAAAATATTTATTAATTTGTATATAAGCAGTCGACAAAAGTACAATTAAAGTATTTTAAGATATTTTATTTTCGTTTATTATTGAAATGAAAATTATTTTGAGTAAACTTAAGTGAATAAAATTTTTATTATTAATGAAAGATTTATCCATGTAATTTAGTATAAATTAAAAAGAATAATTTTTGCAATATCTCTGACGTTTTATATTAATAATTATTTTATTTATAATCAGATTAAAACTTTTTAAACTTTAAGTATAAACAATTAATGGATTATAAAATTCAATATGCTTCTTTCTGTTGCTTATGAAATATTTATTTAAAGTTATTGTTTCTTTTCTGAATTTTGAGAAATCATAATAAAAAAAATTATTTTTTAATAAGTTAATTTATTAATAATTTATTAATAATTTTATATAATGTGCCAAGCGTCAAACCCATATAAAACGTAAAGCATACACAGTCCCAATGCCCAATGGAGTTTTTGAGACTGTTACAAAAACTTATTTTCTCTTTTGAAAATAATTTATTTTTCATATGTTTTACTTGTAATTTTACTTGTGTCCATTTACTTGTTGAAGCATTATTCTAACTATTTAGCACATTGGTAGCCTCTGATAAAACTTATATAAATCATAAAAAACCTTTGAAAATGTTCATACCTATACCGCCCCAGGTTCTCTTATGAAAAAATTACTTCTCTCTCTCTCTCTCTCTCTCTCTCTCTCTCTCTCTATATATATATATATATATATATATATATATATATATATATATATATATATATATATATATTATACGACTTCTACGGAAAAAATAGTACTTTTAAGTTCGGTCGGTAGAAAAAAATGTCCAAGTGTCTTGAGACGATTTCTTCGGATAGATTTATGTTCGGGCGATAGAGAATGTCATATTGGGAAGGTAGAATAGGATGTCCATGTATCCCGGGACGACTTCTCCCTGGACGACTACACCTGGACATCGTATTCTACTGTAATAACAATGATTTTTGGAACAGACTATGCTAATATGTAAACATTTAATTAGACTGAAACTTAAATAAGAAAGGCGTAAAAAAGGCCCGTAGAATTACACATCTACCTATGTTCTTAGTTATTTTCTTATATATTCATTGTAAAATTGTAAAATTTGTACACAACAGAATAGTTTTACTCTGAATTACATTTGAGGATGCTGTTCGGGATATATATAGATTGTATCTGTGCGTATATGTAGATGCGCGAATTTATGGTATCACTCTCTCAAGGAAGACAGCATGTAAAATAAAAAGGAAAGATCTTAATTTTGTGCACTTTATTTACTTGTATATTTATTTATAAATAATAATTAATTTAATATAAGTATTGCGTTAGTATTCGTGTTAGTTGTGTGTAGACATATACATATTTAAGTGTGCGCACGTAACTATATAAAGTGGTGTATCAGCGGAACAGGTTATCTGTCGGTTATGTGGAGATTTGCCATTGCTCATCCCCGAGGAGCTTCCCGGCGGCACTTGTTCCTAGTGGCCGCCGTTGTTGACAATGGCTGTGCCCGTACCCCAGGAGTTGGGGCCGCAACGCAAATCAGGAAGCAACTGCGAAATACTCCTTCCCCACTCAGCCTCACCCGCCACAATAGTGTGCGTATGTATGTGTGTGGATAGAAAATAAGTGTGCTTATTATAACGGCCGTTACGCTGTAAATTATTGTTATACTTGCTAATTATACTAAAGTATAATATTTCTGACTTACTTTTATGTGTTCATATATTCATGGCTGTCTCCTTCATACACAGAGTGGAGGTTTTTTTCCCTCTAAGGATAGGCAAAATAAATTTAAAGTTACGTTGTACTTAATTTTGTTGTGTCAATTTATTTCATTCCACCCGAACGCACATCTCCTAATTTAACTCTAAATATTTAATTTATTTTCAAACAGATACTTTTATATATATTCCACCAGATTAACCTTATTTAGTTTTTTTTATAGTTTTTATTTATTATTTATAAACTAGTGCTTGATTACATCGCTGAACTTATTATTATTATCTTTGTAAAAATATTTAACTTTACAATTTGTTTTCTTTTTCACTTAGACAGTCCAACAAATCCCTAAAAGAAAATCTCTTCACAATAATCAACGAACCACCGACCGTCTGTCATAACAAAGTAACGATTGTCGGTGTTGGACAAGTCGGCATGGCGTGTGCCTTGGCTATTTTAGCAAACGTAAGATAAGTTGGTATTATTTATATGTAAACTGATATTTCAAAAAATGTTATTATCTGAAATTATCTTCATCAAAAAAGTGAACTATCTTAAAAAGTAAATCTAGTGCAGTGCGAAAAATATGTAACTGTAGTTACTAAAATCTCGAAATATTATAAAAACTTCCTATCACTCGATGAAATAAATATACTGAGTAATTTCAACTAAAGGAAAATATTAATAAATACTTACTTTTCTTTTTTTATAACCCATATATTTTCACATATAAGTATCTATATTCATATTTACTTCTGAATAATTTACTTGTGAGGATTTAAATAGTAGCTGTCTAAATTAAATCTTAAATTTCTACACTTATTAACATTTACTTATTTATGTTCAAACAATCTTTAATTATAAATTTTGCAAAGCCCTGAAATCAACAATTTATGTTGCAACAAACTGTATAGTTGAAAAAATGAATATGATCGAAATGCCGAATCAAATATGTCGGTCCCTTTTCTTGGCAGAACGTTTCGAGTGATGTCACACTGATCGACAATCAAGGTGATAGACTCGAAGGTGAGACAATGGACATGCAGCATGGATGCACCTTTCTAAATAACGCGAAAATTAACGGGAGCACCGACTTCGCGGCCTCGGCCAACTCGAAAATCTGCATCGTGACGGCGGGCGCGCGCCAACGCGAGGGTGAAACGAGGCTGGACCTCGTCCAGCGCAACACCGATATCTTCAAGGATATCATTCCTCAGATAGTCAAATACAGTCCCAATACCATTCTGATAATCATCTCGAATCCGGTCGACATATTGAGCTACGTCGCCTGGAAGGTGTCGGGGCTGCCTAAAAACAAGGTGATTGGTAGCGGCACCAATCTCGACTCTGCCAGGTTCAGGTTCCTGCTCTCCCAGAGGTTCAATATCGCGCCGACTTCCTGCCATGGATACATCATAGGCGAGCACGGAGATAGCAGCGGTAATTTTCTAAATTCAGTTCACTAAAATTCAGATTGCGTATTATTTTATTTGTTTCCAGTTTTTTAACTAGTGATTTCGTTTGTTGGAAATTTATTAATGTCGCTTTCTTTCTGTTAAAAATGACACATACTTACCAAAGAGAATACTTTTAGTTTGTAATTTTTCTTTAATGTTAAGTTCTACCCATTTGCTTAACCATTATTTGTTAAAATGTAGAACCAATATTTTTAATAATATATTTAACTATACTATTTGTAAGTTAAAACAATTATGTTATGTAAGCTATTATATAATATTAGGTTGACAACTTCAAAATTTCGTATTTGCAATGAAAATCAAGACTTTATTTAAATAAATTAATGAAAAAATACTTTCCGGCAATTAAGGCGCAAAATACAATTTTCTGAATTATTATGCTATTAAATTTTTTTAAATTCTATTTTAAGATTAGATTATTAACAAACTTATAATCTTCAATTCATTATACTTATTTCTTATTAGAAAAGGGCGCTCTGCCCTCCAACACCCGTCGGGGGATTCGCTCCCTGCATCCCCAACTCCCGATCCTACATCTCTTCTTTACATACATTATCAATTTCGAAATAAGAGGAAATCATTTAATAGAATGCTGTAAAATTCAAATAAAATGCAGGAATAACCTTAAGAGAAAATCGATAATATTATATTTTTTTCATATCCAACTAATTACATTTTATGTTAGGGCAGTGGATTTCGAAGCGAGTATCATCTGGATCTTAGGATATTATACCTACTGGCTCTGTATAAGCAGGATTAACACAAGGGGAGATTTGACATTGTTTAATTCTGTGAATTTGTCATTCAATTTTTTGTGAATTTCTTTGAAGAAGAAAAAGCGCCCTTGTATAGGAAAATGGTACATGACACACAAGAGCAAAGGCGTTTTCGGAATCGAGTAATTTGATGCCCTCGCTTTGCTCGGGCGGCAAACATACCCTCGTTGGAGAACATCTATTTTGCTCCCTTGTGTGAAAACGTACTGTTATCAATTATCAATAGTATATTATACAAAAAGTTTGATATATTTGTCCGTTGAGCACGAGGGTACGTTGGTGTATGACTGAAGCCAGTGAGACATGTTAACCGATTAATTCAATTTTGACAACTATATCGAATAAATTCCACATCGTATTTTTTCTTATAAATCCTGAATATTGAGTCTATTAGATTCCAAGAATTTGGTGGAAAAAGAACTTCTTTTTGCGCCGCTGAAGAAAAAATTCCGAAGTCAAAAGACGATTGTCATTGTTTTTCGGTTGAAGTTCATGTGACACCCAATGTCCTAACATTTCGACGACTGCTACTTATTTGAAGATGGCTTGAATTCTATCAGTATCAACGATGTAGCAAGGAATTGATGGGTTAGATTGGATCAATCTTTGTCTTAGATATTAAAGTCACCACTTTTGAAACACACAAACTACTTTTCACATACTTTCGCATCAGAAGTATATTTATCTAACTTCTTAAAGTAAACTATGAGGTTCAGATACATTTTTCTTTAAATTCAATCAATAAAGTAAAGCTTCCAACATATGTTGTTTTGTTAGCACATAATTTAACATTTTCAACTCGTGAAAAAAATTTTCTTTATAAACATATACCTTTATATATATATATATATATATATATATATATATATATATATATATATGTTCACTTATATAGATCAAAATTCATATGTTTTTTGACTCTGATATATGACAACCGCCATTGTCAAAAGTAGGCAAAGAGAATAAATTTAGATAAAGACGTCAGCGACAAATAACCGTCAAGCAGCAGGCCTGATAGATATATTACTGGTTTACAAGAAAGCTGTATGCTTTGGATGTGCAGTGCCCGTCGAGTATCTTATAAAAAGTATCAAAAAATTTCGAGAAAAATTTTTCGAAAAAATCTGGTCATTATTTAATATCCAGAAAAAACGTGTATATTTCCATATATTTTATGTACACAGAAAACACATATCTGGTGAAATTTTCTAAGGTTCTCATACGTTTAATCTACCTTGTATAAATAAACGACCAAGAATTTTTGCAGTATTCGCTCTTCACTCACATACCATCCTATTTTTCATACTATTACAAACCTTACAATAAAGTTAAGATTACTGTTATGTAAACTTTAGTGGCCATTATATCTCACCATTCCATTTTAGTTATTGCATACTCTAAAAATCGTACCTTATTGGTGCACAATAAATTGTGTAAATGAGAGTATAATATATGCATACTGTCACATATTTAAAAAGGTTTTAAAAGGTCGCCATAACGTTGGTTGTTGTGAATAGAAAATTTAAGTCGTGAAATTCATTCACGTCCTTAATTATCCAGATTTTAGCCAAAATTCTGGATGGATCAGAAAGTTTCCAAATGTATGATGTTTAGGTACATCAGTCTTTCAAGATACTCTATGATAATTCAATTTGAGTCATTTATCTTCTGCACGAACTTCGTTAAAGTGTTTTCCATCAAAAAGAATGTTCGCATAGATGAATGAGAGGTGCACTATCATAATTGAGAGGAATGAATACTATTTCTCTTCAAATCAAATATCAAATCAAATATCTCCGTTCCGCCTTTTTGTCTTATGAATTTCGCGGCTATCTACAAAGCGCTACAGAGCTCGTATCTGGCAATACTATACATCATTTCAAATGTCTTGACATAATGTATAAGTCGACGCTATATATGATTAGTTTGGATATTGCATTCAAAAGTTGTAGACGTGTAAACATGGAGTTCACTAACGCCGAAATTCGCGCTATTTTAAAGTTTTCCTTCGTCAAAGGCAAATCCACTAGAAAAACATTCCGTGAGATTAATGATGTTTTGGGGGATGGCACACTATCACTTGGAATCGCAGAGGAATGGTTTCGACGATTTAGAGCCGGTGAATCATATTTTCTATTGCATCCATCAGATAGCGCGAACATAGCGCCAAGTGATTACCACCTGTTCCTGTCCATTTCGAACGCCCTTGGTGGTGTAAAGTTGGACTCAGAAGAGGCTTATGAAAAGTGGCTGTCCGAGTTCTTGCCAATAAGGAGAGGGATTTCTACGAGATGGGTATTATGAAGTTGCCGTCTAGATAGAAACAGATTATCGAACAAAACGGCGTATATTTGAAGTAAATCCGACCACTGTAACACTTTTTTTAAAGCATTGAATGAAGAGCAAAAAAGCGGAAAGGAGATATTTGACAACCTAATACTAATATCGCAATGATCAAAGCGACTAGTGCTTCTAACTTTTCATTTTTTCTTGATATGCAAGTAATGAATAAAACGAGGTTTTGCTAGTGAATCCTAAGTGTTTACCATCCAAAAATGCTTATTATTGCTCGGTAGCAGTAGATATAAACATTTCCTGAGAACGACAATATATTGAGATTGGATTATGTTTGCTAATGAAATTTAGTATTTAAGTTTTGGTTTATCAGATGAAATTTTATATGGCATTAACCATTTTATCTTTGTTATTTTTCATTTACAGTTTTTATTCATTGTAGTATTATCGCCTGTGCAGTTATATCAAAATAAATCATTTTTGCATCGTATTGTCACTAGTGATGAAAAATAGATTTATTATCATAATCCTAAACGCAGAAAATCGTGTACAAAACTCCGCCAGCCCACATAATCGACGCCGAAAAGAAATATTCACATAACTAAGGTCATCTGCTGCATATGGTGGGATCAAAAGGGTGTTGCATACTACAAACTATTTCTCAGTGGCCAAATCATCAAAGGACCATTGCATCGAATCCAACTTATTCCTCTGAAGCCAGCATAACAGAACGAATGGACAGAATATGATAATGCTCGGCCACATATTGCAGCTTCGGTTAAAAACTATTTGGAAAATAGCGGATGAGTAATTTCGCCTCACCCACCTTACAGTCCAGACTTGGCACCATCTAACTAATGCTTGTTTAGATCAATACAGAACGCTGGTACGGGAATACACTTTTGATCAGTAAAGAGTTCGAAAGATGAGGAATTTTTTTGGTCCGGAATTCATGAATTACCAGAAAGATGGGAAAAAGTTATAGCTTCCTATGGATGATACTAAGAATAAGGGATATGAAACCATGTTTTCATAATAAAACTTCACATTTTGGAAAAAACTTTGGAAACTTACTTGTACACCCAATAGTATTTATAAAACCCGAACCTATTAAGAACAAGTACTAATATTATCCATATTAAGCTTACAACTTAAAAATTTATTTATTATGTAAACAGGTTCTAGAACATTTTGTATATTTTACAACAAAAATAGTAGAACAAATATCAAATTTAGGTGTAGTATCTGAATATAACAAATACAGATATAACATAATATAATAATAATACATAAGATTTTATTATAAACACATTACTGAAGACCATGTGAATACTCTGATTTTCAACAAGGTTAGAAGTATTTGTTCCGAATGCTATAAAAATGATAAATATGGATTTGATGTCATTAATAAAAGTAGACTGTTGGTTTATGGTAGATATAGAAAAATATTTGACTGCCTCGCAATAAAAAGAAGTAAAATATTCTTACGCATTGAGTTGAATTTTAAGCAGCATATCCACAGTATGTTGGCATTTGAGATATAAAAGAATAGCGAGATATAAAAGCCTTAGCGAACTCTAGCAAACTAGTAAGATTACTCAAAGAATACCTACTTTATTTAAACGGAATTTTGAAAATATTGAAAATATTGAAAATATTGAGAATATTGAAAAAGTTTAAAATAATACATTGAAACCAGTTATTATCACTTGAGAAACTTGTCAAATCAAAAAGTACAGGTTCATAGTGTTTTAACCACATATTGAATGCAGGCAACATAAAAAAATCATCCAAATCGAAAAAGAAGTTTAATTATATCATAACTGACAATATTCGATCATCTTTCTTTAAAGATTATGATTCCAATGATAACTTTTCTTTATTGGATGGATCAATAACGAAATCAAATCTGTCCATGTAGAAAATGAAGTTGTATTCTCTAAAATGGAAGTGTGTACTCACATACATTCGCGATTCTGAAATTGGTTAGGATGATAAAACAATAAATGGTAAAGATATAGCTTGTTTTAAAAGTAAGGGACTCAGGTCACCAAAAAAGAATCAGATGATACTTTATTAATTTATTATGAAGTATCAAAGTAACTCTTTCTTTCATCAATAAAGAAAGAGCAATATACTTATCAATCCTTATGTGAATCCACATTGTGCCAGGTAAATGCAGGCCAAATTTAATAATGTACGAATTGATAATGAAAATCTTATCAGAACAACATCAATATTGTGACATAATTTTTTTTATTTATTATGAGATTTTCTAATTGTTTCATAAAATAAATTTGTAATCAGTGTACTCGTATTAATATATAATTATTTATATACCCAAAACATTTATTTTAAATTATTTAATGTAAATCCTCGACGTGGGCAAACTGCACTTCAATACTTGAAAATTGTTAAAATTAAGAGAATTCATTAGTTTACACGCAATTTAACACCTATTCACTCGCATATATTTATAATTAATATCAAGATGACATAATGAGTGATTCTTGATTGGCTGATAAAATAGTGAATGTTTATTCTTAATTTCCAAATCGAATCATAGTTCTTAAGGCTATAGTTTTATTATTATGTGTGTAGGGAACAAAAGTTATAATAAGTAATATAATCTGCTTATCAATTGACTTTTTCATGGAAATATTTTAATTTTCTCTTTGTTTTGCTGGCATTGATAAATCACTTATCTAATGATATCATTATGTGCAGTCCCGGTATGGTCAGGTGTCAACATCGCCGGGGTGAAACTGCGCGAAATCAACAAATCAATCGGCAGTGAGAACGACAAGGATGGCTGGAATAAGCTGCACGATCAGGTAGTGCAGAGTGCGTACGAGGTAATAAAGCGGAAAGGCTACACATCCTGGGCTATCGGCCTCAGCGTCTATGATCTTGCATATTCCATTATGAACAACACTTACCGGATCCATCCTGTATCCACGCTAGTTCAAGTATGTTTTCACTGAACTATTTCATCTGTTTCGGTCAAGTAATTCTTGATTACATAGATATTTATACTTTTTATTTCTATATGACTGCATTCATTGTTTATTTATTAAAAATACTTGCAAGAAGAGGTTGGTTAATCGAAATGCAGCTTAATTTATGTACATGAGAGTAGGAAAACAATCATTTGTAAAACTCTGTTTTAGACTTCAGTTGAAAGTAATTGGAAAATAATGGACTAGTTAATAATTTTGTATTTATGTATCAGATAATAACTAGAAAAGTATATACAAAATATATTTTCAATAGAATTTATTTGCTTGAAATGTTATTATTTTTTTGAATATGACGTTATAAGTATGGGGTTTGCTTTAACAATGCACTGGCTATAAAATGTACTCAATTTATATATAGATAAACTCTTATTTTAAGTACAGAGTTCATTTGTTAGGTAATGAGTGTTATTTCACTAAACTTAGACTAATTCCGGCATCCACATCTGATAGCCTCTCCTTATTAGGTTGAAAACATCTATAACAATTAATATAGGTATTTGAACTAATTCATAGCATTTTACAAACGATAATACAGGTAGTATAATATATTCTTATTACTACAATAACTTACATGGAATTTCATGAATTGTGCATAATCTTTCTTCAAAACATAATAACAATATTTAATTATAATATTTTTTTTACGCAGTTTCAATCTCTTTTGAGAGATGATTCTGCAAAAGAAAAGTCAAACATATACATATTGTTTTTTTTTTATATTTTACAATTATAATTTTATATTATATTTTTTTAAAAAATCGTGTATTCTTTTACAAATATTTGTTGGCGTAGATAATAATATTTCAATAGGAGGGTGGATTGATAAGTTCCGGCCTGACCAAGAAAAACATCATTTTTAAGAATTTTTTTTATTTCTCAACATAATCTCCTCCAAGGCTGATACATTTCTCATAGCGGTGTTCTAGTCTAGTAATGCCGTCTCTATAGATTGATTCGTCAAGCTCTTCAAAATACCCATTTACAGCTTCGATTACTTCTTCATTGTCCGCAAATCTCTTACCGCCAAGCCATTTTTTGAGGTTAGGAAACAGATAATAGTCACTCGGGGCTAAGTCTGGAGAGTAGGGAGGGTGCGGCATCAATACAAACTTCAGATCGTTGATTTTAGCCATGCGTTATCGTGATGAAACAAGAGTTTTTCTTCGCCAGAGGAGGTCGTTTAATTTTCACTTCGTGGCTCAAACGTTACAATAAGTTTGCGTAGTATTGACCAGTGATAGTTTTCCCCTTTTAAAGGTAATCAATGTATATAATACCTCTTGCATCCCAAAAAACAGTAACCATAACCTTGTTCGCCGAAAAAATGTTTTTGCCTTCTTTGGAGTTGATTCCCCTGTGCCAATCCACTGTTTAGACTGTTGTTTGGTTTCAGGAGTGTAGTGATAGACCCAAGTTTCGTCAACGGTTATGAATCGGCGCAAAAATTCGCTTGGATTACGCTTATACAACGCCAATTTGGCGGTAGAAATGTTCTTTCGAATCAATTTTGTCGACTGTTAGCAAACGTGGCACCCATCTTGCACAGAGCTTTTCCATATACAAATGTTGGTGCAAAATATTTTGAACACGTTCATATAACATCTTAAAGGCCTCAGCTATCTCACGCACTTTTAATCTGCGGTCTTTCAGCACTATTTGATGGATTTTTTCGATCATATCTGGAGTTGTGACCTCAATGAAGGCGTCCAGAGCGAGGCTCATGAGAAGTGCTCATACGACCCTTTTTAAACTCGGAAACCCACTGCTTAACGGTTGAATATGATGGAGAGGATGTCCCCAATGTTGAGTTCATCTCTTCCTTAATTTCCTTCGGCGTTAACCCCTTCAAATAAAAGTATTTGATGACAGCACGATTTTCCAGCTTTTCCATTTTTACGAAAAACACAGAGGCGTCTTGTTCAGCGTGCTCTCAAACCTAAACTAAAATGACGATCGGACTGAAACTATAACTACAAGCTATCTAAGAATGGTACTATAGAACGCCACCTCAAGGTAGGCCTAGTGCCGCCATCTCTTGGTCAGGCCGGAAACTTATTAATCCACCCTCGTAAATCGTAGTTAGTTCTTTTTTTTTTTTTTTTTTTTTGCTAGCAGATCAGCTCATTTCCCTTAATTCCTGTCTGATTTCCCTTAATTCCAATATGAGCAAGAACCCAAAAAATTTTTAACTGATTATTGTTCACTGCTTGACTAGTATATAAAACATACTTACTTCGTATTTCGATTCCATATATATGGATTGGTTTTCATGTTATTATTAAAATGTTTTAAACTTTTCAATGCACTAAGCGAATCGGTAAAAATGTATACATTTCTATCTAATATGTTTAATGCTATGTCTGCTCCGTTATTCAAAGCTACACACTCTGCAGTGTAAATTGAATCAAGATTAGTTATACTGTTTGTTACAATTTTTTGTAAGCTTGGATAATAGCACGCACTTCCTATAGAAGCACCGTGTGCTGATTTGCTTCCGTCTGTATATATTGCAGAAGCATCATTGTCGGAAATTAGTTCTTCGATTTTTTTGTTTGGATCGGTTTCTGTTAGTAGTATTTTTCCAAATTCTAAATCTATCTGAATAGGATTTATCAAAGTTTTATAATTATGAGTATAAATATGAAAATTTTCACTTGTACCTACTGGTAAATATTTTGTTCTGTAAATCATATTCTTAACTTTTAAATACTTATCATTGCTTCCAAGCTTAGAATATTCGACTTACATAAATTGCGTAAAATTATTTTCTAATAATAAAGAAACTTCATCCCAATTTATGCATAATGAACTTATATTAAAACTTTTTTTGTAATAAGTACGTTTTTTGGTGGTATAATTCATGTATAAAGGAAACTGATCGGATCCAAAATTTTGATTGCTGCATTTAACTCTTTTATCTGCTATATTAGAAGTAGAAAAGATTAAATCTAAATCCGATAATTTTCCACTATTATTTTGGATATGCGTGTAGGTATGCGTATTATGCAAATTTAGATTTGAATTAATAAAACTTTCAAGGAGTTTTTCGCCATTCGAATCATCTCTTTCGCAGTTCCAGAAGATATGATGCGCATTAAAAAATAAGGAATAAAATCACATTTGTAAATTTGTATGCAATTGTTTGATTCGACGATTTTGTTCTTTTGAGTCTTTGTTCATTATCCTAAATATCTTCAACGTAGTAGAAAATACTACTTTCATGAATATATTTCTTGATGTTCATTTAAAATAAATAATAGTTTTTCAGTAAAAAAATGCTATGGCTTAATTGTAAGAGCTAATAAAATTTATTTTTCAAAAACAAATTACTTTAATTATTCGACTTCCATATAAATAATACTTTACAAATTATTTACACTTGTTATTTATAGGGTCAACATGGAGTTAAGCATGAGGTATTTTTATCGTTACCTTGCACGCTTAGTCAAGATGGAACCTCGTATATTATTAAACAGAATCTGACGGAAAAGGAAGTTAAATTATTTCAGAAGTCGGCAGATATGATGTTCGACGTTCAGAAGGGCCTAAAAATGTAATATTGTTTATTTATCTAATTCTTTATTTTTTAAAAATTTATTAATAATTTATATTAAAGATAAAATAAAGAGAATAAAGTCACACTCAAGGGTAAATGATTCTAAATGATTGCTTTATTGCGATGGTGCTGATCACTCGAAGTTGGTTTTACAAATAAGATTATTACTGTTATATGTTTTATAAATAAGATTATATTCTCGACGTCTGACTGGTAAGTGACAAGGTTACGATAATCTCTTTGTACATAATTATAAGTAACAAGAGAGAAAAAACATCCTATTTTCATACGCCAACATGTATTATCATATTGGGACAGTGGGGAAAGGAAAGCATCCCTGTTCCATTTTTTATTCAACAAATTAATGAAACTGACCACAGCAAATGAAATTTACGTGCGAGGAATAACGGAATTTGAGATTTTGTCTATACAACGTGTGAAGTGTTTCAGATAGGTCAACCAGTTCATTTCAGAATGAACCCGGAGAAAAGTACAAGAGAGAAACTGCCTATACTGAGGGTCTGTGGGCAACCTCTTTGAATGTTTGTGCGCTTTCTTTAAACAAGCATAGAGAATAATGAATAGCCAGCAACTGACTCAAGCAGTCTGACTTGGCTCAGCCGCACTCGGATACACTTCGCGATTACATGTGAATGTATTGTATATAAAGATTTATATTTTTCAATATTCTATTTATAATCAAGTGCTAAAATTGACCGTCAGGTCTTTGCAATTGAATTCATTGACCCACTCAAGTTTTTTTTACATTTTCAGATACCTATTTTACATTGCTCTCTAAAGGTCTTATAAATTCAATTACTCAGAGACTAATTTCTATAATTGCGCAGACGGCTCCGGCTATCAAAATATCCGTGTATTTTAAGTTCCAATTAGGTCAAAAATATATTTTAAATATAATTAAAAATCACATTTCAATTTAATGTATTGTATATTATTTCGATTTTAACTTTTGACGAAATAAATAATCAAATTCTATAGATTTTTCAATCAGATATTCTTGCCATTTTTACTCTCGTGAATTAAATCTTAATTTTAAATATTATTTTATCTAGAAAAATTAATGAAAATTTAAACACAATATAAATACTTATTTTTTGTAAAATAGTGCCTTATTATTTTCAAAAATTTCGCACAAATAATATTTCATTATCAGACTGAATTTTTTTTATGTTTTTCGATTTAAATCATTTCATTATTAGAAATTTGTTTCGGTTTTTGATGAGGAACCGAAGTTGCTCGAAGAGTTGGATTCAACTTAATGGGATAGAGGTAGATAACTTGGTAAAGGGCAATCAGATCATCTTTTGATAATCAGATTATTTTTTCAGGGTAGTTGTAGCTATAACAATTTTCTATTTCAGATGTTATGAGGATGATAATAAATAAGGGAAGTCTGCTTGTCATTCTAATAAGACTGTAAGACCGATAAAACACTTTGATAGTCTATTATTTGCTAAATCATTTGTATTTTTACATGATGACTTACTTAGACTTTTATTTATTTTAGTTTTGTATTTTTAGATACAATTAGTTTTTATTATTTTCCTTTGTAATAAGAAACATTATAATTGTTAGAAAAGGTGAAAATGATTGCTTTGAGGCATTTTTTCCACTTAGCTTTAACGCAAATAATTGAATCGAATATACGATTAGAAAATATTTTGATCACATATGGATCAATTTATATGCTTTAAGCTTAATATCCTCTTTCCGACGATGCTGTGATTTTATACATTCTTTACGTACAAAAGATTTCTATGGTATATGATAAAAATTTAGCAAAACACACTGCTTTTGCCGCCAGAACGTCCGAGGTATAAACCAACACATAATTTGATATGGAGCTTAGAAAGTGAGATTTTTTAAAATCTTAATAGTATATTAGATAATGTTTTTATTTGAAAGCTCTTGCGCAATATTGTATCAATTCGCGTATGCCAGACTGCTCTTGACAAGCATGCAAATTTTCAATTAATTTAATTTTTAATAAAATTTGTACCATTTCTGAACCTGAAACACTATTTATAAAATAAACATTTCTGAATAGTTTTTTTATTCCTTTTTTTATTGCAATGCAACTTAATAGATCCATCAGCAAGCAGTTATACATTCATAATAATATAATACTTATAATGAATTTGATTTCGGGATTTTCAAGGACAGTTAATAAATGGGTTGTATCGCCTCATCTATAGTTCCGAAATTGAGAACAAAAAAATTAAATTTGGCGTTTATGGAATATTTTCAATTATACCGTAACTGTTCTACAGTGGGACAAGTGGGTTCAAACAAGGGCAGTCTGATTGTCATTATATTAGTATAATATATTATAGTATAAAGACTGTAAGACCGATAAAAATATTTATTAATTTAATGTATAAGTACTGTTTGGGAGTATAGTAAGATTTGAATCACTGACTGATGTAGTAGTTAATTTATTTACACGAAACTAGATTATATTTATTTAGAATTGAAAATAAATCAGATAATATATATAAAATATAATTTTAGAGGCAATCAACGAGCACTACCAAGTCTAAAGGAAGACTTAAATTAACGTATGAAAAGTGTGAAGATGTTCTACAGTAGAAATGGCATTATTTATAGTAAAAAATATTCTTTGCTTAGCATATTGCAGAGGTGAACTTGTAAATAACATTCCAGTGAAAACTAAGTGTTCTGATATAATAACAATTTTTTTTCGTCATCTATAACAGTTGTGAACAACGTGATTATTTTGAAATATTGAAAATTCAGCATCAGCATTGTTGACAAATTTAATTAGACATGCGTCTACCTTAGTTACAACAATTCCACTTCGTTAGCTGTGCATCCTTTTCATGCGCATTTTTTAAAAGCCCTTATTATACCTTAATCTATTTATTTTATATCCTTGAAAAATTGCTTTGTCGGGTCACAGAAGCTTATTTTGTTTTCATTGTTTTTCAATTTGCATCGTTTGACAGACTTTGCGAGCTCTGCTCGTGGATCCTCGCATATCGATTCCCTATAATCTCACGCCTCGCTCTACGCTCGCACGAAATGTCAACGAGCGAAGGTGAGGAGGCCCGTCGTCAAATTAAAAGTTTCTTCGGGAACCGGAACGGTGATTTTAATCCCGGATTTAATGATCCCGACGGCCGTCATTATTCCGTACGGAATAGCAAGAAAGCGAATTGCAGAGCTCTAAATGACGAGGCTATCCAGTCCTCGGAAATTAACAAAAAGCTTTTAACGACGCGCCGGGTAACTAATGAAGTTGTGGATGAAGTACCCCTAGCACACAGCTGCAGACGCTGCTCTTTGAGAATAAAATAATCTTTGTTGAGAATAAACATTGATTTCTCGAGATTATTATAAGCTCAATTATTTACGACAAAGAGTAATTATTAAAAGTTTTCAAGAATTACTTTGTCCTTAGTTTTTAAATATTGAGTGTTATGTATTAATTACAAAATTTTTTTTGAAGAATTTATTTCATTACACAAGGTGGAAATAATAAAACTACATTTAATCGAAACTTTTAGGCGAAATATTATGTACAGCAAAAATAGTAAAACAAATGTAAGAGCTTGAAAGAAGCGTTCAAATGAATTTTGAATTTGAAGAAGATGGGTCAATTTAGTTCCGATCTACGCCTTACTTTGTCCCGGGCTTGGGGTCGAAGTTGTCGTCGACCTGAGGTCACACATTGACTCTAACTGGAATATTTTATCTCCGTTGGATATAAGACTACGTCGTGTGTACAGAAATATCGAAATGATTTCCGATTCTGGATGGCAATGAAAGTGCGAGTAAACAAAGAGAGAAAGAAAAAACGAGGAAACGGGAAAGACGAGGAAGCGTCCCATTTTCTGGTTGCGAGCTCAGAAAAGCGCGCATTTTCTCGGACACGGGGAGGAGCGCGTAATTTGAGCGCGTAAATTTTAGACCAAGTTTTTTATTGCTGTCCTTTGTTTTTTCCCTCCTTGTATTGTTTTCTCACCTGTAACGTACGATGAAGGGATTGAATTTGGTATTTAAAATTTTACTGGGGTGGAAATTGGCGAGTCCTACGGGACTGTAAAAAACAGCGCAGAAGCGTAAATGAGCCAATATCGTTTGAGCGAAGCGTGCCTTAAAAATTAATACTCTTGTTGTAACTACCTATTTATTACTTGTATCCTTTTAGCGAATAAATTATTCTTTCTGTGTATATATATCTGCAATTATTTATTCTACAGTTCAGAGTATTAAAAAATAATATTCTGTATTTTTATTATATTAAGATTATGTATTTTAACCGACAGTCGTTAATTTATTTATTATATTATAAATAGAATATTTCAATTTAAAAAAAAGAAATCCTGAGAAAATATAGATTTTTGCACTTCCAACCATTTATCAAAAATCATTGGTGCTTAAGTGCAAAGTGGCTCCGCTGTTTGATGGTTAACAGAACCTGGCAGAACTGTCGATGGAGGTCTATCAACGGTCGAGATGGGCTGCTGATGTATAAAGTTACCTGAATTACCGATTGTAGTTAGAGGACGCATGAAGGAGAGAATAACCACGCGCGCGCGCACACACACACACAATACATCCAAGAATTATGCAGAATATGAAAGTAAAATACAAATAAAATCTGACAATATGTACTAATTCTTCAATTCATAAATTTTGTAAAATAAAAAAAGGAGAATGATGATTTTAAGTATAAATGTCGTGTTTAATTCACATTATGCACAGTACGCCTTTTCACAAATAAGACAACTTCATCGAATAATTCATAACAGCTATCATCTAGTAAACCAATTGATTTTTTTAATCAATATGTTGATTAAACTAACTGTAAACATTGAAACTCAATGTAAATCAATATTATAATTAAAAAAGAATTTTATAAGAACGTTATAAATATCTGTAAGACGTTTCGATATATTAATACCAGTAATAATGAAAAATTTTCATTAAAAAGAAGACAAAAGGCTAATACTTCATTAATAAAATGACTCCTGCAATAAAAGTCGACCAATCAGTTAATGTATTGACAAGCAGCAGAAGCAGATTTGGTTTTGAAAACTATTCAGCTCTATTATATTATTTACCAAATTATTATATTAAAATATTATTGACATCAATTCATCAACATACAAAAATACAGAATTGTTGTTTGATCAGAACGTGTAAAATAATAGTTATCAAATTACGCAAACGTTTCATTCTTATAAAATAACAATTAATATATGCATATAAATATATAGTTATCCTTACAAATTCAATATTTTTTACTATATTTTATATTATTTAAAAGATTAGCTTGGAAAAAAAATATTATTTACTAATTTTATTAACATTCTAGTTTTAATTTAATTTTATTGCTGTTTTTCTGAGTTATAAGGTTTTGATGTTTGAAATTTCTATATATTAGTTCCGTTCCGAAGTTCGATAACGATTATTACACAAAAATATATGTAAACATCAAAAAAATTTTTTTGGATACTTGTACTTATTACAGCATCTTTCGAATTCCCCAAATTCCTAGTTTATTTTTAGTCTTCAAAAAGGACCTTTATAAAGGCTCTAAACGTCAACAACTTTTTCCAATAAACATTTTAGCTTTCAAATTATCGTTTTAGGTATTTTTTTTATAAATATGAAATATAGTAAAGAAATGTATAATATTGCTATTACACACATCATTGCAGTGTCAAATAATTGTTGTATTTTCAGAAATTTTACACTGCTTTTCTACAATCACTAATGAGATATAATTTTTTAATACTACATTGAATTGACAATTAAAATTCAAATGAAAACTACAGAATAAGGATAATTTTTATTTTTCATAAATCACAATGCCATTGTAAGATTTTCTAATCAAATCGAGCTTTTCTCATCACCTGTAGATTCTTCACAGGACTTTAAAAATTTTTCAGAATTTATAATAAATGTGAAAGTAAAATTGAATCTAACATTATCTCATTTAACTATTTTCGTAAATAGAAGCCTTCCGCTTCACAAGAATCAATCTGATATTTAGGTAAAATGGACCCGTTAAAGTTACAACAATCATCGACCAAACTATAGTTTTTTTTAAACATACTTCGACAACGTGCACAATTTATTAGCCTAAGACTTAAAAACTGCAGAATTCATCAGTGTGCCGTATTTGTGTCCGGATTGGAATCCTATAAATAATATGTATATATATAGTCGCTTTGAAACCAACCAGCCACGAATGATTATAAGATTTAAAAATAAAGGTCGAATTAAAATGGAAAAGCTAAATTTGGGTATGGTTGCCTGTAAAAAAAATAAAAATAACGATAAGTTAAATTTATATTCTGTCTTAAGGCTAGTCAAAAATTAACGTTCAGTTTTGTTTCGATAATTCATATATCAAATTCTAGATATAATGAAAATTCTATTAAATGTATATGCGTATTTAATTAAAGTAATAATAAATTAACACGTGATAATTTGTTTTATCCACAATTATATATTTACGCCATGTGTATTATATAAATAAAAATTTTTTCTATAGAGCGCTATAATATTTTAATTATTCTTATATGCGTTAATAATTCATTTATTTCATACGATTTTTCGTTTAAAAAATTGGTGAATACATTCAACGCTCTTCTGACTTATAATCGATTTGAACAAAAATATTCTCAAATATTTCTTTATAACGGCAGAAATTTTCAATTAATCGGTAATAATGCGATTATACATTAGAGTTTTTGAAAATTTTCTTTCTCGCGCACGCCCGGAATTACGGCCGCAGCATCGCTCGGGGCAGGCATTAGGTGTATAGAATTTCGATGTTATCGCATCGCTGCCGCCGCACCCGCTTTCGACTTCTGACGCAAAACTTTGTAGGCTTTGCGGAGCTGTAGTTTCACCAGATTTCACCATAGATACAGCGCTCGTGTTCTCGTGGCTCTTAGATATATATATATAGACACAACATCCCTTATAGAGCTATAGTCGAATACTTAGTGCGTGGATCGATAAATTACATCATGTAATATATAGGCTAAGGATATTGTATAACGCATGCATAGTTTTCGTTGGCATTTGATGATACCCGATTAAATACCGATACACTAACATTATGATCGATACAAAAAATAGAATTAAACAGTTATTTTCATTTTGAGAGAGAGAATGAGTCGAGGGCAATTTAATGTATATTGAAAAGATACACTAAACTGGTTTTATAACTCTGCAAACTTTATTTGTAAAGTTTATTGGCTTGTATTTATTTTAATAAATAAAATGTTTATTTCATTTGTAACTTTGCAATATAAGTTGTTAATTTCTCGTGTAAACTTGTGTGTAAAATAAAAACCAAGTGGCCATTCTTAAAGAGCGTGAAAGTCAAAACTATATTAGGATATCGCATTTCATTTCAAAACTTCAAATTCATTCCAATTGGATTTCAAATGCATGAAATTCTGTCAATTTTTTGTATCACACCAAATAATTTCAGTTTATTCAACACGATTTTGATAAGTCGAAATCGACTTATTGAAAATGATTTCAAAGCTTGTGCTATACGACTTTCTTCAAAATTGCAATAATTTCGAATAATGTCAAATGATTTACTAGAATCTTAACTTAATTTATTGGTTAACATAAGAATAAAATGATATCTGAGAATGAGTATGCAGTCAACTAATCCTACTCAAAAAGTCTGTCATACACTTATGACATTTTTGTTTTTTTTTTTTCAATTTCCTGATCGTGAGATTGCTTCTAAGCAATTATTTTATTGCATTCGGATCTACAAATAAAAACTTTACAAAATTTCGTGTACAAAAAAGTTCAAGCAATAGTTTGAAAAAAAAATCTAGCATTTTCTCACACTTCCAGTAAAATATGACTGTTTTTATTACATGAAGAATATTCGATGTTTCTAATTTTTTACTTTAATCAATTGCTTTTGTCAGAAAATTAATTATTTTTTATTTGACATCATCGAGGTATACACTTGTGATTCTTAAAAGATACGAGAATCCAATTAAACTTTTTTAACTCTGTTTTTCGTATCATACGGCAAGTGCCTTTTTCAAATTCAATTTTTCATTCTCATTAGCTTATGTGTATTTTCAATTCGCTTCCGTTATAACAGCGCTTCTTTTTTGCACACGCTTATCGCGCATATTAAGAATCCCAATTCGAACGTATTATATATTTACAAAGATTACTGTTTATCTCATACAAGCGTATCATCATCTAGAAAACATACCTTGCCTGTACTTCCGGGCATAAGGCGCGCGATAAAGACAAGAAATCCCCAAAACAAGATACGCGGCCTTATCGCCTAATATTTTTTTCTTATCTTATATTTAGCACATCTCATTCTACTTATATACTGCAATCGATGCGCGCACCGCTTACCGATTATACAATAGCTATTATAAGTATTTATATGTATATATATAAGTAATACTTCCTGCTTGCATTATACGCAGCTAGCGCCCTTACGTATATATCTATATATAGAAAAAAGATCCTGCGCGCAGCTTGCGTATCACAGACATACGCACATATATATGTATATATAAGGACATAAAAGCATGGTGGTGGCATATATACGCGGAGGTCTTCAGCTGCAGGTTATATATATATATATATATATATGTATAGGAGTGCCCACTCGCTACACGTACGCGTCGAACAACGTGCGCGCGCGCTCGTTCTATAAAAGTAGCGTCAAGGTCACCTCCAAAGTACAACGCGGAGCGAATTACACGGGCGTGCGTTATATAGGAGGCAGCGGTGAAACGCGGGGTTCCGACGACTCCGCTCCCCCAGCACGCGTCAGTCGCACCGGGGCGCTTCGACCCGAACGAGATCTACATACGATTTGTTTAGCCGGGCACTGATTCGTTAGTTCGACGTCGATATACCGTACGATATTGGCCGAGCAAGTAAGTGTTTTCACCTTTTGAACTTGGGCCCTTCTGCGGCACTCGGGCGGAAGCTTGCCCTGCCCCCCCCCCGTCTTCTTCGCGCAATCAATTTATCGATATAAAAAGTAAAGAGTGGCGACGAGTGCGCGCGCGCGCGGGGCTTGCCGGGCGATCGTTGCACGGTGCGCCTCGAGCTGTCCTTCTGCCGCTAATGCGCGAGATAATTGGCCTTTGCACGGTCACTTTGCGATTTTAACAGGTTCGCCAATACGAGATCGTAAGCACATAGAACGAATGCGGCGCGCCAAGCAGCCGATGCTCCAATTCGATGGTGCGCGATTTTTTCCATCGAATTCCCGCCGAACCGCGAATCGTTCGGCTCGACGAGTGCGAAAATATACTTCAAACGCGAATATCGACAGTGCAGAATTTTCATGGCAGATAAATCGACACACAATGCGAGAGCATTCGATCGCAGCTCATTCCGCATGCGTCTGTCATTCTATAGAGAATTTTTTGCATTGTATTTTCACCCTCTAGACAATGCGGCATTCGTGTACAATAGATCACGTCAAGACAATCCGACGTCGCAATGTCTCGAAGATACCTGCGTTGCCGACAGCATGTGCTGTGCGCCGAAGATCATTGAACCTTCATTTATATATATATATATTATACGATGAAGTTGAACTCTCTTGACCGCTCGTGTACCGTAAAAAAGAAGCAAGTGCGGTCACGGTAATTTCGTCTTTGCAACGACTGGACCGGGAATGAATCAGAATCGTTTTATTTTATTTAAATTGTACAATCGAGCGACCAAAAACAGAAACGAATTTTTTTTTTACGTCGTTCAATTGGGATGATTAACAAAGTTAATCACCATTTATGAATAAACAAGCATTGAAACATGTGATAAATTTTTAGCAATAATTGGCAAAGCCTGGTAAAGTCTTAGTAAAGTAATTTTTGCTAAAGGAATTTTTTAACAATATCTAGAGAAAAACGTGCAAAATACATATTTCCGATAAATGAAAAAAAAATTTTTTCAATTCTTTGTCCAATTTTGACAAACTTTTCTTATATATTTCCAATATTTGCCAAATTTAAAAATGTTCAAATACGATTAAATCTTTGTGGATATCGTATCGGTTATCTTCACTGATTAAACGCTCCACTGAACTTTTAATAAAATATATTATTTTTTTAATAACTGGTCATTTCAATTAATTGTTTTTATATTCGATAATTTTGTTACATAAGTCAATTAGCTTTTTTACAATATATGTCTAACAATATGAGTACGTAAGTTTACGACGTTTAAATATTATATATATTTTATAATATTTCTATTCTATCTATGAATCTTTTATTTTGTCAACAAAAATTAAAAAATAAAGAATATCCTACAATGAGATTTATTGCCGGCGAGTATGAATCATATATATATATATATATATATATATATATATATATATATATATATATACATAGTTGTCGTTTAATCGCTATATGCGCTTACACTTATGCAAACTAGTTTTTTTTATAGGTTAGTATTATAAATCATTAAATTAGAAGTAAAACACAAAAACCTCCATAGTATTTGTAGCATTTAGTTAGAATTACATTCAATTCGATGAATTCTCTATTGAGATCGATATGTACGTAAAAAATCTTTAGCATTGTGATAAATTTAAGAAAATAAAAGTTTAAATTAAAATTTATGTGTTAAAAAGGATTTTGACATTATACTAATTTATAGTATTTTAGGTAATATAACTAACATCGCTCTTAAAGCTGAATTGTAAATAAAAAATAGAGGTCAGTTCAATGTCAAATAAATTTTTTTTTAAACTCTTTAATTTATCGTTTATTTATTTGTTTTTTAATTAAAGAACGAATTAAAGTACTCGGTGCGAAATAACGTGATGCAATAATAATATCTGTATCGTTGATTACCTCACTGAATTGGCGATCGAGGTGTTCCTATACGCGTATTAACATGAGATAGAAAAAGTCTTCCAGTAAATACGAATATTTTTCGTACATGGAAATTTAAATTCGAACACTCCCACAATTTATTTTTACACAGAGCTGTTATCCGAAACGGGGTTTTATATAGATTGCTCCACGCAAGCCCGTGAGTTAGTCTATGGGAATATCCGCCTTATGAAAAAAAAAAGAAAATAAAATAAAATCTTTTCGATTTAAAAATATCGACTCATCGTTTGCTGGTAACCTCTAAATTTAATCCCAAGGTCAATGTCAGCATAGACGCGAAAATCTTTCTCTCGTATAACGGGCAGAAAAGGCGCGCGCGCGCGCGCGACCGCCACTTTTTTGCCGAACGTTTTCTGCATTGAATTTTGCCTTTAAAAAAAAAAAAAATCAGCATAATACTTACATCATTCTTTTTGTTTCGCGTTCGCACGAAATCGGAAGAATGGCTTATTTGCACGCACGGCGCATGCCCCCGAATGTATATTCGCCGGCTGGTGTGCGAGAGCGTTTACGTCAAGTCGTGAACCTCGCGACTCTCGTTCGGATGGAAATTGCAACGAGCGCGAGTTTCTACGGCTTGCTCTTAGGACGTGGACCAAGACGATATGGGATTGAGCTGGAGCGTAATGAGGCGAAATGAGTGCGGTAAATAATGAAAAATTGAAAGACGAGTGAGGGGGGGGGTGAAAGGAAGTGCAGGGAACGGGATAGATAGAAATAAAAAGAAAACAAATAAGTAAAAGTTACAATTGACGAGAATGAGACGGATAATTTAATGTTTATTTTATTGATTTATTTACTTTTTTAATAACAACCGAAAGAACAACGCTGCTTTATTCGAACGGAAAAGTATATAAGTATATACGAAAAACCAAAAAGCTTAAATTAAATAAAAAGCTTAAAAAACCAAAAAGCTTAAAACCAAAAAGCTACTAATATACGTTCGTATAAGAACTATCCTAAAGGAAAGAATTATTACAAAATCTGTAAGAATCTCGAGGGCAGTTTGACATATCAATCTCAATTTGACGTATGGACGGCAAAGATTTATGCAGCGAATTTCGTCAGGATTCGATGATTTTTTTTTAAGCGCGTTGAAATCGTCCAACCGATAAGTGTTTTGAATTGCATAAGTGCATTTTTTTATATCTTACTGTTCGGATGGGGCTACAGAATTTCATAAACAAAGCCCATTACAGTGGCTGTCGATAAAAGCAGTTTTCCAAATCAAAACTAATTAAAACATATATGTATATCATCGAAAATAAACGAAGAAGGATGAAACTATTATTTAAGCTTAATTATCACTTTAAAATGACATTACCGACGATAGAAATTTCGAAGGAATTTTTAGAGCTTCTTCAAACGTAAAAGCTGGAAACATGATTTTTTAAACAAAAATAAAATTTACAGATTTAGTGTTATATTTATAATGTGACAGTTAAAAACTTTTATTATGTTATTAATTATACTTTTAATTTATAAAATTCAAAAAGAGACTATACACAAATAAATTATACAGAGGCGTTCACAGACGTCTGTATGTAGATTCGATTATTGTGAATGGAATATCCAAAATAAAAACATTTTACTTAATAATAATTAAATTTTAAGTAAAATTTCATTAAAATATTGCATCAGAATTTTTAATAAAAATGCTCTGAATATTATAACAGAAGTTCTCGATTAAATGCTATTGTGTATATATATATATATATATATATATATATATTTTATTTAATTATTTTTTTATTTACTGTATTTATTAAGTAAATACTGCTATTTAGAATTTCGAAATCATTTAGCAGCTCATCAAATAATCGTATATTGAAAAAATGCAAGTTGATTGTTAATAGTCTTGTTTATTTTTAGCAAGATTATATATGCCTTTTTGGTAATATTCTTAACATTGCTAGTAACTTTTTTAAGTTTTTCATAATGACAGTCAAGCGAGACTAATGAGAAACATTGTATAATCTGGAGTGGATAATTATCTCTCTTAAAGTTTTCTTTCTAAATGTTTTTTAACAGTCGTATTTGCAATTCTTGTATTGAATGACTGTAGTTTTTGTAGAAACCATCCCGTGGCTAATGTTTTATAAATTAAAATATTACGACACGAGCACCGCTGTAATAATTTTACATGTGCTTCGTTTACAAACATATCGTAAACCTCCGTTGCCGATTGACACCGTTATTAGGAAGCATAAATAATAGAGCTACGTTAAATAACATAAAAAAAAAAATAAAAAAAAATACTGCGACAATTAAGAGTAGTAAGAACCATTGGTGATTTAGGCGGCATCGGTCTAGAAATTTATGTGAAACAAAGAGATAAAAGATATCTTGTCTTATATAATTATTCTTTTTGTTTGTAACTCTCAGTCTATTGAATAAGCCAGACTTTAGTTCCAATCATTTACTGGATTTTACACTTATTGATTTAATTTATCTGTTTTTATACACATTTCTAATGGCTCTACAACACTATTTTAAGAATCACCAATTCATATATAAACTACCGTGTTATTCACATTTAGTGATAATTTATTAGATAAAATTTAGTTGAACTAGGTTAAAATGTTAACATAAGCGCATAAAGACATATTTAATAAGCTATTGCACAACGAATAATTCAGTTTAAAGTAGCCCGAATGTCTGCTCTGATTTTTTTTCCGTCCCTTTTACCGACCTTGCGTTGGGTGCAACTATAATTTTCGTCCAGCTCAATAATATATATATATATATATATATATATATATATATATATATATATATATATCTGGCCAAGACCGGTTCCTGAAAATTATACGCATTCAGTTGCCGGTGTGCCTATATAAAGCTCGTCTCACGTGCGTCGAGAAAAGTATTTCTGGAGCATTTTTTGTTGTTGCTGTTTTTTTTATTTTTTTTATTTTTTTTTAACGAACAAGTCGATGTCCCCGTGTCTGCAGTTTCAGACTTCCGCGAGCATCCCATATACATGTATATACATTGTGTCGGTGGATCGGTGTTGCTCCCATTGCGTCATGGTATGGACGAGTCGACGCCGAGAGCATAGGGTTCTTTTTTCTTTTGTTTTCCAAGCGCATTGATACTTTACAAGGATAAAATTAAGATTTCAATCAAATAAATTCAATCAAATAAATATAGTTTAATGAAACGTTGTTTAAACACAGATCGTCTTTTATATTCAGTGGTAAGAAGAGCGGTAGATTGCATCAGTGCTGCAACTCTAAAAAAAATCCTATAATATGTAGATTTAATAGAATCCAATATATTTATACGAACATCATTCTAGACTATGATTAGAAAACAATTATTTAATAATTTTATAACAATAATATCAATTGCCAATATTTTCAATCAAATAACTAATGTATTATTAAACTCCTCTTGTAAGAGTATTTTTTATCTAATATTTCTTTTGTCTAAGCAAATGGCGTATACTAATGCATAATTTCATGAGAATTTATTTCGTTTATTTACAATTTGTAGAAAATTTCTTAACGAAGACGGGGTTACAATAATTTTTTTTTGAATTTTCATCGAGGCTGTTGCTCTTACTATATAAACAAACACATTTAACACGACTTACACTTCGAAAACCTTCATCCGCGCAAAGAAATTAAGACGGGAAGGCGTCGAATTTGGCAAACGAACGATTTTCGTCGATTCCAATTTTAATTGTAAAATTTGAAAATCTATGAATTTCATGTCTTCCTGCTTGCGATGCAACGATGACTAAACCCAATATACTCTACCGCAAACATGGCTATATCGATCTATCCATACCCTTGACATACCGGTGCAGCAAACCGCCGTAGCCTCGAACAGCGATCACAGACCGGACCCAGTTCGTCGAGCAGACCCAAAATTGGCACCATCGGAGAGAGGGCCGGACTGCTCTCCCTCCCGCCTCTTTCCTCGGCGTTTCCGACTCGCCGCGCTTGAAAATCGCGCGTCCCGTACGCGCGCGCTCGCTGGCCGGGCTGAGCCGCGCTGAATCGATTCTCCGTCGAGGTGGGCATCTTCCCGCTTCCCGTGCGCTCGCCAGTTACCGCCGCCGCCGCCGCCGCGCCGGGCGGCTATTTCGTATCGCTCCGCCGGCCGAGTAGGACGAGTGAACAGCTGAGCGCAACAGGGTTGTCGCGAAATTATACCGTATACTTTCATCGCTCCCCAGCATAAACAAGGTAAATCAGTTTTACCATTTCTGTGTATATATATATATATATATATATATATATATATATATATATATATATCTGTGTGTGTGTGTGCGTGTGTGTGTTTTAAAAATTTTAGTACTTTCAAAAATGCTTGGAGTCGTGCACCTTGCGAAAAATTACGCATATGTATTCGCACTTGCCATACGCCTTCACACAGTGATTTACATATAACATACGATATATGTATATAAATATAGGGGTAAAACAGCGAGGGATCTGCGCAGGATGTTTCGGGCGCGCGTGCGTGACCTTCGCGCGACCTTTCGCGCAAACCGTGAAAGAACCCCCGCGAACCGAATAAAATTGGGATGATGGTTTTTCGGGCGCGCGCGCGCGCTATTGAACGTGACGAAATTCGATGCTTGCACCGAGGTGGCGCGAGCTGATGTAACGTGGGCGCTTTATTGGCGGAATTTCGGTCCCGGGGTAATTTTGAATTGTATTGTGTGTACAAAATGGCGTGTGCAAATGGTCTCGCGGAGCGAAACATCATTAATGCTTGCAATAATTTTTATCGTATTTGTTGACGAGTACTGAGACGCAAGTTTTAATAAGGTATAACGTTTAAAAAGTTCATATATTTTTTGTATATCCTACGTTGATATTACGAAAATTTGTAACACTAAAATTAATTTTTTATCTAAAGTAATTTGCAACCGTCACACAAAAATAAACAAAAAAGTTATATTTGTATTTTGAAATGATTGCGTGAATATCGAATATTTCTTTAAATTTTTTTTTCATTGAAAATCATTTTATTGATCGACGGACATTGCCTCCAGATGCAATTATCTTACCTTTGTTTCTTTTTTTTTCTTAATTTCTGTTTGAACTGCTTCCAATGCAATAGTTACATATAAAGTAAGTGATATACGTATACTTTTCGTAGACACGAAATCAAAACTCCTTCAATTTAATGAGTTCTATATAAATGCAATAGATACTGACACGGTTAAAACGACTTTTAATAAAAACTCTCGTGTGTATTTTGAAATTGGCCAGAATACAAATGGAATATTTAATTTCTGATTATGATCGAGAAAAAATATATGATTTACGATATATTGAGCGAAAAATTTCTTAGATAATATGTTATCATTTGAATATCGTGTTTAAAAAGAAAAATTCAATCTTAAATCACAATTATAGTTTCGTAAATGACACGTGGCCCACTGTTTCAAAAAATAAAAAAAAGTATAATGGTTCAAACGTAGATGAACTGATATCATCAAAAAATATAGGCACGCGTCTGAAGAGGTTGAAAAAATAAAATTATTTATGTTGCGTGTCAATGGTTCGATAATGAAATTTTGTTAAATTAAAATATTACAAATGAAGAGGGCGAAAATATTGTGCAGGCAAAATGTCGTAGAACAATTGTGTGACGTTTTCCGTTGATTTATTTTTAATTCAAACACCTAGTTTTTAGGCGTGTCTCAAAAAAAAATCATTGTAATTACTATTAAGGATTTTGCTTTTTACATAGTAAATTTTAAAATTGAACCGTTAACGGAAGTTAAAAAATCAAAGCGAAGCCCCTCAAGCGCACTTAATACTGTGAAAAGCGTGTTATTGAAATCCCTTCCTTTATTTAAATTAAACTACTAGTTATTATAGATAACAGGTTAAACATATATTTAAATTATAATTAAAATAAAAATTTCACGATTTCAATCGCATGGGGTTTCATTTAGAAATAAAGTCCTTACGCAGGATAGTATTGGAAAAGGATAGGTATATTCTTATACTTATACTGCATTTTCAGAAGCATTTATTCATATTCAGCGGTCAATAATCGGTATTTCTACCGCGTAAAGCAAGCTTTAGCAATCTCATCGAAATTATATATTAACCCAAGGAAAAAAAAAACAATGAAACGAAGTTTCAACGTTACGTTTCGCGCCCTTTCTGCTTCAGACGCGGTTGGATAATGGCGTCCATAAAAGAGGAGCTCTTCTCAACGGTCACGGAGCCACCGACCACCGGTCGTAACAAAATAACGATCGTCGGTGTCGGACAAGTCGGCATGGCGTGCGCCTTCAGCATTTTAACAAACGTAAGACAATTTCTGTGCATTTGTACAACGTATTTAGCGGGGTAATGGCAAAATCAATTATTATTGTTTGGCTGAAAGAGTGTAATATTGATTGAAAGAAAACTTCATGTTGTTAAGAATTATATAATATTTGTTTTTCTATATTTACGACATTTTTTTTTTGGTTCATCTGGTTAACTGTATCGAGTACTTTAATATTGTCCCGTAAGTCGTTATAGAATTATCATATAAGAAATTGGCTTTACATAAACAGAGAGATTAAATTAATAAACAAAAAGTGTCTTATTGTAATCTTATTGTTCATAATTCGTCAAGGTTTGAACATTATTTAGAAAATGAAAACTGCACGCGAAGGTCATTTTTTTACAATTATGTAGCTTTTCATTACATTGCAACCAAGATATTATGGATATTTATATAGCTAAACTATTTAAAAAAACAACTGAAGCAAATTAACATATATAACAATCAATAATCAGAATCGCTGAACAATAAAAATGTTTAAATCCGGAATGTCGCATCAATAATACGATGTGTCAAATAAAAGATACAAGATAATGATATTTATAAAATAAAATGTTTGGCAAAACTAAACTGCTAAAAATATGCACCTGTAGCTTTTAGAATCATTAAATGCTGTAAACATTTACTTTCATTCAGTTAAATTACTGCTTCTCTTCACCAAATATTTCTGCGCTTCAAGAAATTTCAAGTAAAAAACAATAAATAGATCTTTAACATTTTTTTATTTCTTTCTTAAATATCTTTTAAAACCAATATTCATACTAATACTATTTCTGAAAAATATAAACAGAAAATTCTCAGCTTGTAGTTATAAATGATCATATTTTAATTCCTTTGTTTATATAAATATCACCAATCACATGAAAGATAGTTTATAAAAAATTCAAATAGCATTCTGAAATAAAATTTTATTTTCTTACTATTACTATATATTTTGAAGAATGATTATAGTCTTTCTATATAGAGATGGAGCACTATTCAGCTATGAAAATTATTTGAAAGTATTTTTTAATAGTTTACACCTAATTATTAGCGTATAGTAGTTACATAAAAAATCTAAGTGTCTTTAAGGTAGTTCTTTAAAGTTGGTTCATATTTATAAGAGATCCTACTGAAGCTTATATAAAATTTCGTTAGTTATAAAAGATTAGCAATCATTTTTATATTTTTTAATTATTTTATTATCAGTTTCTTTAAGTTTAATAGAGATTTTTGTATTAATACACAATATCATATAATTCATGTGAGGATTAAATGAGGACTTCATTTTACAATATGAAAAATTAGTTATAATAAGAGAAAATAATTCTTATGAAAATATTTTTTTATTATAAAATTTTATTTAAAAATAAAATTAGAAACTTTACACATCCTTCCTTATTTGATCATGATTATTAAAAACTATAGACAATCATAATAATTTAGTAATGGCATCTGAGTCAGTTTCCGCATAGTATAAATTATCAATTAATTCATATATTATCAAAATCTCAGAATAAGCATATATCCGTTCAACATGTGGAAATAATATGATTCCAATTGCCATTTTTAACAAAAAAATTTCCAGTTGGACTTCTGAATGAAAATGAACCCGATTCCAATTGAAATATTGATTGGAAATAACTTGAGTTCAAACTTTTGAGCACTATAAAGCAGCTTACAGTTTTCAGTTGGAATCATTTTTATTTAAAATCTAAATGGGAATTTTTTCCTTGTAAATTGGGGTTAGGGTCGTTTTCATTTTGTACATGAGTTCTAATAGTTTCGTCCAGAATTTGAATTGTAATCCTTTTCCTTATAAATTAGAGTTGGAATAGTTTTCATTAATAACCTGTATTGTAATCTATTTCTTAATTACTGGAGATTGGATATTGGGATTGTCTTCAATTAGAATCTGAGTTGCAATCTTTTCCATTAAAAATTTGAGTCGGTATCGTCTCCATTAATAATCCGACTTGGATCTAGTATTACTCTAGTGCGTCAATATTATTTTACTTGAAAATTCTCGTTTTATTCTTTCCTGAAAAATTAAACTTTTCCTTCATAGCACGTCTCGAGCGATGTCGTGCTTATCGACGTCATGCCCGAGAAGCTCAAGGGCGAGATGATGGATCTGCAGCACGGCAGCGCCTTCCTAAAGAACGCGAAGATCAACGCGAGCACGGATTACGAGGCATCGGCCAACTCGAGCATCTGCATCGTGACGGCGGGTGCGCGACAACGCGAGGGCGAGACCAGGCTGGACCTCGTCCAGCGCAACACCGACATCTTCAAGGGCATCATTCCCCAGCTGGTCAAATACAGTCCCAATACCATTCTGATAATCGTCTCGAATCCCGTCGACATACTGAGCTACGTCGCCTGGAAACTATCGGGGCTGCCTAAAAATCGTGTGATCGGTAGTGGCACCAATCTCGACTCGGCCAGGTTCAGGTTCCTGCTCTCCCAGAGGCTCAATGTCGCGCCGACTTCCTGTCACGGGTGGATCATCGGCGAGCACGGAGACACCAGCGGTAATTTGCATATTGGATTTTATATATAATTTTGGATTACTTTGTTTGTTATGTATATGCGTTATATTTACTGATAACTTAGCTAATGACACCATCATGCTTGCTCGAATTTTAGTAATATTGTGTTTAATTTATGAATAATTCACTTAAACATAAGCTCCTAAAAAGAACTGAAGTAAAATATAACAATAGTAAATACAATTTTATAAAATCGTCAAATATTATTTTGTACTATTTGTAAAAGAAAATTATGAATTTATTAAACAAGATGAGAAAGTTTCCGTATATAATTTGTTTATTTTTATTATCAAATTTATGTAGATATATAGATATTCGAATTGGCAATAGACAGGGTGTTTTATAAGTCTCGGAACTGCTAGAACTTTAGAAAAATACGCACTTTTCTCAGAGGAAGATGATCAAAATTCAAAGCTTCCTAGCAATCCTGTAGTGATCTTAGAATTTCTCTTAAGCATAAGCTTCACATCATTTGAAGCATAAATCCTTTTTCAAATAGAACCCCATATTTATGACATCGGAAAGAATGAGGTTCTAGTTGAAAAAACGGAATTAGCTTTCAAATAACCTCGAAGATTATGATTAAGTTCAAATTTACGATGACCATCGATCACCAGATCGCCTTTTTCCGAGTTGCAAATGTTAATTCAAATACTAATGTCACAATTTTATTGAACCTTGGAATGTCCTTCAAGGTTGTAATTATGGACGAATTGTTAAGTTCATACACGCATCTAAAATTTTCTATTTTATTATTTTTGGACGTAAAAGAAAGAATAGAGTTCTATTTGACATCAGGGAATTGACCAAATAATCTTAAAAATTATAGTTAAGGTTAAATTAAACGCCACTATTAAGTTGTCAGAAAAATCCGAAAAATTTGGATTTGATGATTTGTATTTTCCATGTAATTCAGATGTCTCGGAACTATTGAGACACCAAGCATATTTTTTTATTTGACTTAGTTGGGATTGTATGGAAATAAAATTACAGTAAAAATAAATTATTTTTATATTCCATCAATTTTAATATTGTTCTCGATGATTCTACATGAATGACATTTCTTTTGTGTAGTTTCATATAATAAATTACTTTTCAACCGGCAACTTTCATGTTGAACAATGACTATACTTTTTTAGGAGCTACCTTGTTTAATTTAAATTATAACATGTTTTTAACCTTGAGAGGACCGGGAGTGTAATTTGGCGTAAGTTCACTGACTTGCAAAGATTTGATATCAATTCAGACCTTTATCAGATGCTTCAGATACTTTTCTATAAAAACAACCATTCTTTCAAATTCCTCAAGTGCCAGCCCTCTAAAGGTTAATTATAATGTCAATTGACTTGATTAAATATTGCTTTCATATTAAGAATAACACTAGTAAATTTTATTGATATACTAAACATTTACTTAAAGTTACAATTTAAAAACTTGATTATAAAAAAACTTCTATTTTATTCTATCAATTTTCACTATGTTTTATTCTATGAAGTCAATCAAGTTTGTAGATGAACTATTACTATCATAAATGTATGGTTCATGTACAACTTCAATAAGCTTATTGTTATGTTTACGCAAGTAAAAAAATATTATCTAAATTACAATGAATAATAAAGATAGTTTGATAGAGATACTGAGAATGACGTGTAGATATAGACATGTAAGTTATAGTTTCATTTTTGTAATAAACAAACTATGTATTTTTATAATCATACATTATACATTTTACTATAAAATAATCGCCATCAATATTCATATATATCATACGTGTATAATTCATTCTGATTTATTTCATGAAAATGTCTCTATCTTGTCAAATTGCATTAATCAACGTTCAAAAAGAAACACGGATAAGAGCACTCGCTAATCTTCACGCGCACTTAGTCTCACACACTTACACACATGTAAATTCGAACAGGATAAAAAACACAATATATCATTAGAAAACAATGTAAAAGTAAATGTCTGTATAATAAAAAAAGTAAACGTTGATTAAATGCAAAGAAAGCACACGAGCACATTCCATTAATTCTCCACCATGAATTCCATTTTCGAAAATTCGCAAGAGGAGATCAGTCGACAGATTCCTATCGGTAAGTACATCCCGACTATCATACATGCTTATATATACATATAACAAGTGTAAAATAAAGCTGATTCCATCAAAAGACGAACAATCCAACGCGTATACCTCGCTGATTCGCTTTTATATCGCATTCGCATGTCGTTCTGCGCAGTCCCAGTATGGTCGGGCGTCAACGTAGCCGGGGTTAGGCTGCGCGACGTCAACGAGTCGGTGGGCACAGAGGACGACCTCGAAGGCTGGAACGAGCTGCACAAGCAGGTGGTGGACAGCGCCTACGAGGTGATAAAGCTGAAGGGCTACACGTCCTGGGCGATCGGTCTCAGCGTCTCCAATCTCGCCTCGGCCATTATGCGCAACGCCAATCAGATCCACGCCGTGTCCACGATGGTTCAAGTACGCATACATACCGTTAACTGGATTTTTCTTTTTAAATTACTTTGCCCGTTCGAGGGTTATGCTCGCTATTTGTTGCAAATATTTGATCGCCACGATATTATTCATTAATCATTGGTTGATATATTATTGAAAAATCGTTGTCTCAATTTTGTAAAAAGTCAAGTCAATTTTCATTGATCTAGTAAAAATACTCTGTTTTAAATAACGATAAGCATACGTTATTTCAAATTTGAAAATTTGAACAAATTGATAACCAAAAATTCAAAATCATTTTTGGTTATCAATTTGTACAAATTTTCTCATTTCTATAAGGCTTGACGAATCTACCTGAAACTTCGCAATCGTTTAAAGTAAAGATCAATAAAAGTCACAATTAATTAACATTTTTAATAATATAATATTAACTTATTATATTGTTTAAAATAGCGCTTTAAAAAGTAGTCGACATCCTCTAAGATATTAACAAGATGTAGTTGCACGTCTATGCCAATTGAGTAAAAAATGTTATATTTTAAAAAATGTTATATCTAAAGAATAAATTATTGAAAATTTTAGTTAATCATACGCGTCCTTTATTTACGTTTACTCTACATTACTGAAAATTTTCAAGTAAATTCATCAAACGATGTAGAAATGAGAACGTAATTAAAATGTTTTAACTCAATTATAAATATACTTAAATGATCTGCTTAAATATAAAGAACACATAAACAACATATAAAATTCGTAATAATATAATGCTTACACATAATATTATTTCAAACTGATTACTTATTGTTCAATGGATAAAAGTTGACTTGAATAATCCCTTAACAAACAGACTACAGTATGCTATAATATTGTATATATAGTCACAATATGACTCAAAACATTTATAGGTCCGCATTATTCGAGAAAATCTCCCATGCAAACTTATAGAGTTTTATCAAAGAAATTAACTAATGAGTTTAATTATAATCCCAGGTGTATTTTGATGATAAATTTTCTTGTTTTTTTTTTTTTTTTAAATTAGAGCCTCTATTTTGACCTCGGATTTGGAACTAGCGGAAAATCTTACGCTTAGGTATATCACGTGTAGGATTTCTTTATATATTAAGGCTTTCGAATCTTCATTTGTTAGTCTGAAAACACGTCTTCTACAAAATTCAACGACTATTATTTACATTTTGTTTCGTCAAACAATACAATTGTGAGATCTTTTGTGTGTCCATGGATAAAAAATTAGGATATTAATATTTCTTTGAGTTTAGAATTTTTGATTTTTTTCAAAATCAGCATCAAAACTAGAGCCTTCCTGTTTAAAAAATTAAATCTGACCTTCAAATGACTTTTATAAATGACCTTGAGCTTAGAGTAAAGGTCGCGGATCAATTAATTTAACTAAAATCTATAACTTTTGTACGGACGATATTCTTGAAAAATGATACTCTGAAAAGTTACCAAGGCATATCTTCACTTCTGTTACACTTTGCATACTAAATCTTTAATTCAAAAGAAAATTGTTTCATTAATTTACCGTTTCTAACCATAAGCATAACCATACTTTAAAAATGATGCATATAAATCTTTCTTTTGCAGGGTCAGCATGGAATTCACCAGGAGGTATTTTTGTCTTTACCTTGCACGCTTAGTGAAGACGGAATCGCGTACATTGTTAAGCAGAATCTGACCGAGAAGGAACTTCACTTATTGCATAAGTCGGCGGATATAATGGACGAAGTGCAGAGGGGCCTGAAATTTTAATATTGCACTACTATAATTTACTGTATTTATTGTCTATAATTCCTACTGCTTTTATTTAAAAGCACATTAATTTTTGTGTATATGATAGTTCGTACCGACATTAGTTTTTTTTATATTTCTACAGCGTTTTCACAACGATTGAAAGTAATAATCTTCACTTATTACATTTTTATTACCTATAGGATTGTTATATATAAATATATGTTCATACAAGTGCTTGTTAGTAATAGTCTTAATAGTAGATATTTATTTGTTTATCAGTATTCTATATTTTTTTGTACGGTCGAGAAGCAACAAAATTTAAGTTCGAACCTTCAGTTTAACTTGAACGAAGAAACAGTATTTTTGTATTATCGTCCGCATATGCACCGAGTTTGTGAAAATATCAACACGATAAATCTTTTGAAAGTCTTAAAATAAATGTGGTAATATAATAAATAAATATGTTCTTAAAAAATGAATCTACGTATTTTCTTTGCGTAATGCCTACTATATTACACCAAAATAATTATATTATTTAAAGTCACCTTTCTCTATACTTAAGTATATAGTATATAAATGTGCGTTTAATTTTTATAATTGTTATACAGCACGCGTGAAGTGCAATAAATATAACATAAGCTAAAGCCTTAAATTTGCACAATTTAATATTCCGTTAAAAATTTATTTTATAAATACTATGCAATACTGTATATCTTTCAAAAAAAATTTTTATATGTTTTCCATAGATATAGTAAAGATTGTCAATAAACAACCGAAGTTGGCAACGAAAAAATGCATTCCAACTATCTAGCGTTAAATTCATGTTTCAACGTAAAAAAAAAATTGGTTTTGATATTACATTATTTACCTCCTTTTTTTTAAGAAATAAAATTTACCTACAAGTTATGAAGTCTAGAAAAATGAAATACTAAGCAAAGTCGAATAAGTTAAATTTGTAAAGAATGGTGCTGACAATTGGCACGCGTTGCTTCAAGATTTTTAAAGCAAGAAATTTTTTTTTTCATAAAATTTTACCGAATGTCTTGAGCGATGTTGGCTTCTGCAGCTTATCAAGTAAAAGAAAAATTCAAATAATCAATTACATAAATAACCCAAATCACAGAAGTGACTACAGCACCGATCCACGCTCGTAAGATTTTTCTAACTCATTATTACTTAGCAATATTTCAAAAAAGCGAAAAAAACCGAATTTATAATCATATTCAATAATCTACATATATAGTATAGGTGTAGTTATATATATATATGTATATATATATATATATATATATACCGTTCTAATATTAGTAAATCTGCATTGATATATATATATAGTGTATTGGATTATCTTGATTATTATGCTTTATAATCTTATATTATATTACTTATAATTATATTACTTATTATATACTTATTATAATTCGATTTATCTTACTTACCTTAAAAATCTTACATGATAATAATTTTTAATAGAAAAAATTCTTATTTATTAGATGTTGATAATAAATACCTGCAGTAGCTAATTTACTTTGATGGAAATATGCGAACTTACTGTACAACATATAGAATTATTGAAGTACCATTTAAGCAAATCATTTTTTATTTTTAATTAATTTATTAGATGCGCACCACCCTGTCTCCGTGATGACTTATTATGTAACGTTGTGGATCCCGTCATTGATGGATTAAATAAAGTTACCATAGTAGGTGCTGGTATGGTAGGAATTGCTTGTGCCAACGCTCTTCTATTTCAGGCAAGTTTTTATTTGTTCAACAATTCGAATACATGGATAAATACATTTTCGTTAAGCAATTTGAATATTTATTTCTATAAAAAGACAATATTATTAAAATAAAATCCCACGATCAAATGTAAATGAGATCTATAGATCTACAATATTGTTTGGTAGTATAGAAGATTCGCAAGTTAACGATTCTGAATGCGAATCACCGCGTTGTTAGCTAATGACTTTAAATAATAAGAATAATTACAGTAATAAGAATAACATTGACAATCATAGCTTGTATGTAATTTTTCTTTTTGGAAATTATGAATCATCGATCAAACATCGATGGACTTCGAATGACTACAAGTATTTTTTAATACAAATAATTTATAAAAATAGCGTATTAATAGATGAACTCCTAAACTATAAATATTTTACAAAGAAAATAGTTTTTTTTTACAATTTACTGTTTTTCGAGACGCAAAAAAATTATCTTCTGTATGCTTTGTCCGAGTACAATGTGTTAATTTTCTATATATGTTTGGCAAAAAAAACAGCGAATCAGCAGTCATGTGGCTTTGGTCGATGCATTTCCAAAAAAATTGCGAGGAGAGGGAATGGAATTTACTCACGCCCACACATTCTTGGATAACGCTCGTATTGAGTACGACACAGGTACGGGCGTAATACGCGTTTTTCCATCTCTTAAGCAATATCTGTTTATACCTGAGATCGTATATGATTTTTAAAAAAAAAAAAAAAAAAAAACAAAAAAAAATTATCGTTAATAATTGATAGGAAGCTTGATTAAGTTACATTTATTCAAATTAACCTATAAAGATTTTTTTAGTATCTCACTTCTGTAACGTGTGTAAAATGCAATTAAAGTTACATTTGACCAATTCTCCATATAGCATTACAACGAAAATGAAGCGAATATACTTAAATTTCACTCCCTATTCCAATCGGTTCATTTATATATTCCTTAAAAGCTATGTGGGACGGGGTACTATTCTGCTTCTAGAACTAAACTACTATTGCCACTACAGTACTAGTAACAGTCGCGCATATATATATATATATATATATATATATATATATATATATATATATATATATGCATGCACGGCAAAACTCGCTGCACATTCAACGCGAAGCGCCCTTTTGAAATTTTCTCTTTCCCAGACTTCTGCATCTCCAGCAATTCCAGGATAGTAATTATTACGACCGGCGTGAGACAGTGCAAGAACGAGTCGAAATTGGATCTGGTGCAGAGGAACGCGGACATAATAAAGTGCATCATTTTTCCGCTAATCGAGTACAGTCCGAAAGCGGTGTTCCTGATTGTGACGAATCCAGGTTGGTGATAACTATATATATATATTTATAGTGACTACAAGTTCGAATATATATAGTATATCCTGGTATAATAAATGAAATATTTTATAAAAGAAATTATGAGCATTAGATCGATCTCTATACTCCAAGTGTTCTATTGACTTCTTATACTAAATTATGTAGTCCAATAACTAATAGATGATGTATTAAAAACGCAGCTTTCTTAATTTATCAATTGACAAGATTTTTCACAGGAAGCATTTTACGACGGTCAATTTCAGTATCATTTAAAAGTTTTACTAGAGCGAAAAAATCAAAGATTCTGTTGAAATATCAGAGTTAATCAACAATAGACACTGTAATTATTGAATAGTTCATTTGTAATACAGACTTGTAAACAGCAATCGGCAATCCGAAACACCTTACAGTCACCATAGTTTACGCACTCGCTATTTTAAACGAGTCTCTCTTAACAATGAATTAACGTAAATCCCAGCGTCAAAGTATCATCGATTGACTCACTGTACTACTAAAGGCCTGTAATTTGTATAACGAATTCGATCTTCCTTACTTTGCCCCCCTTATATTATCTAGTATTATTATTTTCATATTTTATTACTATATTTATAGTAGATATTTAATATATTTTATTTTAATATATTATATTGAACTGTTATTCATTTAATATAATAATATTTTATTTTATTTTAATATAATTTATTTAACGTATAGGGTACGTGAAAGAATTTTACATACAGTATATTTTGCGCTGCTTATAATTTTTCCGTATAGTACAATAGTTTAATAAGGACTGACTTGCTGTGATTTTACCTCAACATTATTTTTATTTAATAATGCTTTAAAACAAATGCAAACAATCGCATTAGCAGTTTTTACTGCTCTATTATTATTACTGTTTTCATTTTACACATTATATACTTGTATCTGTTTTACTTCCACTTTATATATATATATATATATATGTGTGTGTGTGTGTGTGTGTGTGTGTGTGTGTAAAAATTATTTTATAAAAAATAATTATTTTATAAAACTTTTCGTTTTTAATATTCTCCCTTTCATCCACGTTACGCATACATATACAGTCGACATCATGTCGTGGCTCGCGTGGAAGATCAGCGGACTCCCGGTGAACAGGGTGATCGGGAGCGGCACCCACCTGGACTCTGCGAGATTTCGCTGCCTGCTCGCCGAGCGCCTGGGCGTCGCCGCCTCCTCCGTGCATGGCTTCGTTATCGGGGAGCACGGGGATTCCCAAGGTATATTATATATATATATATATATATATATATATATATATATATATATATATATAAATATATAAATATTTAGATTGGTACGTGCCATTATACTGAGTTTGTTAAACGCTGTTTTAATGAGTTTATTTAAGTTTTCTTGTACTATTATAATTTGTTTATATATGTATTTAGATAGGTAAACTTTGGATACAAAGGTATTGCGAATGCATTATTGAAGTATATAGAAAACACCCTAGATCAATTTAGTTATAATATTCATGTTAAAACATAAATCTATCTTATACGCAGTCTAATTTATGTTCAATGTCTATTATTATTTTTTCTTATAATTGGTTAGCTACTTTAAGATGAAAAAGTACTAAATCTAAAATTATATCTCATTATATTAAAATAAAAAATTGCCCAATGGATTTGACAAATTACATCTATAGTATATAAAAAGGTATAAATATTCATAATAAAGCTCTTTAAATAGCATGGTAATTTTATTATTAAAAGAAAAAAAAATTATATCTATATATCGCCACTAATCTGCATTGAAATTAGAAAGTTTGTCTACTATACAGTTTTAGTGCACTGAAAAAAAAATTTAATAAATTCAGATAAATATGTAATTATTGCCATGCCAATGAAACTTTTTATTTAAAATAAATGAAAATATTTTATTAATTTACAGATACCATAATTATTATATGTAAATTCTTAGTTGAATAGAATAATATTTTTTTATTCCAGATAAATCTTTACATTGTCACGGGCGATAACGAATTATTTATTAGCATTTACTAATTTTTTTTTCAGTGTATAATGTTAGTTGCAATGAAGTGTGCGTAAAAATTTTAAATCAATTATTTCATTGTGTGCGAATAACAATATGCCTGAACGTTTAAAAATCCATTAGTTTATATTGCTTATTAGATCTATATATACTTAAAATACGCTTAAAAAGAGTATTATATCTGTGTGTGTGTGTGTGTGTGTGTGTGTGTGTGTGTGTGTATCTGAATCTGTTGTTTTTCATATAACGATTCATTGCTATTCACTACTAGGAAACATCTTTAGAAATAATATTGAATTAAATAAATTCATATGAAGCATATATGTGTATATATATATATTACATATTATATATTGCAAGTTTTGTAAATAAGTGTAATATTAAAAACAGTCATCCTCGGCTAATAATCTGTGTATCTTACTAAAAAGCACTAGATGTTGTATCCATATACTGTGTCATAAAAAAATAAAATAAACCCTGTACATTTCGTAATTATAAAAATATTCATTTTTCAATTATTTACATTAATTTATCATTTGAAACGAAATAATTGATCGCTAGGCTAATATGTAATTCAATATTTTTTCAATGAAGAATTTGTAACATCTTGTAATTTGTACAGCTGATTTACTTATTGACAATAGAGTTTTGTGATCCAGACAATTTCATCGGTTTTCTATTTATATTGTTCACTCGTTAAAACTCCAGATTTATTGCATTAACGTTGCACTTAAATACAATCTTATAGATTTAAAGCCTTCCCTGGCCTTGCGCGCGAATCGTAATAAATAAAGAGTTATTTAATTAGAATTTTCACTACTAAATGAGTCTCATTGCTCCAATTATAATTATTCTCTTGGGCACAGACTCGGAGAGAGAGAGAGAGAGAGAGAGAGAGAGATTTAAAATTAGTCGACAAATGCGCAATACTATATATTATTGGAGGTACTGTGTCGATGGTATACTTTAACAATAAGGAAATATATTTTGTTGCGATTTTAATTTATCGATGCAGGAACTAAAAATATTACTTTCGACTGTATATAAAGCAAATAATTCGTGAATTAGGTATACACACACACACACACACACACACACACACACACACACACACACACACACACACACACACACACATAAATATATATATATATAAATATTCGCTTCTAATGGGCTAATTATAATACAGTATTTTATTTAAATGCCCACGAATGTTAAAAGAACTCCAATGACCTGCGTGCTGCGTTAATACTAGAGAATTTTTATAGGATCTCTCGATAAATGATCGAAGTTGTCGGTGTCGCGCATCGGCGTACGGTGAATGTCGGAATTAACATAAAATTGCGTGTTTCAAGGGAACGTACTCGTGTATATATATATATATATATATATATATATATATATATATATATATCCATGTTTATATTATATTTATACGCATACAAATCGGCACGAAGCGAAAATACCACTGGTTCCGTGGGCTCAAGCTTCACGTATGAATGCATATATATATATATAGAAATCGAACGATTCTCGATTTGTGTTAATATTCCAAGCTGTCGTCGTTAAATATGCAAATCGGCGCGAAGAAGTGACGAAATCTCCGGACTTGGTTGCAGATTAAGTGGTGGCACCCGGTCGAATTTGAAAAAAAAAGAAAAAGAAAAAAAAAGACACAAAAATGCCGCTCGCGGATCGAGCCAATGTCTCTTCCGCACTGCTTTGCTATATATAGTAAATGTATGTATATGAATATAATTAACGTTTGGATCGGTGATGTTTTTATGATGCTCGGAGTGCGACTTCCCTAGCATTACCAATAAATTTTCTTGTTTCTTTACAATATTTATCAATGTATTAACGCCCGAACTACAAGGAATTTTACGCTGAATTTGTGCCTATCGATTTTAATAAAATCCTGATCAATTCAAGTTTATATCAACTTGTTTAGATATTTTTAGATTTTATATAGAAGATGTTACGACTTAATAAGGATATAAACTGTTTATTTGTATTGGTTATTGGCAGATTTTAATTCAAAAGGTGTATTATCTGTGATTTTTGTTTTAAATTTAAAAATGATACAAAACGTGTTATTAAACCTGCCACTTTTCGAATATGCAAAAAGTTTTTTACAAATGACTGTGTAGAAATTAAGGTAATTTAAATTTATAATTTATTATTATAATAGTATCAAAATTTTTGATAAAATAGTGGAATTTCTTGTAATTTGGAAATCCAATGGATTCAATAATATACTATAAGAATTAATAATTCTACTTCCGTCAAATGATGTAAATCCAGCTCACAAATATTTTTATCGCTCTCCCAGTCTTTTTAACAAATAATATGATTAAAATAATTATTTCGATAGCCAGATTTTTGTTGTTATTAATCACGTCCGCAGAATCTCAAACTAAATATCGAAAGCATTAAAATCAATATTAATGTAATTAGTAAAGGACAATCTGACCTCCCCCTTCACCAAAAGCTGTTTTCTTCATTTGCAACATCCAATGCTTCGAGCCAGTTTAACTCATTTGCAGGGCTATTAGTCGGACTGCTCTTTACCAATGAATTGTGTTTCGAATATTTGAGGTTTTATAATTTAAATTCTACGTGAATGATTATAATAGAAGGGGATAGTTCAACGTGCCATTACGACTAAAGTAATTTGCTAAAAGGACTGCAAGATCGATGAAAGTATTTATTCGTTTAAACGTATTATAATTATGTGTAATGATTTTTGATTTGACATTTGATTTTTTTTCTATCCTCATAAATCTCACTTTTATTTTTCGAACATCTATCAGACTTAACCTCAAAATATCAAAATACTTAATTTCTAATACGCATATTTAAATATACTTTGAAATGATTGAGATTTTCTAATATTGAAGATATCGATCAAAACGTGACAGAAAAAAAAATTACTTTTAACGCATTAGATTTTATTAGGATGTTTCAGTTTGTATTATATGAAATGTTTATTTAAAAGTTTATAACAGAGCACGAAATATCAGATATTCTATGTATATATCTATGTATATATATATGCAGAAGTCACTATTATCAAAATGCCTTTTCGCAAAAATTCGTAGCCGTGGTCTACGAAACATTTGCGACTACATATACAGCTTCGTGGCACATCTTTTGCCGGATTAACTGGCGTGCCTGAACCATACAGCTCAGCGTACTCGTATAACGCTCGCACGATCGTCGCGAAGCATCGGTCCACGGTATAATTTACCATCGTATCGTTACAGTCCCACTGTGGTCGGGCGTGAACATCGCCGGGCTGCAGTTCCGCGACGTCCTCCCGAACATCGGCATGCAAACGGACGAGGAGAAATGGTACGAAGTCGCCGAGGAGGTCGTGCAATGGCAAGTATTATATACGATTCACGAGCTCGCATTTTTTTTACGTCTACGTACGCTTGCGTGCGTAACGAAAAAGTAAATAACCCGCCCCGCACACACACACACACACACACACACACACACACACACACACACACACACACACACACACATATGTATAATATGTGTATATGTATATATATATCATGCGCGCCACGTACACTTTCTAGCGGAGATATTATCAGATGTCTGAAAGGATATTCGAACACCACGATCGGTCTCGCCGTGGCTGACATCGTCAAGGACATTCTGCGAAACGCTCAATCGGTCAAAGCCGTCTCGACTCTCGTCCAGGTAATGCACAAGTAGATGCGGGCCTCTCCCTTCCGCCCCCTCTCCTCCTCCCTCTGCGACTTTGCTTCGATCCGATATTATATATATATATATATATATATATATATATATATATATATATATATATAATGCGAATGAGCGCTCACTATAGTTCGCTTTTTTTTATTTTTCAATAAGAGATTACAAAGCGCTAAGAGATCGTTCATTCGTCCTGCTTCTAATAAAGTAGTTTTCCGGTTACGTAGTTTGACTGTGATAGAACTTTTGCCTATAATTAGCATTAGTTAATGATCGTCGTTTTTCACGGGTCACAGCTCAAAATAAAAATCTGTATATATTACGAATTTGTTAAAATCAGTAATAACAACAGTCAACGATCATCAAATAAAAAACTCCAAATTCTTATGCCAACTGTTTTCTGAAAAAAGCAAACGAACACTTGATCGTTACGCTCGTATTACAATGGTAGTCAAACTGTCCTTGTTTATTATCGTCCCCGTAGAATCTAAAAATTATTACAATTGTTATAACTATCATTATTCTGAAAGGGAAATAATGATTGCTAGATGTTGCGGAAAAGTTTTTCATTTCTTGTAATATTCCCGTATTCCAAACAAATCCCTCTAAATTGCGGTTTTTATTCTCTCATTTACAAATCGCACCTTCGCTCCTTGATTCCGGTTCTCACGAGAACAAGTACGGAAGTATTTTATTATTTTTTACCTTACCTAGTACGAAAAAGCTTTGTTACGAATCTCGTTACAGCCCCCGGCGTCACCTCGGGCCGTAAATCTCGTCCTTTCGTAAACATAGCCTTTACGCACCCCGTGAGAAACGCACTATTATCCCAACATTATATACATAAACATTAAAAATGAAAAATTCTTATGTCGATCTAGTAATTATATTTAGGTGAACTAGTAATAAGAAACTAGTAACTATATTTAGGGGAAGGGTCAGTCAGGTGGACCATTGCTCACCATATTATTCTTTCAGGGTAGTCATACTCATAAAAATTTTTCTATCTCACATATTTGTATTCTTCGGGGTGGATTATAAACAAGGACAGTCTTACTGGCATTAAAATAGGACCGATGAAAATATTAGTATATTATATTAAAGATCGATGGAAATATTTATTAACCATAAAATGACTCGATCTAAAAACCATTACTTTTAGACCAAGTATAATCATGCGTTTTACCATATTTAACATATAGACTTCATTGAAAAGTAAAGAAACTAACGATTATTGCTTGGAGTATCGTATTCAGGATGAGTACATAAAAATACATAGAAAACCACTTTTTATTGTAAGTGAATCGGGTTCTCTGAATCTGGGAAGTTCGTCAATTATTTTTTAACACAAGCTATTTATTTTGAGTATTTACTATTCAGCTCTAAGAAAAGAATTTCAGTATTATTTTGTTCTATGATTTGAGACAAAAATTTTTTGCAAACTTTCATACGACTCTAAGCATTTTTAGGATCTCGTGTGATTTTTACAAAAACTCCTAAAGCTCAAATTTTATTTAATTTATCTCTACGACCTAAAGAATAACATTTCAAATATCTTAAAGCCTAATATATATGAAACCATGTTATCTATTATCTATAATTAAAGGGCTCCATGCTTAAGTCCTCTTTAAATCTAAAATATTTAAAGCTGTAGTAGTAAATACGTAAAAAAGTTTCCAATTATAAAGGATAATTGAATTTTAACGACTTTTTTATTACTGAATTTTCGATAAATTAATTATTAATCTTCAAGCCTTTATATTTTTATTATTTTTTCTACGCGTTCAAATCAAATTTTCTCTATTTATACGGAAAAGAACTTGATTCAAGAACGTCTTCGTCAGCTTTAAACTCATTGGGTCTGCGCGTTTTCTTGGAGTTCTAAAGTGAGCGAATTAAAAGTTTATACGTTTACTTCTTATAGCTTCATGGTATGCGGTTTAAGTGGTTGAAAGCCCCTTAAATTATACGTACAATAACTGTCTTCTTATGCACTAGAAAAGATAGATTTGATATATAATATGGATTAACGTATTTTAACTTTTCTCTCTTTGTTTTGCAATTGAAAGATCGAGTACGCCCTTGATCGATTATCATCTATAGAACAAGATAATCAATCTCGTAATGTCGAACATTTATCTTGCTCCTCAATGATAAACGAAGCTGATGCATAAAATCAAGCGTAATTGATGCTTAGACGCTTCTCGTATACATATAGAACCACTCTGCCAGTCCATTGTTTTTTCTCTCCTCTCTCTCTCTCTCTCTATCTCTTAGGGCCACCACGAGGTCTGCCAGGAGATGTTCCTTTCGCTCCCCTGTTGCATCGGGGAAAACGGCATCAATAACGTCGTGCGCATGCGCATGACCGAGCAGGAGAAGAAGATGTTCCAGGTCTCGGCGGCCGAGGTGTTCAAGATCCAGAAATCTATCAAACTGTGAAGCGAGACGCGTGCAGTGTCTCTTAAAGCTTTGCGAATTAGCGCCGGCGCACCGCGAAGGCCATTCAAGTTCTTCCCTGAAAGGGGAATCGACAGATTTAACGTATATATATACATATTGAAAACCTGTGCATTGTTAATGAGCTCGTCATCTTTATTGTTTTGGTCATGCAATCAGTTGTTACACGTATACACACTCTTTCTAATAAAAAAAAATTTTTTTTGAAACCAAATATATATATACGTATCTTATGCCCTTTCTCTTATTCTTCTATATATATATATATATATATATATATATATATATATATATATATATTAATAATAATAATGTCTAGATATAGAGAAATATTGGCGATTGAAATATTATCTTGCAAATATTCATTTAAAGGATTGATAATTTTTTCTTTTCAAGACTATTACAGGGAACCGATAAAATTATAAAAAAAATTGTGCAAAAGTAAATAAAAATATATTGCATATATATATATGTATATATATATATATATATATATATATATATATATATATATATAATATAATTTATTTGATTCATCTGAACCAAATTAGTTATATTTTCATTATATTAATTATATGTTCATATTTAGGCTTTATCGTTTGCTGGTTAGGAATAAGATCTAACCAGGGTTTCAATATTTACGAATCGTGGATTCAATATGGTGGATATCATTAATTTCTTCATTTTTGTGAATTGAAATCGAAAATTGTATTTTTATGTTATTCTTTATATCTAATATTAATTATATATAGTAAATAAGTTGTTTTTATAATCTGGTATCTATCCCAAATTTATTAAGAATGAATTTGCGCATATATTTGTGCGTATGTTAGTGTTATTGAAGAGTAGTAAAAATACTTCATAGGCATTTTTAGGACTTCTCAATTTTTTCTATACAAGAACACAGTTTCTGCATTTGTTGGAGACTATTCGGGTCATATGATATACATGGATAAAAGCACAGCGATGTTAGCATGTTGGCACATCCTCTGCTAACTAAAAAACCATTTTTATTATCTTTCGCGACTAGCGGAATCTGCCAATAAAAGAATTACATCAAGGGTGATGAATTATGCATTAGTAGGTTCCTCTGTGGAGAAAATACGGCTGTTATTAACTTCCGACTCATAATTTTCCTCTTTGCCATGCAAAATCTTAGCTTCTGAATAATATTTGTAGCAAAGGTGTTTTCTGCCTTTAATCCATCGACTATATGATCGTTAAAATAAATTATTAACTGGATTTATAGTACATCATTTTCAGAAACGATCCAACTTCATATAAAATTCACATACTTTTTCATTTCATTTCAACTTGGAAAATTGTACGGAACGGTGTTCCTGAGCTAGACAAGTGGTACCTTTTCGCAAGAGAAGCTATTGACAAACCACGTCGTGTGTTTCTCGACGATGAAAATAGAATTTCGAACATAAATTAATATACGGTAGGGAACACTTAACAGATGCACTTGGAGGGCTCCACAATTATTTATTTGCATACTGACAGTTGTTTCGACTATAACGTTATTTTCAAAGTTACAGAACTTTGAACTTCTGTAACTTTGAAAATGACGTTATGGTCGAAAAGCTGTTAGTATGCAAATAAATAATTGTGAAACTATCCAAGCGTATTTATTAAGTGTTCCTTACATTATATTAATTTATATTTTAAGTTATGTTTCACCAAGTGCGTAGTAAATATTCCATTAATTCAAAATAGAATTTATATTTAGAATTTAGAATGTTTTACACCAATACTTTCGAGTCAATTAAAATTAAGCAACGAGGGGAATCCCGGGCTATTGCAAACAGTAGTACGTTCTATAAATCCTAATCTATTATCTGTTTATTAATTTTATCTTATTTATTATCTATTCATCAATTTTTTTATTTCGTATTTAATTCACATATTTAATATTAAAAAATACTTAAAATTTTTCTAGTCTGAAGTCTTATTATCTTACCGTAACTATTTTCCAAATAAATTTCAACCATAAGCATTCCAAGAATCCGCACATAGAACTAACGATCAAAAAAAAAAGGAAAAAGAAAAAGGAAAAAAATCCTAAATAATCCGGGACCGTTGTATCTCAATTGTGTGACTCTCAAGGTCTTCTGCTTATCTCTGACCCATTCGTGAATTTACCATATAAAATTCCAGCCACGTGTAAATTTACAGTTTTATATATTTTTTATATTAGAGCTGAATATAAAATTTTTTTTGAAGTGATGTTGTACCACTATGTAGATTATTTCAGCATATTTTAATTAAGTGTGCCAAATCTGTCGAGAATCCTAAACACTTTATAATTTTTTGCTTCTATCTTCTTGACTGACTTCTTTGCAAATAAAGTTAACCTTAGGTGATTATGATGTACTTTTAAGAAATGAACAGTCCAATTGTCAATGTTTTGAGCAGGTAAGATAAAAATAAAATGAAGAGTTTTTAGTTTTTATCGACGTTTCGGCTGTTCTATTGATTGTTTTTTTACATAACATTCAGATGTACAACGTTCTATTTAATATATTATATAAAGAACGCAACAATTCACTTGGAACAATAATAGATTTCTATAAAATTTGTCCAAATTAAGAAATCGGTATTTGCTTACTATTAATCATGTACGAATGACAGAAATTATGATGAAAGTATAAAACTTTGTTTACACTTTTATTGCATCAGGTTGACAAGCGACAAAGTTATTTAAGTTTAATTTATATCATAGCTTGTGAATATAATTTGTATATTTTAATGCGTATTTACAATCCTTATTAAGATTAAAAGTGCCATATTGCTAGATTGAAATTCTTTATTTACTATGAATACATAAATATCTTTGACATTAGTTCCCTTTTAAAAATCCATTCCTGTTTAAGTTCATTCATTTTATTCAAATTCATTATATGATCTTTCTTCACAATTTAGATATAAAGTGGATGACGGACGTCCATATTTATAATCCATAGAGTGTTGATTAATTCTTTTAATTAATTGTCGCGAGTTCTGTCCAACATAAATGGATATACAGTCATTTCAATTAAAATTACGAACAATGTTTTATATATATTTTTTATATTCGTATTACCCTATGCTAATTTGTCAAATGCATTACAGGTACCGCTAGTTTCATCTATTGATGCAATATTATTGTTTTCAAGGATTTTTAAAAAGGCAAACGATGTCTTTTAACAGATATAAAAACAATGCATTTTTTAAGTAATCAAATTATTACAATTGTTTATTGTAATCAAATGTTGAGATGTGCTAATTAATTTTTGTATCAGTTTTAAATTAGGTTTAATAGAATCGGTGTCTGGCAAATCACTGGATTTATCTACTGGCGCTCAACGTCTGGAAATCATTATAATCTACTAAAAATGTTCAGTATGGAACTTAATATCCTATCAAAAAAGTCAGTCTGTCCGTATCGATTTAAATAAACATTGACATCGTTCCTTATTTGCTCTTATTAACAATGAGATGCATAATACGAAGAAATAATATTATTTTCGTGCGATACTTCAACATGGTAATAATTAAAACGATTTTCAGCTAAATTTAAGTATGTTTTTCGATAGATAGTATATTGTAGATAATTGTATCACTGGTATATTGTCAATATATCTTTCATATTAAGGAAAAGTAAATTTTAATTTTTTAAAAGAAATCCGTACTAGGTCATCCATTCATCCATTACAATGCTTGCCAAAAATGGACTCAGTCTTATATTTTTATCATTATTGTTTCTATTTCTTGCATTACAAAATATTCGTTGAAATATTTTTGTTTTTAATTTTATTCTTATAGGCTTTACCTTCGTTCTTATTTATTCTTATAGGTCATTAAATTCAATATCATTTTAAAATTATTTTTTTTTATTAATCAAGATACTATATGTAAAAGTATTTTATATAAGATAAATCCTAATAATTTATTAAGTATTTAATTGACGTCTACGAGATTCCAATGTAACGCAAATTTCTTATAATAAACGCCACTGTCAACACCAAGATTCTTGCCATAACTGATGGTTAAAAATATCTTACCAAGACGATATTCTTGTGCTTATATTTATTTTAAATTCCTATGTGAGACCAACTAACACTGACACGCATCTTGGTTCTTTTGAACCTCTTCCGATTTTCGCTCGATGTGCTATAAATCCGCTTAAGAAGGCCTCTTTCCGGCGTTCCAACAATTTATACTCCGAAGTGTTTTTTTTTTGTTGTTATTGCGATTTTTCAAAGCACGTTCATTTCTGCAATATCCGATGGCGACTTCGAGCGGTGAATATATCGGTTCCAGCGAAAATCAGACAATCTCCGATCGAATCGCGCGAGCTTTGCATTTCTTCTTCCTCTTGTTCCTCTCTCTCTCTCTCTCTCTCTCTCTCTCTCTCTCTCTCTCACTCGCATAAGGTCGAATCTACAACAGGTGGTGGATATTATTAAAACTCCGTGTATATGTTGTATATACACGTCCGAACGGTCAGAGATGAAATATCATAGGAGCGGATTATTTCTATGATGAAATCCGGCTCGAATTGCCGGTGGCACGGCGGATCCGATTAATCGACAAAGGCGCGCGGAGCGCGCGCCAACGCTAGGACGCCACGTCTGACGTAAATTAAACGTAATAACGAGTCGAAAAACTCTTGTTTTAAAGCCGTGATCGCGGCTACATTTATATATATGTCTAAGCGAAGAGCCTTCGCGTGGATGCCGTTCCTAAGTGCGCGCGCGCACTCGAGTAGCGCAGTCACTAATGCGCGAGGATATATATATATATATATATATATATATATATATATTCGCACATGGAATTTGACAATACGTGCCTCGCGGAGGCTCTTGCGCCAGCGGCGAGCATGCGATGCTGAATATTCAAACAGGTTTCGGATAAAAATTCCTCGCTCTCGGAGGAACAATGAAACGCTTGCATATATATATATATATATATATATATATATATATATATATACGGACACACTTTTCCTCTCTCCCTCTCTCTTACTTTTTTATACACGTTGTGACCCCCCTCCTCCCACTCGCATGCATCGGCTAAAAAGTCAAGCCGCGTTATTCATTCGTTAATCGGTTCTTCTCTCCTCTTCGCGTCCCCTCCACCCTGAAATCGCGACGCGACGCGTATTTGACTCGCGAGAAAATTTCGGTTTGCTCCTGAATGCAGCCAAGGCGGCAGAAAAATGCGCTATAATATATATATATATATATATATATATATATATATATATATATATATATATACATGGCGCCGCATTGACACGAGAAAAAAGAAAGAGAGAAAACCAGTTTTCGAAAATTCCAGGCGCGTATACGTGTATATATATACACATATGCTGTACCTCGCTGATGTCGTAGCGGAAGGCGCCGCGAGGCGGAAGTTATACACTGATGGGTTTTATTCGATAAAAGGAACGTGTATAATGATGGATCGGCGTATGTATATATATATAGAACCGAGATTATTTTCCATCCTGCCAGAGCGCATGTTCCGATTAATTGCCCAGAAGTGTATAAGAAGGTGGTGTATTGCCGGGGGAGGAGGAGGAGCCGAGAATATATGCGCGCACGAAGATTAAACGGCGCGCGGTACGAAGCGAATGGTTTTATAAGTATACGCGTGTGAATGTGTACGTGTGTAGGGGCATGTACGTGTATACATGTGTATGTACGCGTATTTCTGTGTGTAAATGATGCGCGAAGCATCCAGAGCGAGCCGCATGCGCGCCGCGTGGAGCAGGCGAGAAACCGAGAAAGGCATATAGATCTGAGAGAGAGAGAGAGAGAGAGAGAGAGAGAGAGTGTGTGTGTGTGTGTGTGTGTGTTTCTGTATGTATAAAGAGAAGGACGTGGCGAGATTTTTTAGCCGCAGGCTAGGCCGTGGCAAGGTGAGCGGAAGCTTTGAAAATCGGCCCGCAGGTGTCGCTTGGAGCCTTGATTCTTGGTCAAATCGTTATAATTTACGCAGTTCAGATGCGCCAGTCTCTATGCACGAGTTTCTCACTTTGCCCATATATCTATGTAATTATTGCTAAATTATTCGCAGGCATATCCGCGTTTGACACTTCGTTCGTTCTTTACAATATAAATCGTGAATTAAAATGGCTATAAGAATGGAGACTGTATTCTTCTATATATTTGCATTTTTACAGTCGTGATTCATATATATTTGATACTTGTTTCTGGAATATTGAAGAACAGACTTTTATATATTTCAAGAATTTACCAGAGCGTCTTTCATCTTTACACACACACACACACACGCGCGCGCGCGTGCGCACACAAACACACACACACACATATGTATACACTATAATCGCAGTAAATTTAACGAGCCTTCTTTATCTGCGTGTAATGTTGTTGCGTTGCATAATTTTCTGAGCGATTGATTTTTATTATATTTCTACTTTCGCGCGTCGTTGTCCATAGGAATGTAGAAAGATTTTCGAGTAAATCAAGATCTGTTTTTTATTTCTGCACCTGTTTTAAGTATATACATATGTGCATACATTTAAATATCCACAAATATATATATATATATATATATATATATATATATATATATATATATATTAACGAGTTCTTAATGTTACATAAAATTTGTTTATTTAATTAACTTTCTAACGTTTATAAACACGGAGTGCATATGCAAAAGCAGCCGTCAACGTTCTCGGAATTTTTATTGAATCATTCTCTATCGGCTCGAAACAAATCGGTAACCAAAAATAATCGAATCGTTTCGGAGAACCGATAAGACCGAACACATTAATATCGAACACGTTTGCAGCGAACGTTTTTCAAGTTTTCTATTCGTCTGTCGCTCACTCGCCTTCGGCAATCCGCGTGGCGCCGCGTAAAAGCTCTCGGAAGAACGCGCAAAAAAGAATTGCCCTCTGACTTATGCAGATATTCGAATATTCGAGGTATAAGGAGAAACATTTCTTAAAAAACAGAAAAAAAACAAACGAATAAGTCTAATAAAGAAAAACAAAGAAAGAGTCTAATAAATTAAAAATGGAAAGAAGAGAAAATAAGATGAACGAGCATATAGAGTGACTCATAATATTGTCTCGCATCCAATTCTTACCGATCGTCTTTACTGCGTACATCTGGCGATGAAAGTTCGCATCGGGAGTTAACTCTGATTTGCCGCATGCATATATATATATATATATATATATATATATAAAGTTTAAGAATTTATGTAAAGTTTTTATATTATTATGTACATTTATAGAAAATTCTTTGACAACGGAATATGTCCACATCTTCAGAATTAACCAACGTTTTTTTTTTTGGATACATAAATTAATACGATGGTTACGTAATAGCTCAAATTTCAAATGGTTTTCCTTATCGGATACTTTTTGGAACTACGATGGTACACCGACTTGACCGCTAAACATCGAAGATCAGCGTGTTAAGGAGGAGTTTGGATAGATTGGTCAACGATCATCGTTCTTTTACTAAAAACTATATCCGAAGCAATAGTGATAATGAGATAATTCTCGTGTGAAAATATGCGTCTCAGAACTTTAGTTAGATTCAGATAAGTAGACCAATTTTAGAATGATCTATATTTATGTGTATATATGTATCAGGGAACCCATCGCGAATCTTTCGCAATCGACAGCTTTCCCGACGGGACGATCCAGGGAAGGAGATCGAAGAAGAAAGAAGTAAAATTCCTGATTGGTTTGTCGGCTCAACGACGCTCAATATATAACGCTCTTGATTATTACGGTGTTTTCGAGGAACACCGCAAGACGTCATGCGCGCGGATTATACGCTCGGGATTACTCCAGTATTAAGCAATGAGCGCACTATCGGGACGGGAGATCGAGGAATAGCGAGAGAGAGGGAGAGAGAGAGAGAAAGATGTGCGTAATATCCTCAATACTTATCCCGAAGGCTCGAATGGAAAGCTTTAACGGTTGTACAGCAGAATAACTATATATATATGCGCAGGTTCTTCGCGCCGGGAGTGAGTCAGGTCACCGATTTCGTACGTATACGCGTATGTATATACATAAATGCATAAGCTAATTACGCACGATCATGAAAGAAAGCAGGATGGATGGCCGACGATGAATGGCCGCCGATCAGTTATACTAATAGGCTGTAATACTGTAATACCGAAGCTTTTCTATAACGATCGCTTCCGATTTTTTTACCGGACCGCACCATCGTACAGCTTTATTGTTATACGTAAAATTAGGGTCTTCAATCACACTTTGGCCAACATCCGTCTTGTCTGGAACGCTCGTCAGCTCACGAGGTACCGGTCGATGTTACGTGTATATAGATATATATCTACTCGTGTATGATGTGGTATCGTAAATTTTGCGCAGCCCGAGAGGCCAATGTATAATGTAGTGCAAAACGATGACGTATGAAAATACTGAAGCGGTCGACGTACGCTCGCGTATATTTTCTCCGTAAAATCACGGATACGCGCGCACACGCACGTGTGGTGAAATCATAAACAAAATCGTTTGACCCTTATCTATAGAAATGAAAGATTTCTGAAAACCGCCGGAGAATCTCGTGATTCTTTCTGGGTTCTTTAAGGATTTCCTGCCACAGTTGATGAAATCGGAAGCAAGGAAAATACTTTTAAAGCCATATTACGTGCAGGCTATGACTACATTATGAGCCGTTTAAACTTTAATTTCTTTAAAAATACACTTTCGATCCATATACATGAAGATACCTTCTCTCCGAGAAGGGCACTTGAACTGTATGAGAAGCTATAAAAATGAAAATAACGATTCGCAACGACACATTGATGTTTTAACTCTCGATACACATAATTTTTGCGTTCCGCTCCGAAAGATTCGAGGTATTTTGATTGTATAAAAAGATATTATCGGGAATTTTTTGATACTTCGAGTCTGGGTCAACTCTCACTTTCAATTATATTCAGGTTCAAATAACTTATATCATAGTTACAACTTATACTTGTGGCTTTTATATGAGTATATTTATTAATTGATCAATTTTTTACACAGAAAACCATATGAAAGCCTACGATAAGAAAAATATGAGAAAAAAAAAGAAATTTATTAACTCTGACTTTTCGTCATATAATATGATAAAAAACATGTTAATATAATTCTTTTCCTCAATTTCCTTTTTCAATGCACACATCAGTAAACATTTATGTAATATATATATATATATATATATATATATATATATATATATATATATATATGTATACTAAAAAGCAAAATACGGCGGGTCATTTATTTTTATAAGTATTAGATAATTAATTGTTTTTTGCCGGTTCCGTAGAACAAAGACTTTACAATATATATATATATATATATATATATATATATATATATATATACATATATATATGATTACTATTGCTTTTGATGCTTCGCGGCTCTGGTGGCACGGTCCAGTTCCTCCTCCTTCGCTCCTTCCCTTCCTTCCTCAAACAACAGGCACGAGTGTTATATTTCCGCAATTATCCAATCGCGGCGAAAATTTCGATTCTTTATATGTAATTATTATTAGTATGTGTGTATATAAATTACGAGAATGACGAGGTACTTATGCTCGTAATACTATTAAATAATAAGCGTGTTTTGTATTGGGAGAGAAAAAAAATTCACTGACGCACACGTTCGATCTCCGAGAATAAAAAATAATGTATAACGATTGGAATTACGTCGTCTGTAGTATTTTATATACATATAGAAATATATATATATATATATATATATATATATATATATATACATAAAAATATACATATTGGTCTTTGGTCGTAGAAGTAGTAAATGCGCGCTCGTGAAATACTTTCGTTATCTTTCTTTTATATGCTCGTGTGCATAGAAGTATACGATGTCAAAAATGCGAAAATGGCAATTATATATCGGAAACAGCAAAACAAACGGCGTTATATGGTAATGCGATAAAAAGAAATAAATATAAAACAATAAAGCAAATAACTATTTTACACAAAACGTAACGTCGTCAGTCTAAGCTTTTTAAAGCGGTATTTTTAGTGTGTAGAATTGTTTTTCTAAAATTTCAACAACAAAAAATCCTTATTATCTTGCTTACTCTATATTTAAGGGTCTTAAAATTTATGTACAGACGATGGAATAAGGTAAAATATTTATGTTGAAATTATTAATTCTTTTACATTTCCACTCGGGTTCGTCGTTAAACTTTAAAAGCTTTTTTATCAATACAACTCTTTTTTTGCAATGACCGGAAAGGTAACTCGAACAAATATTCATCGATCAAAATCAAATTTCAAATTTAAATTTTATATATTTAAAGTTTCGTTTTTTAATTAGCTTTGTAACTGCTTTCATTAATTTAAGATCTTAAAAAAAAGAAAAATACTTTAGGATGCGTTAAATCAGAATCTTAAAAGCAAACCTTTTCAGATCTCTTGGGAATACTTTTGGATATTTGTTTCAGCTTGATTTTTATCTTATACTTTATTACTACAGATTTTCACGTCAATTCAGTCCAACCGTTTGTAAATGAAATTGTTTTGAAAATTGCATACCAAAAAATTTTTAATAAAATGTTCAAACCGAACTTACTTGCAAACAGTGTGACGAATTGACTTTAAACTTTGCAGCAACGTGAAATAAACGTTAATAAAAGTCTCGATTAATTATAATATGCCATGCTTTCATGTTAACATTTAATGTTCTTCAAAACAGTGCAGTTTTTATTTAATCGTCATTAAAGTGTAGACGATATCTCCCGATATATATATATTTCATTAGGAACGCCAACATTAAACAGATCTTAGGAGATGCTACGAATACACATAGAGACGCGAGCACAAGCAATTGCACAGAACCTCGGCAAGTGTCGCGGAATTTCGGAAAGTCGCACATAAACTCGCGAATTCCAGCGGCGTCTGTACACCGCACACTATCATCATCGTCATAATGATCGTCATCGTCGTTTGTCGTCGTCACGACTATTATCATCGGGGCTCGCGCCTCCGCAATACCGAGAGTGAAATTAAACCCAAGCGTCGGGCTCGAAGAAGGGAGCGAGGGGGATATATATGTATATACGAACTTTTTCCCCTTCCCTTGATTTCTTCTACATATGCTCCGCGAATCTCTGTGTGCGCGAGTGTGCGCGCGTGTGTAGAGACCCGCATGGTATAGTATCATATACACAGACTCTCCGTTTCTCTCTCCCTCTCCAGCTCGGTGCACGCGCACCGGTTCGGAGACCGACGAATTTCGGCCGCGGACCGGCCCGGTTCGCCCGCGTCGGGGCCCCCCGGCGCGGCGCGTTACGCTACGATCCTGGGAGGTCCGCGAGCGGGCGGCGCTGCACAGGTGAGCGCGCGCGCGCGCGCACGCCGCGGCTGCATTACATCGAATAAATATATACATAGCCTGGCGCGTGCTCGCGCTGGGGCCCCGTCGCCAGGCCGCTAACGCGCGAGCGCGCGAGAAAGAGAGGGATAGAGCGAGAGAGGGGGGGGAGGGGGAGAGGGACTGGTCTCTCGCTGTCGTTCGTTCCCTCGCACGGTCTCGCGTGTGCATACACACGCTCGCACACGCATATATGCGCGATCGCCCCCCTCCCTCCCTCCCTCTCTCTCTCTCTCTCTATCTCTCCTTGTCGCTCGTTTAAAAAAGTTTTTCGCTGGCGCTCGGCATTTCTCTCGGGCGCGCGCGCCGAGTCGCGGTAGTGTCAGTCAGCAGCTGGTGGGCGCGAGCTCGCGCGCTCTCCTCACCTCCGTGTGTCTCCCGCATCTCTTTCTCCTCCTCTCCTATCTCTCTCTCTCTCTCTCTCTCTCTCGCTCCCCGTCTCTCCGGCCGTATCTCCCCCTTTTTCTCTCGCGGGGCCCGTCGGCCAGGCCAGTCGCGCGCTGCCGATGTGACGGCGGCAATCGGCGGTGGCAGCCCAGCAGCAGGAGCGCCAGCACGTAACTCGGCGATAGTCGTCCCCGTCGTCGTCCACGTCCTCGTCGCTGCCGCCCAGAGCTAGCCCGGGAGCCGCTCGCGCAGGCGGAGGAGGCGGTGGAGGAGGAGGAGGAGGAGGAGCAGCAGCAGCAGGGACGTCAGGATGACGATCTCGTACGCGAGCGAGGTGCCGAACGGCTCGGCCTTCGGCTGCTTCTGGCGGATCCTCGTCAAGTGAGTAGTCGCATAATCGGGGGATGAGTTTCGGGACGAGTGCACAGTGCGCGTGGGTGCGCGCGTGTTTCCTGCCCGCCGCGGTGCCGTCCGCCCTCCCCGCTAATGCCGCTCGCGAGGCGCTCGCGCGCGCGCGTGTGCGTGTACGTACCAGCCTCGAAGTAGGTCGCCGCGCAGTCCGCGCGCGTTTGATAAACGTACAAAAGACGCGGATGTCTGTATGTGTGCGGCGACGGGCGATCGCGCTCGTACCTATGCGTGCGCGTATTACCTGCGGGCGCACCAGCACCAGCGGTGGCACCGAGCGCGACGGAGACGCGAATAAAAGTTTCGTGTTTGAATACTTGTAATGGCATTTTGTGCGCGACATTTCGTCGAGGCGCTCCCGAATTACAAATCGATCATCCGCAGCCGGCAGGGTGGGGGGGGCGGGAGATCGGTTCGACGCGTTCACGTAACCCGCGGCGTGAACGTCGAAATCGTCGGCGATCGACAGGCGGCGGCGGCGGCGACGGTGCGCGAGGCCTTGGCTGGCCGCCGAGCGCTCGCGCCGCTGGTAACAGCTGTGCGCGGCTCGCCGCCGGAAACGTCCCCAGCGGAGAACCGTCCCCCCCCCCTTCGCCCCCAACGATTCTTCGCGAAATGTCTCGAGCGTGCGGGGGTGGGGATGAGCTCGAGGGGGATATCTTCGCATTCATTATCCACTCTCTTTCTGTATATGTATATATATACATATATATATATATATATATATATATATATATATATATATAAATATATGTATGCATGTATGTATGTATGTATATATGCATGTACGTATGTGTTTACAGTTCTATATGAAATAACGAGAAGATATCTTTTACCGTCTGTCACGCCCTCCCCGCGCCTCATACACAATTTGAATCGTCGATAACTATCCACTCTCAAGATTCCTTTGACCCTATGACGTTCGGCGTTGACGCACGTTCGCGCGCGCCTATGTCCGTGTGGCTTGCTGGCTCTGGCTTTGTCTATAAGCGCGTGTGTGCCATTTCTGTGGGTATAGGTATGTATGTATTATATATATATATATATATATATATATATATATATATATATATATGTGCGCGTGCGCGCACGCTGGAAACCTGTTTGGTGCGCCAGCGGGGACAGCGACGGGCCCGGTCTCTGCGCGCGAGCAAGCGAGCGAGCCCGTGCGCTTGACCGTCCGTTCGCGCGCGAGTCTGTCGCTCTCTCGCGCTCTCTCTCTCTCTCTCTCTCTCTGCACTTTTTCCCCCCCTGCTCGGCTTCTATACTTTTTTCTCCCCGCCTGCTTCCCTATCTATCTTCTCTTGCTCATTCGCCTTTCGTGCGCGATGCTTCGATCGTTCGTATGGATAATCCACGAACGATAGGGGGTTCGATCGTTTTCAAACGGCAAACCGTTCGATTTTTTTGACCAAAAGTCGTCGATCCTCGAATTAATCTTTCAGTCGCGCTATTGCTCTTTGATATTTTTAAAACCACAGATTCGTTATGCATTACTAGTGCCAAAAATTCGATTATTTATATCAAGATGTTTTTTTTAAGACTTTTTATTGTCCAACAGGGTTCGTCAGAACAATCGGACACGCTCACGTTGTCGACGTAAAGTCGCCGTGCTTGTGATTTTCTATATAGATATATATACACACAAACGCGGACAGCGAATTCGTAATCGCCCTCTGGATCGAAATTGAAGTCGAGCTGTTACACGTGCGTACATATATAGAGAGGTAGATGTAACTTTATACACACACACACACACACACAAACACAACCTGTCGAGATTTCCTGGCGCGCGTGTCAATCAGCTGCTGTTCGTTACTCCCACGAGTCGCCGATGACGACGACGACAGGCAAAATGCGGGACATGTTTTTTCGCAATTGTAATTATACCTATCCACTGCGCCAGTGTCTGATAGATTCTGAAGCGCGAAATCGGGAATGGATTGCATCGTCTAAAGCCAAATTAATGGGAAATTCATCGATTTATTTATGTATCGGTGACTTGGATTTTTACTTAAGGTACAGTTCTTTACCCGTGTTACAATAATAGGTGGAATCGGTGTACGTAACAGAAAATCGTCGGCTTCAGTCTACGGCAAGTGGCGAAAATTTATGTCGTTTAGTACGCGCGGTGCGATAAAATCTTCGCGCTAACTACAATGCATGTGAATCATATCATCCGCGATGCGTTTAATGTGTACACACACACACACACACACACACACACATACATAATACATAAGCTGCGTCAAAAGTGTGAAGATATCTGAACAAAAAATGTTAAGAACGTGACATTTACAATATATCGTAGAAATCTGTTAAAATTCCTGAAAATACATTGAGAACCAGCTGATTTCATTAGTATAATCTTTTATTAATGAATCTGTCAGCTCTCAAAAGGCTAATTCAATCTGTATTTATTTACTGATTATTATCGGTGATTGGCTTAATAGTAATTCGCTCAAGACTTACACAGCGAGCAAGAAGTAGTTGTTTTTCCGACGAACTTGACCATCATACCTATAATAGTTAACAAAATCTTAAATCTGAAGATAAAAGATTTTCTCTGTAATAGTTCTTCGCGAAATGGAATAATAGGCGTAAAATAACGGAAACAGCATTTTGTTCGTGTATTCATCTTGTTGAATATAAATTATTTCCTTATCCGGTGGAATTAACCATTATATATATATATAGGGTTAATTATAATGGAATCGGGAGTCTAAGTAACCGAAACGAATTATGTTTGACCAAAGCGGGATGATTTGAAAAATCGATGTTCTTTTGTTTTGATTTCGATTTTGTATTTTTTTTTTTGATCAAACTGCATTTGAATTTGGAACTCAAGACGAACATAATTCATCTTATAATTAGATTGTAATTTTTTAAAATAATTATAAATTATGTGTGATAATGACATGTAGAGTTTTCTTACTGTTTGAAAAGAGAACATTTTTCTATGTGGACATGAACATTCGATCACCCTGCAGATAATGTTTTGGGATTGCGAAATTCAGATCTGGGGCTCTCATAATCCAATCAGGTCCTTGGTGTTTATAGTAAAATTTTTTTATTTAAGCTATATATAATGACATTACAAAAGAATCCACATAGATCATTTTTATGCCCATTTTACGATTTTTCTTCATTAAAAAGAATATGTCATGTAATTACATTAGTAACATTGTGCGAATTGAACATGTGAAAGATCTAGAACTATATTTACATATATAAAGATGTACTCCACCGGACAGACCATTGTGCTTATATTATTTGCTGATCACCAATGGATATTCACTGTCTTTTAAAGTTAAATCAGCGAAAACTACTGGAATTCAGGAACTTTATCAGTTTTACAGAGAAAAAGAAAGAGAGAGAAAAATAGAGAGGTTTGTTTTTAAAGAGTCTAATACTTTGTTCTATTGGCTTGGCTATATTATACTTTGCCGATTCAACGTAAATTTTGTGAACTTCGGCTCATGCAAAAATCATGAATTCGCATAGTTCGACAATTAGAAAAAAATTACATTTAGTTCAAATGTCGAAGCTCCAACTTTTCACGAAAAAAATTCACATACAGACTTTCAATGAAGACGCCCCAGCTAAAACGTTTAAATAGTACAGCGACGATCAGATATTTCACCTGGGATACGTCTCTGTATAATAAAAATACGAATTTTGAATCTTTTCCTTTCAAAAAGCGAAGCTGATTTCGGATTATTTCACCATTAAAATTAGATATAACATAGAACGCTATCCAGTTGAGACGTCGAGTTCCCCGATCGGACAATGCTGCAACCTCGTATACATCAATATACACACATGCACAACGACAGCCGTATCTTCCGTACTGTAGAGCCGAAGTCCCCGCGATCGGGCGCAGCTCTCGCTGCGATTTCGCGAATGAACCGATCGCCCCTACCCCCGCCCGAGTCGAGCAAAACGAGTCCGTTCAAAACCGTGATTCGCACCGATAAATCATCGCGCGCGCTCCCTCGCTCGTGGTCCCCGAGCTCGCGGAGTAGTATAATCGCACGGGCGCGCGCGTGACCGCAGTGGCGGCAGCGCCGTCTCCTCCTCCTCCTCCTCCTCCTCCCCCGCCTCCCCTCCACGGCTTGTTAAAAAAGTTTTATGAAAATTCTCTAGCTCGCTCTCTAACTTGCACGCGCCCAGACGCTCATTCTCTGTGCCTCTCTATCTTGTTCTGGTTCGACCCGTAGTTCGAAACAATTAACCTCGCGCCGAGGAGACGAAAACCACACTTTGCATCGCCAGACCGCAGAACTTCTCTTTTCCTACCTCCCTCGCAGCTCTCTCCTCTTTTGAGGCACGACTGGCATTGCTAATCTCGCGCCTTTCAAGAATCATCGCCCATCTCTAATTTATTGCATCCGAAAAATCATCCAAACTATATTCATACATACATGCATGCGTACATATATACGTACATACGTACATACCTATATATATATATATATATATATATATATATATATATATATATATATATATAAATAATACATGGAAAAAGGCATCCTAAAGAACTGAAGGAGCAACTGCTTTTTAAAATATGGCCGTCGCTTGCAATACTCGATGCCGTTGCCCTGGTTCAATGTTTATATATCTATATGCGTTCAATTGCTCCTTCTCTCTCTCTCTCTCTCTCTCTCTCTCTCTCTCTCTCTCTCTCTCCTTCCTTCACACTTGTGCAACGAGCGCTGCAAATGCACATGTATGCAATAACTTTCGCGACTCTCCATGTATGTATATAATATATATATATACCAATGGCCAAGGCTAGTCGTCCCCGTAATCGCGGGTGATTTTACAGTAGAAACACCGGGTAGAATACGTAAGGGAGTCACTCTTTGGTCGTTGAAGTCAGTAAATTAACGAAGGATTTTGTTCGTTGGTACTAGAAATCGATAGAAGGTTCGAAAAACTCATCATAGGGCGTAAGCGATTATTGAATAAAGTACAGCGAGACGTATTTGTCAAAATCGCTCGCGGGACGCAGCTCAGCGCCGATGGAGCTTAACGCTGCGCCGATTACAACAGTATGACAGTGTAATGGCGATATTGCTACAGACTGTATATTTTAGCCTGTTCCTTAAGATTCATACGGATGTATGTGTGTCTATATATATACATATATATATATATATATATATATATATATATATATATATATATATATAGCCTATATCTGAGTACGTGTGCAAAAAACTGAAATACTTGTAACCGGCACGGCGCGGCCTCTTTTCTGAAACCGTAAGGCGTTCGTTTGATATACACATACCTTAAACTAACGCGCAACAATAAACGAAACCTAATAAGCTCAAACGTCCTTATCCGATGAAATTCGGTAAAGCTGTTAATTTGGAAAATCGTATTGTGCGCTTGTCGCTTAAAGTTTACTCATAATTTATATATACCTGCGTGTATTATTCAAATAAAATCGTACAGCTGCTGCGATGCCGATTCGAGGCGAAGATTTCTTATTACTTAAAAACTATAGTTATTACCTATTAAATTAAAAGGTCCCTTCTCGTTTTACAACTCTGTTTTTCTTATTTCATACGAATACCCGTGCGGGATGGAAGGGATCTCGCTCGTATATATAATTAAATCATCCTTCTAGCAACAACTAAGTAAATCAGAATTAATCGCTCCTTAGACGGAAATGAATATACACATTTATCTATATATGTATATAAAGACGATCAGATGACTTCAATGCCTCTGTATAACTTATGCAACCGATCCTTGAAAATCCTTGGCGCTTCTGCAGTCTTCTCTCTCTCTCTTCTCTCTCTCTCTCTCTCTCTCCCTCTCTCTTCCCTCATTCTTCTCTTTTCTTTTATATAAAAGAGAAATGAAAACACATCTTTACATATCAATAAGTGTGTGTCGTCTTCGTTCCGCATAACGCGAGGCATTCATTAATTCCTGAAATTCTGCGGCGATGTTTTTTTCCGCCTTTTATCAATAAATTTATACCGAAATGAGGCCTTTATTTACGACCGCGATTGCAAAATAAGTTTCTCGGAACGCCGAAGAAATTTACGCGGTATTCCAAACAACGCCGTCGCCGCGCACCAGGCTGGGTTTCACGCTGCGACGTAGATCGCGACATATTCGCACACTGACGTTGATACTCTGTATCCTCGATGGAAATTTGAATGATGAGAGAATGGTAAAAGATATCTGGTCAAGGTGACAAAATATATTTTACCTATACGCATACAATTTCAGTTAGATAGAGCAATATAATACTGGGATAGGAAAGAAATTAGTTGTACGATGTCTTCAGTGTGAAAGTTCAGTTACGTATATAATAAATTAATATATTCATTGACTTTGTAAGCAAAAACTGGTTGTTTCCCGACAAATTTTGACTTTCATAAATGCTCGCGGTTATCCAGTCATTAATGAAAATTAATCCTATGCAGTAACGATACAGAAAATGATAGCGATTCGTGGGATAAAGGAAGTATATGTCACTTGTTCTGTATCGACCACTTTTTAATTAAACAGAAATAAATAAAAACTTCTTATGTACAGATGGTAAAATAATGGTGCAAAAATAAAAAATGAATAGTAAAAAATGTGATCCTTTTAGGAAACCAAGAGCTTATTTAAAGAATCCATCAGTTTCAAATCTTCGATATTTGCTTTTTGGAAAGATCCAGTCTCTGAAATTCTCAGTCAAAGACTCCATAAATGGGGACGATAAAATCGTGCAAGATGATTTTAAGTTTATTGATTGAAGAATCTCTTATTGAACGTAAACTGGCTATTTTAGGGAAACGTATCTAATGGTCACATGGATATATTCTTCTTGCATTCATGGAAGATTTTGTTATTTCAGATTCATTGATATTTTCAATGGATAACTACATCCAGGCATACAAGTAGATTCACATTTATGCTAACGCAAGCTCGTTTGATTTATTTTTCAAATATACTTCTAAAGGAAAGAGAAAGATTGTCTTGAGAATAAGTGTAAATCTGACAGAAGCGAAAATGAGTAGTATAAAATCAGGAAGAGCTGAAGATTACCAGCGAGAATCAGAGAGAACTGTAGAGTGTCATAGAGTTATCTTGCAATTATAGAATTGAAAAGCAACAGTCTGGTCCAGAAAAATAAACGGAACTGATGATGACTTATATTCTTTGCATCTCTCTAATGTTTACTGCCGCATTTCGATTCTTGATGATTTTCATTGGTGGGTTCTGATACTTTTTAATGTTTCTTTTTTTGTTTTAGATGCTAAAACTGCTTCTTACGCATTTCAGGTATTTAGTTCATCTGTTACAAAACCCAATGCTTTGATGTTGTGAACAAACTTTGCACTATATAAGGATCAGAGCACAGCAACGCTGTAAACTCTGCAGGCTAAAAAAACTAGTCGATCAGATCCCGTCATCTGTAAATGAAGGCATTGATTTGCGAGTAGTGGATTATGTCTTTTCAGTTTCTATTCTCTTCTTTTTACTTTCGCTCTATAGGATATATTCTAGACGATATTCTAGGTTATTCCATTGCCCAGCATTTTCGTACATGCAAATTCCTTATAGCTGCAAAATGAACCGTATCCGGTAACTACCTCATAAGTGAGATCAGATTGGATGAATCCATGTTACTTCACTACCTACTTTATTACATTTGTCGTGACACACTTCGTTAATATTTCTTTCAACGTTAAGCTCCATCTTCTTAGCCAAAATTTTTTGCCCTCTTTGACCATTGATTCTCCTAACTACTGTTGAGTTTTTAAGTAAACAATAGCACTCTAATCGGCCATAGATCAATGAACGAAAGATCGACGACCATGATATATTTTATACGTTGCAAAACGAACAGTTGGCATAAGCATTCATTAATTTAGCTATACAGCTAGTCCTTTGGTATACAGTTCAATAGATTTTGCTATCTGCCTTTATTAGTGTTCTATACAGTATTACTAAATAATATCCCAATAGGAGGAAATAATTATTAATGTGCTTAAGTCCTTTCATATGAAGAATTCTACAAGTAATCATCCCAATTTCTTCGAAGCAAGCATTAAAAAAATGGTCATTGGACAACAGCTGTCTCTTGTGACACCAATATATCTAACGTTATTGTCCGGCCATTTATTAAAATAGTCCACCGCGAATTAATTGTACGATTTTTGTCCGCTTTTACCTTTTCAACGAGATTCTTAACGACAGATAGAAAAGCCCGATCGTCAGAAATGGCTGTAATAAAGTCCCTTTTGAAAGCTTCATATCTAAGCAAACTTTAGACATTTACACGCATAGAGAACTAATGGCAATATTTGGCAAACGTAGCTAAATCCGAAAATTCCATTAGCAATTAGGGAAAACTTCTGGAATTTCCATGAACCACTAAAAATTTCTTTATTTAAAATAACCACTTATATCAAAGGTGTTGAATATGATACACTTCGATTTCTGTTAGTGTAATTGTGTAGGGTCATCATTCGTACCAGTTTGTCATGTCCATCAGGACTTCCTTTTAGAACGTCAAAAATGGAATATCTAATGGAAACACGTAATGGAAAAAAATGATTATATTTTTCAATAAAACACGCAGTCTTTTACGAAAAATAAATTAAAACAAAACATTGATTAATATCAATAATAATACCTAATATATACAATAAATAATGATAAAAAAGTTTTAATACAGTTTTGCAAAAAGGCACTAAAAGGTATCAAAATACATCAGTCGCTAAGCCAGGAATATTAGCGACTTTTCTAAAAATAATACTATTTCCGTTCAGTCGATTGCGTATTTAATCTAATAGAAATGCCCCTTGACTAATCGTATAATTATACGAGTATACACATTTTAAAGATCAATAGCAGAACTGGGAAGGCTTTCCTTATTAAGCGACACTTTATACCTTGTAGTTTTTCCTAGACGGACTGCCGACACGCCGATTAAACAGCGGCAATTATAAGTAGAAAAAAGGAGGTAGCGAGAAATCGGATTACGGAATTTAACGATTTATGCGTAGTTCTATAGCTATGTCGTAAAATATATATATATGCGGACGCTACTGTAAGTAACTGGAGCATTCTATAATTTCTACAAGACAAATTTGCAAGCGCAAACGATATATCTCACACATAATGCAATTTCGGGAGAATTTTTCGAGCACGAAGCTTCGACAATGGGATTATTGATAATTTTTTCTCTCATTAATACGACAAAGGGGGCAAGGAGGCGCTATATTATATTATACCGTATTCGCAACACAAAAATCGCGCTCTCAATGCCCGATAGCTTTTAATGCGGGCACGTGTACGTAAAAACGGCAGGAATGGTCTCCTATATGTGCGATTATTGTATCTCTGCAGTCGTCGATCGTGTCGGCACGCGGGCGTCGAGCGCGAGGAGCATTTTGTCGCGCGACTCTATATATATATATGCGCGGGTACCTCCGCGCAGTCGCTCGAGCTCTTGGTCATTTTTCCTCTTCTTTCTCTCTTTCTCGATGTACGCGCGCGCGCGCGCGTTTGTGCGCTAAATCGCGAGCAAACAAACAAGAAATTTAGCACGAGCGCGAGCATCCATCAGAAGAACTCTTGTTTGTTCAATAAAGGAGAAAAAGAAGACAGTGGTATATACAAGAAGCGAGGATTCCTCGAAGCGCCATCGGTTGTAGGGTGGGGTGGGGTGGGGGGGGGGGCTCGCTCGGTGCTCCGGATAATTTGCTGGAAAAGCTCGCTTTGAAATGCGGGATTTTTCATATTGGGTGTGTATGTGTATGTGTGTGTGTGTGTGTGTGTGTGTGTGTGTGTGTGTGTGTGTGTTGTGTGTGTGTGTGTGTGTGCCCTATACGTCGAGACGATGTTTTTTCGATACATATATATATATATATATATATATATATATATATATATATATATATATAACGCTCAGGGTTTACCTGCTGATGGCACTGCATACGAAGTAAACGCGTAGACGAAGCCCATAAGGTACCCTAGATAGAGTTCAGCTACAGATAGGACTCACGCTGATGAAGAAAAGAATAACCCCTTTATCTTCCCTGATTCATATTCATGACGGATGCTCGATACGTATTTTGTTTTTGTTTTTTTTTTTATCGCATGAAAGCGCCACTCTTGTTCATCGTTGGAGCACGTTGTGTCTTCGTTTTCTTTCTTCTTTATTGTACATACGTTGCATCGCGTACACACACACGCGCATAAAAAACAATTTGCATATATTCGCAAGAATGCAGAGAGGGAAAGCATTCTTATTAGCACGCATAACAATTGGAGCATCTCGGTTTATAATCGATATGAATTTTTGCACTAATGCCAGTCGCAGGAAAATCGTATTATAACAATTGTGTTCGCGAAAATATTGTTAATTATCCGCATCGAAGAGGTGAACATTAATTTCTTATGATTCAATTATCGGAATTAGCTGGGAGAAAAAGAAAAGTGTGTGTGTGTGTGTGTGTGTGTGTGCGCGCGCGCGTGTAAAGTCCCAACCTTTTTTATGGAATAATTTCATTATAGTTATTTGTCTGACGGCGCGGTTATATTTGATTCATAATCCTCATATATAGACGGTGATTGAGAAATAATTCACGCGTGTATAATATGGAATGCGTGAAATTTAAACTATTGAAAGAGCGAATAAGCTGATTCATTACGAACGTTAAACTTTTCTGCGCGCGCTCGCGTTTTGAAACTAATAAATATCAGATGAAGTTTAACTAACTTTTGATGCCATGCGTTTTCTTTTACGATTAAAAATCAAATGGACAGCTAATGAAAGATTAATTTGCAGTTAATAAAAATAAGAAAAAAACTTCGGTTCCGTATAAATTCATTCGAGAAGCGAAGCTTCTAAATTCCAATTTATTCTTAATGAGCTTCTCCTCGCGGGGTCCTTGAGCAGCCTGATGATCTTTCTGTTATTACTATAAATTTTTTTAATATTAATCTTGAATACTATACTCATATGAAAGAAAACATCAATGTCCGAGCCTATCTTCAACTATCTTCAAAGAGTTTCTTTTTGATGCCACACATATGTCCAGTCTCAACTGATGATTGCAAATAAATCATTTAATTTTTGTAAATTCATATTCGATTTCCTAATATTCACTTTCTGCTACACTAATTAAAGTAACAATTGCTAACTAAATTGTATGTGAGTGTATTTATAAAAAAATTTTAGAGGCAAATAAAATTCAATCTGTTTGACGATTTTATATGTTATTATCAACAACTAAAAGTAGAAGAAAATAAGTTATTTATGATTTCATATTTACTTAATAATAAAATACATATCTGAAAAGAGCAAAACACGAAAATAACTGTTCTCTATGATTGTCATTTTGGGTGGAACCATGATGAAAGAAATTTCTTAAAGATACGAATAGAAAGGTGTTTTTACTAGAATTTCAAGCGCCAAACAAATGATACAAAAGCTTTCTGCAGTGTTGAGAAATGTATCAAAATGTTAGAAAACTCGACTGGTAAAAATAATTTTATCGATAAAACCAGCAAATATTGTTATTACGAAAGAAATACTTCGGTCTTCAAATTCTATCGTGCATTCTTCGTAGTTTGCACTCTGAAAATTTGTGAAAAAATCGATTCTTTCAATCCAAGTTACCAGATGAGGTTCTTAATATTACCACGTACTTACTCAACATTAAATGTATATAATGTTCGTTAATAAATCGATCGATAAATAGCGACAAATAATTAAATAAACAGCGACCAAAACAACCGCGACAAGAACAACGAAAATCAATAACAAATAAAACTCCCAAGTCGAGCTCGCACTCGATTTCAAATCCCACATTCGCATCCTCCGCCAGTTGGGCACATCGCTCGCGCGACACGGGCAAAGTGCCATTTGCAATTCTAACGAGCAGCGTGGTGCGCCAACGCGCTTAGCTCACGAGCGCGCGCGATGGCACAGATCCGCGCCAAGCGCGAATGGATCCCGCGCCGTTGGCCGCGCATCGCGCGACGCGCGTTCCACGGTTGACCACTGACCCCCCCCTCCACCCCCCACCCCCGCCAAGCACCGCCCTGTCGAGCCGCTCGCTTCAAAAGCCAACACCGCCGTGCGTTGGGTCGAGGGAAATACATAGGCGAGCGCGAGGCCGGAGTGATAACGCTCGCGGGGCCCGCTTCGACGAATGGATTTGGATCGGCGCGAGGATTCGTCGCGCGATTTAGATGAACGAATTAATCGATTAGTATATGTAGATATTGTAAATGAGTGACTGGTTATAATAAGTAAATGGATACTACTAAGCTACGTTAAAGTTCATATATTAAATATCTTAAATAATCTAGATTAAAAAGATTGCCCTTTGCTCTTAAGCAAAAATTACTAGTTGAAGGATGATCGTTATTTGTTGTTTTTTCTTTTTTTTTTCTTGAAAATTTTGAAAAAGTCAACCCTGTTTAGAGGCTGAAATTTCGTCAGAGATAAACGATTCAGAAAATTTGAGCGAATATAAGAATTTAATTTTTCTATCTTGACAATAATTGTAGATTCATTCCGATTGTCCCACTATCTTGTTAACGAGATAGATAAAAATTTAATAAAGTTTCCGATTTATTAAAAAAAGTTCTTTTTCAAGATAATTATAAAATAATGCCGTGTGAGTAACCATTACATGTCAATTAACGATTTTTTTTAATAAATCCCAAATGTTGATCAGGAGTTTGATTTATTTCTTTTCACACATCTCGTTAATTGAACAGTATGACCATTAAAATCTATTTGACAATATTTTAAACCGAGCTGTATATCGATTCATTTACAGTTTTTAATCTTGAAAATGTGTAATTAATACCTGGTCGAACTATAAAATTATCTTCATTCATGGTGAGATTGTAATGCTCCAGGTCAAGAGAAATATGAAAAACATCTCTTTATAATCAGTTTTGACGAATAATTAGCCCCAAATTTTAAGGTAAAATTGCGCCTATTATCGGAGCAATTGAGGCAAAAGTACTACTTTGAGCGAAGTACGAAACACTGAACAGGGATAGTTTCTGAAAAAGCGTTGACAATTAAAAAACAGCGCCCGTCCTAATATTTCTTAACGGTTGAAGACGATATGACGAGTGCACTTACGCACGCATCTTTGCGATTCTGAACTGGATTAAGATAACGATATCTTTTCCATTGTGCCAAGACAGTGGGCTTGAACACGATCAATCGATCCCTCCCCGATGATCTTTAGATTATCATCGAATGGTCATTGGCAGTCGAAAATGTCAAGTTTAGCGGAAAAACGAACTGTGACTTTCGAAAGTGCACATTGCAGTTTTTTTACGAATGGTTTTGCTCATTATCGATAATCCATTTCGTATACATAGATTTGAGACACTGTGTGTCTGTTCCAGAGGATGTACACTGGACAATTTGATCAGAGTATGGCAGATCTATTATGACAGCAGAGGTAGTTTCGTGAAATAGTCAATATGGATGTATTATTCAGTTGAGAATACTTTTTCGGCTATATGTGTAACTAAGTCCATGGACCAATGAGAACATCTGGAATTTAGTGAGCATCTGGATTGTAAAAACAATCGAAGATCATCATACAATCCCTGAAAGAAAATTAAATTCTCTAGATTGCCTATTCCCTCCCATTGTCAATCGAATCTGCATGAAAATGAGTGCTATATATACAAAATAGCTTAGTCTCTATATCTAGGATGGCAATGATGCGAACGCTTGTCGACGCATTTTAAGCATTCACCCACACGGGGCAGAATCGATTCGAACATCTGCTCAAAACGTCCCCCTAGATTTTATGTACAATTTTCCCATCGTCAACACCTTGTGCTACGTTGATGAATTGTCTATGGGGAACTATAATTGATACTTATATACCTATATGTATATCTATCCTATAAACCCACTGCTCAATTAACGCCCGAAGCGCATGCGAGCGTTCGCGATGCGGCGCCCGTGAGCCTGCGCGCCACGAATATCTATAAGGACTTTCGCAAAAGTCACCTTCTATAAACGACTTTCACGCGGACGACGCGTGCGTGTGACGCTTCTATATATATATATATATATATATATATATATATATATATATATATATATACACGCGCGCAGCCTGCAACAACTCACTTTCCTGCGATCGCTGGCTCGCTCGAACGCTCGGACGCTGGAAGGCGAGCGCCGGGAAAACACGGAAGCCCCTCGCGCGCCCGCGCGCGTATAACCACCGCGGAGGCTCTATTAATAGAAGCGCCGTAAACGCCGTACGGGTATTACGGGGTACCTGGGGGCTCCAGGAATAGAAAATCGCCTCGCGCGTAGCGGTGCGTTTTCTCGGTCCTCCCGCGAGGAGGAGGAGGAGGAGGGAGGGACAGGAGGCGCTGCAGCGCCCGCGAGCGACGTGCTTATGCGTATATATCTATATATATCTATACATGTGTATATATATATATATATATATATATATATATATATATATATATATATATATGTAGGAGCCGCCGAGAGTGGTCCTTTTATTGCGGAGAGATAAGGCGCCGGCGCGCGGAAACGCGGTGTAATTACGGTAAGGAAAAATTATATAGGCGCGCGAGAGGAGAGCACCGCCGCCGCTGCCGCCGCCGCCGTCGCCGACATACTCCGTCGACCTCAAAATAAGCCTCGCGCGGCGCAATGGCCAATTATTTCGAAGGTGCCCCGCGCTCTTGCCGTGCGTCCGTGCGTGCGTGCGTGCGTGCACTTACTTTCTTCTTCTGCGGGAGAGGGAGCGCGGCGCCTCGCCGATCCGCGCCGCGCCGGCGGCGTCGTCCTCTTCCTTTTTTTATTATATATGTGTGTGTATATATATATATATATATATATATATATATATAAATACATTGCTTATGTGTGTGTATATATATGTATATACCCGACGCGGGAAAAACCGAGGCGCCCGCGAGACGAAAATAGAAATTCGCTCCTCTCTTTTTCATCGGCTGTAATAACCGGGAGTGCCTGTATAGATAGCGCACCTCGGCGCGCCGCGGGATTTCTTGCGCCGACGGCCGCGCAACCGGCGTACATGGTTATAACTGTATCGCGTTCGCGCGCTCTCCTCTCGACGTCTACGTCGATGTGTATAAAAGTGCGCTTTGTGGAATTAGACGCCATATAAGATTAGATATAAGTATGGTTTTCATTTTTGCCAGTCTACGACGGGCGGGCGCGTTTTTAGTTTTCGCATTGCCCGAGAATTCAATCGCAGAAGCTGACAAGTGTTTTTTCAGTTTTTACGTATATACATCCACATACATACAGATCTAATGCTTATTATGCAAAGCCGGCATATATAATTATCTATTGCTTTCTACGCTGTATATATAATTTCAAATTAATCATTGCCGATTTATCCGATAAGAATATTTTTAATAGTTAATGAAAAAAGTTAAAGCGAAGTGTATGTTAATTTGCAAATAGGTGAAAATCAAGAACTATTCGACCGAAGGACAGGGGTCAAAATGATTTTGCAATGCTTTCGAATTTCCTTCAATTGTTAAATTCATATCTGTGCGTCTTCGGAGGATTTTGAATCATTTCGAAGAATAACAGAGGTGTATTCAATAGATGATTTTGAAATAATTCAAGTTAATGCAAATATCGTCTTTTACGATTTATCTCAGAATGACTGCAACGATTTAGAATTATTTTTAAATTCTTACGTTATGAAGCTCAGAATGCTTTTCACCAATGTCCGAAATAGTGGGACACGTTTCCCCCAAATTAATTTCTATATTTATGTGACTAAATTCCAAATCAAGGTTATATCGCTTAAGCCCAAATATCCTTTCATGTCGTTTCAGCTCGTATATCTCTTGAGTCGATCACGTGGTCCTCATTGTACAGTCAGGCGATAATGTCGGTAGAGTTATGCAAATATATATAACCTAGATCTCTTACGAAAATTTAGTCCCTGTAAATATTGAAAATAAATTTTCGCAAGAATTATTATTATATATTATTAAGAATTGTCATATATATTTTTTACATTCTTGTAAACTAGCGATTTTACGAAAAAAAAAGAAAACAAAAAAAAAATTAAAATGCCCAACTAATAATAGTGATACGAGTATAAAAATTAAATTTTTAATAATAGGTATGCACTCTAAATTAAACCGAAATTAACTACAAGTTTTTTAAAAAATGGAGAGCAGAAAAAAACGAAACAAAGTAATGCTTATATATGTTAACGCGATTATAATTATTTCAAACGGATAAATCGAAGTTCGCGTCTGACTATAATTATACCGAGATGAAAAAATAATAATAAAGATGCGCATCACACTAATATTTTTCTGTTGCGTTCGAGATAACTTCGCTTTTTTTTTATAACTTTGTATTCATTATTATTGTTTGAGCAAAAGCTAACGCAAGAACCGAGCCATACACGTGTTTATCCGCGTATACGAATAGGGGAGGGAGGTGGGGAAGGAGGAGGAGGAGAAATAACAATAACAATTAATAATTCTCGTATAACTTGTACAACAACTATCGACGACTTATTGTATTATTCTTCGCGCTATGAAAAATGCGAAACTTTTTATTTCCATCGGATGAATGCGCGGCTTGCGCAGTCGCACATATAAAGCCTATATATTTTTAAAGATAAATTAAGCGATAAAAAAAAAGGTTATGATTCTGTTTGTCTGGAATTGTCAATGGAGTTCTATATATGTATATATTTATAAACATAATGTTAGATCGTGCGGAATTTCTCATGAAAATGGATTGCAATAAGTTTCGTTTCTTTTTTTTCCTTTTCCCATCATCGCCGGATATATCTCTTATTATTATCGATTTATCAATTATAAACGTACGTGTACGTTTGACACTGGAAACAGTATATATGTATATATATATATATATATATATATATATATATATATATATATATATCGCGAGCATCCTCGATGATCTTTACGCGCTCGTATATATATATGCAAAATTCATTCATCCTCGATTACAAAAACGCTCGGGGCTTTTATATAAATATATATTTCGTGCTTTGTCGAAGGATAACAATGATGATGCGCCCGTCGAGCCTTCCTTCTTACAAAGAAGGACGCGTTTAGGTTTGCATAATTTTTCCATCCGCATTCTCGGCCCGCCCAGCGGAATTATTACTGAAGGGTAGCATTAGAATCGCGTATGCATATATATATATATATATATATATATATATATATATATGTGTGTGTGTGTGTGTGTGTGTGTGTACAATAAGAATAAGCAAAGAGAGAGAGAGAGAGAGAGAGAGAGAGAGAGAGAGAGAGAGAGAGAGGAATCGCGATCTTATTCAATAATCGGAAAACCTTCCCTCCGCCGTTACCTGACGACGCAACGACGACACCGTATAATCCCGAGGAGCCGGAGCCTTGAGCGCAACGGTCTCTCCTCGAAGCAGCAGGACGTTTGCGTGGCGCGCCAATATTTATAATCCGTGTGCGCGATCGTCCGAAAGAGAGAGAGAGAGAGCGAGAGAGAGAGGATCAAGTTCGTTGGTGCGCGCGCGCATAATTCCTCTTCCTCTCTCGCCCTTCTCGCGCGAGAGCTTAACTTCCTGTCCGCCGCACGGATATGAGCGTCGAATGTATCGGGTATATAATTCACCTATATATACATATATATATATATATTCATATGTGCGTGTGCATGCAGAGCGCGGTATCTTTTGATCCGTTGATTTATGCGCGAAGTGCTGCAGGAGAAGAAGAGAAGTGGGATGGCCGCGGCGATTCCTCCCCCCCTCCCTCCCGCCCTATAGCCAACTCGGATGAGAGATCTTGTAACAGGCGGTTCTCCCGGCTGGATGGGAAACGAGTTTTTTATTATTGCTATTCTTATTATTATTATTATGATTATATATGCGAGGGAAGACGGTGGTGCGTGTATATATATATATATAGAACGAGGATCGGAGGAGACGGGCCACGAAGAAGATGAGCTAATTTATGCTCGGTCTTTCAATTTTTCCTTTATTTGTATTTATTTTTAGATTCGGCAACGTGGATGCGTGCAGTATCGGAGCTGGTAGGGATGCGACCGGGCCGTTTAATCGATTAATCTTTTAAGGCATTTATTTTGCATACGGATATGACGTATGGGCTCTAATTAACCATTCATTAATCCAGCTAATTTAATGATTGATTCGCGTAAATGTGGGAAAGTAGGATGTAATTATTATTATTAAAAAAAGATATATGAAATCAGAACAGTTCGTATCGACCTTGTATATCTTATGTACATATACATTGATTTATTTCAAGAATTTTCATTTTCGCACGATTATATATAGATATATACTTAGCGAATTCAAGCAAAGTCAACAGATTCCAATCATAATTATATTCAAAAGTTTTTTCTTCGATAGAATCAAGAAATAATAATTGCTTAATTCTATATATATATATATATATATATATATATATATATATATATATATATAGATATATACATTTCGTAAAATTTATAATTCATTCCTAGTAAATATTCTATAACGTAAAATTGCAAAATATAGACGATTAATATAGACGACGGCAACGGTAGTGTAAATCTTTTCCAATTTATTAAAAACCGTGTTTGCTCACGTTTATTATTGGCGAATGATGAAAAAATTCTATATTGTTAACATTTTGCATTAAATATATATATTTCCTTTGATTTCATGTTGGATTAGTCATCCTGATACCATTTCGATATACGTATATCAATATAAAAATAAATATTTAACTGTGGAGATCTAATTAAATAATTTAGTTCATTAGAAATTTAGTTTTATTTTCGACTACAGGTGTTCAATAAAAATAAACAATGCGCATTTAAAGTAAAACGACATATTGTTTATTTAACCTCCTGGACTAAATATCTATATGAATTTACGAATTTTCGTTGCACTGTGCTTAGTATTAGCACGTACAGTAGCGCGTATATGTGCACCTATGTATATGCATGCGAACACGAATGTCCATCGAAAAGCTGCATGTACGAGAAATTGAGCGTATACACAACACATCCATTATACATATTCGCCTACATACGGGAAGCCGAGCAAAATCGCGCGCCGTGCCGAAAGAAGAGCTGGCCGCTCGCGTTATAAGAGCGGGGCGCGCCTCCGCCGCCGCGACCTTCGCCGACATCAGAGTTCAACCGAGAGCGATATTCTTGCGGGGTTTTTCCTTTTACGGGCTCTAATGCGTTACTGCCGAGCCGCCGCCGCCGCCGCCGCACGTTGCTGCTGGTGCCGCTGCTTCTGCAGCTACATGCATTATAATACACACTTGCTTATAATTGCAAATTACTCATGCCCAATTGGCTGATTAAAAACGTCGGCATAGAGCAGAGCGCGGTCTTCTTGCACGGCTGCTGCTTGCCGCGACCGCCAATTCTGAATATATATCATCACTACGAACATATATTTATATACATATAATGTGGGCGTTTATACCTGTATAAAGTATTTTATCTCGGTACTTTTTTCTTTATTTTTCTCCCTCGGCACGTCGAGGAGTCGTTATTACACACACACACACACACACACAGATGGAATATAAAATTGAAGAAGCGCAGCGCTCGCTCACGCGCACGCCTCTCTTGAAGCGTAACCGTTATTATGCAACGTTTTGTTGCCTCCACGCGAACAGTATGATGCGCGTGTATATATATATATATATATATATATATATATATATATATATATATATGAATGCCGCGACCTTGCCGACGGGATGCATTGGAATTATCTTCGCGAACGTTTCACGTGCACGATGCGCAAAATCGAACCTGCTGCAGATGCTCTATAGAGAGACAGAGAGAGAGAGAGAGAGAGAGAGAGAGAGAGAGAGAGAGATTGTATTGCCTTCAGTCCATGGAACGGCTATGTATATGTCCAGACTGTTGCTATTACTTTACATTTTGGTTGTTTCAACATATAATTACAACGTTTGTGCGACTATATAGCTTTTCGATTGCTGTTCAAACGGAGAGTTTTCCAACGTAGGGAGCGCAGATTTTAATGAAATTATTGTATAATTCATTGTTAAGTTGAGCAGCTAAATAAACGATTACAGACTAGTTGATTCTAACCTCAAAATTTTTTTTAATTATGCAGTTATTGTGCATCTTATACTATACGTGAATAATTTATATATATATATATATATATATATATATATATATATATATATATATATACGCGAATAAGATGCAAATGCATTAAATCACTTTTCGGTGTCTGTATCATTTTTATTTGCATCAAGCCAGTGCAAATATATTGAAAAAATGAATAAAAAGCGTATAAGATAAAATTTTAAAGATCAATCAGATGTAATTACTGCATTGTACATATAAATATATATTACTCAGTCGAATATTACTTACTGAGTTGCAGTTACATTTCCATCTGTGATAATATTCTTGCTTTTAGCAGTTAATGTTTTATTTTTTTTTAAATGTATTTAATTTAATATAATATGAGTATAGAAATCTTTCAAAAACATTTGGAAATGAATTAATGCAGTCACATATCATTGAAAAAATGGTGGTATTGAATGTAAAATTCATATAGATGAACATTCAAAGTACGTTATCAAAGTTTTTTTATAAGTTACATCTACTTGCAGTTTTTTTTCAGTTACTTCCAGTCACTTTCAGTCTGAATCTTTTAACTATTTTAGGATATATGTAGATATAAACATCAAAAATTCTGTAGAATACATTTGATGAAAATCCGTGATCGAAAGTTGAAATACTCTTTTTATTACTTTCATTATCTATACTCATAGTATATTGAAAATTATACCTTTCCTATTTTCTACCATTTCAAAGTACATGAGTTTCATGTATTTATTCTGCGATAACGTCAAAATCGAAAAAATGACATGCCGAAGTGTAGGAAATTTTCATCAAACGCTATACTGGCGCAGCAAATGACACGTTCGTCGTGAATGTATAGTACTCTAATATTATGTATATATAGCTTCATAATGACAAGTGTAAGGACTGACGCAGAAAAATAAAAAATAATACTTACCGTTTTCTAAAACAGGTATACATGTATATATAGATGATCGATTGAAGTTCAAAACACAGTGAAAACGAAAAATAATAATAAAAAAAAAACCCGCGCAAGCCATGTCGGCGTGGTGAAAAAATTTTTGATTTCCACAAGAAGCCAAGCGTCTATTAATTCTAAAATTATAGGCGCGCGTACGTAAAATGCCCCGGAGGCCTGGTACACTCGAGTTTATTTTGCAATCGGGCGGCGCCGTAATCGCGAGGCCTGGCGTGCCGTTCGCGGCGCGCAAAACTTTGGACGCGTGACAAATGCAAAAGAAGGAGCCAAGAGGGAGGGAACGAGAAGAAGAGAGCCCCTCGCTAATGTACCGGTTTTCCTGCGTAGAGACCGCGATCGGGTAATGCACGAGCAGTCTATATATAATTTGCGATCTAAGTGTACATATAGGATGATAATTACATGGAAGCCCGGAGTGGAAAACTCGATTTAAACTGTATGTGGCAGATGTAATTCCCGCACGTGAGACGTTTCGCGGCGCGCGTCTCATCGTTACAGTTTCCATATAAATATTACTGCTTTACAAAATATTAATTCAAAAGATTTTTCTAAGCCTCGCGTATATATATGGAGCTAAAATTGTGTAACTCACTGGCCTATCACTTTGTGCGAAGAGCGTTCGCATAAAATCGCCTCAAATCCGAAAATCCAGTTGTACTTTTAATTTACACCGATCTTATGGCATGCCTTCCCAATCGCCTGTCGTTTTATACTCCTGAGCTCCTCGGAGATCTATGCGCAAACACACACACACACACACACACACACACACACACAAACTTAATCTCCCGAGCACAGCCCCTGGAACGTCCTACATCTGCGTAATGATAGAAAATAAAAATGAGAGAAGGAAAAAAATCGACGACTCGTAAATACCGCCAACTCCCCCCGTATACACGCGTCTCCCCATCTACCGCTGGAGGGTAAAAATGCATTTTACGAGACGTCGGCAGGGGCGGGGAGGGAGGTGTATTGATGATAGCGCGCGAATATGACTGGCATAATGCGCGACGACGATCCGTGCGAGCGTGAATATATATATATATATATATATATATATATATATATATAGAGAGAGAGAGAGAGAGAGAGAGAGAGAGAGAGAGAGAGTCGAGGAGACGCGCGACGATCGTCGTATCGTCGAATTAACTTTTTAATGGTCGGTAATTTTGCGTAGTGCGCGATATTCATCCGTGAGGGGATGACGAGATAAAAAAAAAAATAATAGCCATAAGGTCCGATTTGAACGAGATTTATAATGCTATATATAGATAAAGCAACGTCCGATTTCTCTTATTGATTTCCGGGCGTGGCTGCGCGCCGTATTACCTAGAATGCGCGTATAATCGCACGATCGGCACACGTACGCGCGATTTTATTATTACAAGCTGTCGCTCGTTACGGTCTGCGGGTGTTGTCGCGATGCTGTTTTCGATCGTTGCTATCCCTTATGTATGTATAATAAATATAGTCTTACGAATTCCCCTATGGCGTTTCACGCAAATGCGCCGCAGGACTTTTTACTGATACAAATTACGGACGGACATCGTCGCGGCGTTGCCCGCGATAATTCATATTTACGCGTAGAAAATCCGTGGTCACGTACACGTATGTAAGTACTTCGAAATACGTAACATTTCACGTTGCATCTTTTATCTTATGATAATAAAACTGATTTTGCGATTTGCCAGTACTTGAGGCAATCGCGCGGATAATTCAGCCGGTGAAAAATAGTCTGATAGTAAATCGAATCCTGCATACGTATACCTACAGTGAACCCATTGGGAGATAAATTTATTTTGCACATTTTTGCGCAACTTCGTTGCAGTCTCGATTCCAAGAACCTTCAATAGTTTCTGAGATTTTTCGGAAAATCGCAAAAAAACGCCATATCTGTATTGCATCAGTATACGGATATCGGATAAGCATCAGCGGCAGCAGTCGTATGCGAAAATACGCCTTTTATTGACGAAAATACGAAGGAAAAAAAAATGAACGAGCGATCGCGCCGCGTCAGCGCAGCCTCGGCGGAAATTAACCCAATGACCCTGCCGCGCGGTGTATGCGCGATCACGGGCCCGTCATTTCATTATTCTTCGTTCGATCCTTCGTTAAAGGTCGTCGCGCTTTCCAATATATGCGATTGTATCTGTGTGCGTGTCTATGTATACAGTATAAGAGTCAAGAAGAGGGGGGAGGTACGAAGCGGAAATGACGCGAAATATCGAATCGTTGACACTTCTGTACGTCTCCCCCTTGGGCCCTTCGTGCGTACGCGCGCACGGGTGCAGCGAATCGGCTATATGTATATATATGTATATGTATATTATATATATATATATATATATATATATATATATATATGTGTGTATATAGTATAATAATCACAAAGATCCACCGCGATCCGTTAAGGTCGGTCGACGGCCCTGAGGACGTACTCGCGAGCCGAACCGTTCCAGTATATTTCGCCGGCTCGTCTCCGTACGTATTGGATTCGCTCACGCGCTTACGTCGATCGACGACGGAACAAAGAATGTACTCGCACATCGATCATTTGTATTCCTTCCGAATGGAAACAAAGTGCGTGCATCTATATCTTGAACCTGTGTGTGTGTGTGTGTGTGTGTGTGTGTACACGCGTGCGCGTTAGGGTACTGAGCAAAAGCAACGATGGAGAAATGATTTTAGAGTAGAGCAAATGGCACCGGAAAGGGTTTCACTAAGCTCTGATTAACTATTAAAATAATAATAAAGCTTTTTTCCTTATTTTTCTATTCTCACATATACCTATAAAGTAATCGCAGTAAATTTTTTGTATATTTATTCATGAAACTATTTGAAACGGGTTTATTTACACTTTGCCCTTGTATTCCTGATTTGCTCCCCTCTCCTGAATCTAAAGAATCTAAAGAATATGAAAGATTTTTGTTAGATGTATATTTTTGAGCCTTAGTTTCTATAGAGAGTTAAATTTTATACGAAATTCTACATTGTATCTATTGTAGAAGTACGTTTATTGGCCAAAATTTTGACATTGTTAAAGTTTAGAGCATAAGAAAATACAAAATACCTAAAAAAACTTTAATTATTTATTAGTCTTATCATTAAATTCGAGATGGATCTAAATTCAAATTATTTTTCTTATATTTTAATTCACAGATGAAGGATGAGATATATACGCAATGTATAATCTAAGATTATTGTTAAAATTTTCAACAGATGATTATAATTTACATATAAATCGTAAATAACGTTCGCCGAGGCTCAAACCCAAGTCGGTTAAAATTATTGGTAATGTCAAACACAGTCGACGCAGTGATCTTCTAATGATTGCGGTTACAGTAGTAAATCTCAGTATTTGTGCGGGGGACCTTCGGTCTATCGAGCTTTCGGTCATAAATCTTGTTCTTCGGAATTAATAATGTAATACAGTTATTGAATACATATTAAATTATTACTATTATAGATATAAAATGATCTATTTCCGTCGAATAGTAGACCAGATTTAATTCTGTTCTGTCAAGGTATATGCATTTAATGTATGATATCTCCAATAAATATTTTGAATCTTCTTCGCAGTTGTTAGAAAGTGCATTACCTGTTTTTATTGTTAAAAGAATTTATTGCTAACTCAGTTGCTATTCAAAAATATTAGAACAGATTTTCTGAAATTTTTATAGTACAATATTAACGATAAATATTGTCTTGATTCTACACCTAAGAACAACTTCTTAACGATAAATTATCGTATTCCTTCCTATCTTTTATAAATCATTGTCTTTACACGAAATAAGTTAGAAAAAAAAATTTTACGAAAAAATAAAAATCTCAAAAAACCTGACTCGGAAATTAAAAACTTCTATTAATTGTCTATGATACTGCGCAATGCATACGATTCATTCCTGTCGAATATAGATAGATGTGGAATATATACCATATGCTTGCATTACAATCCTTGTAAAGCGAACCCAAATGCTTATCATATATACACCGATAATTACACAACGAAGCTGTATAGGCGAGTGTATTCATGTGCTGTTCGCTTATGTGCAAGGAATTTCCTGTACTCGGACAATCGAACATAAAGCCCGAAAGGAAAAAAAAATTCGAAATCATTCTCATATTTTTATTGTACAATGTCACTATGTCGATTTCCATACAATCGCGTAATCCATGTATATATCGAGACTCGAATGTACGAAACGAGCCCGATAAATTAATAAATTCGACAAAATTCCTTCGTCATTCAAAACGTGAACCTTCGATACAACAAATCCCCCTTTCAATTCTCGATTAACTCTCCGCAAGAATCCTGTTTCCTTGCTATACAATAGCGCGTGAGTGTGTGTGTGTGTGTGTGTCCGTGCGTAATCTACGTATTATAGGCACGAAAAGCCGGACGGCGAAACAGTTCGCGGGGATCCTCGATCGCCTCGCGCGTGGCTATAACAGAGGCATTGACTCCGCTCATCCTTCCTCCTCGCCGACGGGGACGCGACGATGGCGCATCGCACCGAGCATTTAACGATCTCGCGTCGCGTCAGTCAAGTGCATCGGCACGGGGGACGATCGACGACAGCCGCCGCGACGCCCCAAGGTCCCGTCGGAAATGTGTCACTGTCAATAATGCGTATATATACATATATACATATATATATATATATATATATATATATATATATATATGTATGTACGTGTATGTCCGTGTGCGGATGTATATGAATCCATCGGCATGCATATCGCTCCCACGTCGTCTCCCAGAGCGAATGTTAAACGCGCGCGACTTTTTGTTGTTGTTTTTCTTCGAGCGCGCTTCACCTTCGCATATGTATATAATACGCGTTTTTCGTTTTTTTCCCTAATCTCTGCGTGCGCCAAAGGTTGTTAAAACCTTACATATTGTATTATTAGATATACCGAAGGCTAAAACGAGTTCAAATTCAATGCGCTACTTCTGCCGTTTGCGGCTCGGATAACATAAGATGTGCGTGTGTTTATGCGTTGATAGGTGTGCGCGTGATTGTCTGTAAAAATCATAAAAAAAAATTTTCGATCCTATCGAAAGAAATTTGGAAAATGTTCTCCAAAAACTTTTTCCATCAATTTCCTGAATTTGCCAATAGGCAAAATTAACTATAAAAAATCTACAAATAAAATTATAAATGAAGCCAGAGAACTATAAGCATGGACATACGTTTTTACGTCAAATTCTCTCAACTTCTTAATAAAATTACTATCAGAGTCATACATATGTGTTCTAATTATGCAACGAGCTAATTAAATCACAATTGTTTTAAAAGTAAGATTTTGATACCGACTGTCAAAATATTCATTGAGACAACATTTTTGTAGAATAAAAGTAGCCATCAAGTTTCAGACTCCAATCTGAAATTGTATGAAGCGCTAACGCTCAAAGTAAGAAAAAATACAATCATCAGAAAATATTATTTTTATTCTAATGCTGATAAAAATTTCCTTAAGAAAGCATACCCATGACTATATAATGAAAGAACTTCCCTGGGGAGCTAGAAATTAACGAGAATAAACTAAATACGTAAAAAATAGGTAATTGACCAATTTTGGTTGTCTGTAACACAAAAGAAATTAATGAAAAAATATTGATTTTTCAATGGCCTTTTATATATAGTGTGAAAAATTATATTTCTCGGTGCTACAGATATATTTTACGTGCGCGCGTTAACACACACACACACATACACACACACACAAATGCATCGGTGGGTAAGGCTGTAGAGTCGCGTGGAAAATATTCGGCGCTTTTATCGGTCTGCGAATTTTTGATGCACGCCATACTCGTATATGATTATATGCGTTATACGAGTTCGCGAGATACGGCGAGAGCACGTTTTTCGGCCCGATAATAATCGGGTACAAAGCGTATAGCCGCGGGGGGGGTGCAAGTAGCTTGATACACCGTGGGCGATTCGTGCATTCGTCGGTGCAAAGCGATCAGGTGTGCAATGTGTACGGGGACCGTTTATGCACACATATGTATGTATGTTATACATACATATCTATATATATATATATATATATATATATATATATATACAACATGTCTGTATATATAAGTAGCCGCGTGTGTTTCGACGTAAACACGAGGCATTGCGACTAGCGAGTGTGCTTTACATCGACGCCTCGCGTGTCCGCCGATCCGCAGAGGTGCTCGTTATTTAATTTTTTCATGTCGTCGATTAACGTTAAACAATTCTTTTTTTCTGAAATGCCGCGATCGTTCGAACGAAGAAAATATCAGAAAATTACTGTATCAGTACCGAATTATCATAGACTCGAAGCGAATTGTTATCGTCCCGTTGGGAAGGAAGGCACTTTTGATAGAAATATCTTATTATTATATGGATGTGGTCTAAAATAATATTTAGCTTCTACCAATTACATTTCAGTAAAATTAAGTGGACCCTGCCTTTCATTAAATCATCGTGTCTTTTCAAAAAATAAGGTGACTTTATATTGACACACTCTCTATGAACGTATGTTCATAACTTTAACCGTATCTCATTGGTTATATTTTTTACGAGATATATTAACGGTAGAAGTTTTGAGCATGCCCAGTGTTCAAATTTGGTATAGAAAATGGATTTAATACTTAAATATACATAAATTATTGACAGTGATATACAGTCAGTTCAGTCTATAGCCAGGTTACGACATGTGGATGTGGAGCGCGGGGGTTTCTGATCATCTTCTAAACGAGTCCTATAAAAAGCTAGGACATAAGATTATTCTATTACCAATATCTGATATTTTTTTGTAAAATCGATACTTCGTTAAAATTAAAATTGTCAGGGATTCTTGACTAAGACAATCCCTGTTCCTAGAACCGTATTCGAAGAGAGTCGCTTTATGTTGGATGCAATCAGAATTACCTCTGGACCAAATCTTTCATTTGGAACTGGTTCTCTCACTTTATGAATAAAAAAACTATAGAAAAGCTTAGAAGCACGTCAACAATAGATGCAAACATTGTAGGCGCGAAAAAATTATTTTTAAAACTCATCCCCATTTAAAAACAATCGATAAGTATATCTAAGATTATTGGAATATCAGTTGGTTCATCTTGTATAATTATCTCTTATGCTTTTGACGTGAAAATTATTAAACGTTGACCGGAAGCGCCGGTGTATAAGTATCGATAATCCGACTAGTTACGCGCAGTCAATCGTCATCCTCGACGATTCGTCAGATTCCTCCACCTGTAAATTTTTTATGCTTAACACTGAATGAACCCACGGTAACGACGGTCATTCGCACTGACTGAAGGGGACGAATATCGCATCGCTCAAAGGACTTGGAATTGTGCCGAAATACAATTAAATAGCAATGCTTCAAGGACTAGATAAACCGTTGGCACACGTGTATTTATACCATGGAATTACTTTGTATTACAGAGTGGGCTTACTTTGAGAGGGACAAACCAACTAACGATATAAGAATGAACAAATACTTTTCGATAAAAATAAAAAAAGTCCATTTATATTGGTCGAACGGACCTTGTAATATAATATAGGTTATGGAAGTGATTAGCGGCATTGTTATTTACTTATAACTTTCCCTCCGCCCACTACGATAAACGAAAGGAAATTATCGTGTATTAGCGGATTCGTTGTACAACTGCATATGGGCCAGTATATATATATATATATATATATATATATATATATATATATACTCTCGAGATTAGTAATTCAGATTTCGTCATTTTTAAGCGGCCCCGCCACTCCGCTTTCCAAGGTAGCAATTTGTATTAAAATTAGAGCGGGATATAAGGTGGTTTTAAATTAAGAACGCTGGCTGTATAATATATATATATATATATATATATATATATATATATATATTTACATTTGCATAATAACAATAGGCAAAACTTCCCTAATGCCAAGTGTTATCGGCGTTTAACTATTTGGCTAATATATACGCTTAAACGCCGCGGTGCTGCCTTTTGATAATTCGAACTGTTTGCACGAATCCTTTAGGCGAAAATGCAAATTGCTTATATATACATATACATACACTTTAAATATATATATATATATATATATATATATATATATATATATATCATTGTCGAGGAGTTGCGAATTCCTTGTAATGAAGAAGCTTGCTCATTTCAAAGGGCTTTACCCGGGTTGCGAAATATATGTCGGTTTTACGCGCGCACTTTGTCCGCGTGAAATCCAAAGCTGCGATCCTTGGAAAATTAAATTAGCGAGCATCGCAGTAGGACGAACGGGAAGAAATTCGGTCACATTAACATGTACGCGACTCGCGCTAAGAGCTGCTGGGTTTTACCCAGAAGCTTCGCGGACGTTCCTTTATTCAATGCAGTGAATAAACATTTTGATAGATTCGACCTATACGTTGATTTTAAGGCAGCGATCGCTGAGCATGATAACCTAACGCCACTGAGAAATAAATTCTTTGTATCGCGTTTCTCGTTAAATAAATATGTAACAAAAAAAATACTCGTTGTTCGAGAAAAACAATCGAATAAAATTAAAGAGATATTAAAAGGATCCTGAATTGTTACGTAAGATTTCATACACCTGATCCGTGTCAGGTAATCTAAGCCAGGTCACCTGTAATATAATAACATACTGGTATATATCAAATTTGATGAAAAATGTCTTCGAGTTCTTTACTTGCAAGGCAAAAAATGTATTAAACTTAATCGACACGATAAATAAATAAAAATTTGCATTATAACGCGCATTAAATAGTTCGTTTTTTCGAATAGGCGCATAGATTATGCGCAATGCAGTCATTTTATAGTTTTTAGCTGCAGTTCCATAGCCTAGTACTATTTATCATCCTGAGTCTCGATTGTAATCCTACAAATATATTTATCATAATCGCAAAGTTTTTAATAATGTATGGATTTAAAAAGTGGCCAATATAATTGATAACTTTCTATAAATATATTCGTCAATGCTTGATTAATCAAGGTTTCCGACTGATGTTTGCAGAGAGAAAAAAAAACCCAAACACATTAAATCATTACTCGAGGAAATATTATAACGATCCCGGAACACCTTGAGGGATCGAGTTATTCAGCTGACAAAAAAAAGGGAACAACACAACGACGACGACGTCGACAAAATACCCCGGGGCAAAAGCCATCGGACCCGCGAGAGTTGAACTTGGCCGATCGATCCGCCGCGGTTTCCAAGTTCGACAACTTTTCCCTCGTACGTTCATCGGCCTCCCGAACTCGATCTCGCGGGTATTCCCGCTGTCGATCAAGGCTACGTTACACTTCCTTCGTTCCCCGCGATGAAAGCACGTGTCCGTCCTTAGGCTTCGAGGATTGACCCTCTCTTGGTTTTTTTCTCTAACCGTTAATGCTGGAATTCGTGTTGATTTAAATGCCGCCCATATTGATCCAGCGAATTTTCGCCACTTAGACTCTTGGGCCGTTCTCTCTCCCGAAACGTACGTCGCGGCTCTCAGGCAAACGAAACTTTGTTTGACATCGCGGACACGATAGATCGTGGTGTACAGAAGTAGTTAGTCCAGCTGAGGTTAGATCAGAACTTGAACTTAGATGTTTAGTTGAGCAAACGTATAATTAACAGATTGTACGTAGTAGACCGGATACGAAGTGTATACAAGCGAACGTAACGGTTATTGTATAACAACAGATACATATACCGGGTGGAGGCGTTTACCTTGAAATGGCAGAATAATTTTGGTAATCGGATATTTTTATCCACGCAGGTGACATCGATCCGTAACACTCGTAAATTTATACGTACGGAGAATGCTCCGCTCATTTCACTCGCGTAGCCCAAGGATGGAAACACGCCTTTTAAAAATGTTCGGCTGAACCGCTAATGATCTTGCGGATTTAATACCAAGGTCGTTTTCAAAAGCATTGCATCGCTTAAGCGCCACTTTCGCTAAAGAACATGCGCGTTAAAATTTTTCGCAAAACCTAATGCGAGGACACCATGATAATCTAGTGATTCGCTGATAAAAGTACGTATGGCGACAGTTTTATAAAAGCTATAAGATTCGGAGTATTCTATTCGGTTGCTCTAAATACCTCTGGTATTCAGAATAAATGCCGTAAAATCGATTGTTGTCGACGTGCTCTTCTCTTCATCTCGAATCAGTCCTGTATGCTCCTTTCGGGCCTGTTCTGATCTTTAATGAAACATTACAGAGGCACATATACGTATATACTTCAAGGCCTTGTTACCGATCACCTACGGGGATAGGGCGAGGGACTCTTGTTCCTCTTTTACATTACAGCTCCGAGCCATCAATTCTCACGACTCACTTTTTCCTCTTCTCTTCGTGTATATATGTATATATATATATATATATATATATATATATATATATATATATGTATGTATGTATGCGTATACGTACATCCGGACTATTTCCGCGCACTTCTAATGCCTTGTACTTGCGATTCGTGCTCCGAGTCAGTTTATCGCGTTCTGTCGCATAGGGACGTAAAAACGATGGCGTTGCGCCATATAAGTATAGACACGTGTCTATATATATAAACGATCGACGGCTTTTTAACGATATAAACTCTAAAGAACTGGAAAAAGGCCGTTTCTCGTGGTCTCCTTATATACTGTTCCATCTTATATATATATATATATATCTCTTTCTTTTCTACCCTCTTTCGGATCACGGCGCCATGTGCAAAAGGGGCGGGGAGGATGGGGGGGGGGCTCGAGAAAAACCGAGTCGCGGCGTTGAATAACGAGGGATTTCCTTAAACGCTTCGACAACGGGTGCGGCCGTGCGGATTTATTTCTCTGACCGCGGACGCGCCTTTCTTTTTAGCCCGGGGATGATCTATTGCGACCCGGGGGACAGGAACGTATGTGCAGCACCGCCGGCATAACTGGGAGAGCGCTTCCCTCCATATATAAACTTACGTAAGAATGCGCGTTTCTTTGCTATCGTCCGTGCGCATAGATGTATGCGCGGCGAGATATAGATGTTTTTGTTGGCTTTACGTCGTGCTCGACGTCTATACAACGACGAATTTGAGCAAAAGAGGAAAGAAGGATTATTTGAACTTTTATCTATAAGTTTCTCCTTAAAACAAACATTTATATTCAGTACATCTATAATATCTATCTGCAATATGCACTTTCTTCGCACCGGAGAGGACATTCACCGGAGCGCATATATCGTACTTCACAGATCAGTGGGCAACCTTGGAGATATATATATATATATATATATATATATATATATATATATACATATACATACATGCATACATATATTATGATAAATCGAACAAATATAAATAAAATAATACTTCGTTAAAGTAAATTTATCGACCGGGATCAATAGCAAAAATGAACCTGTACAAGGAAAGTGAAATGATCGCCGTACTTTTGACGGGGCTGTCTCTCCTTGCGATCATTCCCCCTCCCCTCCCCCTCTCTCCGTGTCTACTCGCCAAGGACTTCGTGTAAAAATAAATCGCGTATATATATATATATATATATATATATATATATATATATAAAACTTCTTTTATCGTCCTGTGCAATAACACGCAGCAAAAACGATCGCTAATACACCGCTCGGGTATATGAATACAACGTAACATTTTCATTTTAAAGTGGGATATCAAATTTTTTTATTGCTAAAGACTTGTCGAAGAAGCTATATACATATATATATATATATATATATATATATATATATATATATATATATATATATAGTGAGAGAGAGGGGGGGACTGAAAATATACAGGTACAATCCATTTACTTTTATACATTCTAGTACACGATACGTATGTAAAATTCTAAATAAATATTCAATGAAAATCTATAATATCTAATAATGGATTTTACTGTATTTTAAATGTTCGTTAAGGCAACGAGTAATAATTTAAATTTACAGAAATGCACGTGGTGTAAGATATATTTGAAAGAAGAAACCTAAACGAAGATTAATATTTATAGTATTTGTATAAGAAAAAGAGCGTTGCCAAGAGCAATAATTTTCAATATTAGTTACTTTTTATGAATAGACAACTGATGAATATTATTAGTATAGAACTCTCTTAGCAATGAAATAAACGATTTAGAATTATATCGAATAAATTTTATAATATCGTAAAAATTATAACTACTGAATGTGAGATATATGCGATCCGTATCTTCTTGATTTGAATATTTATAGAAATGTTTTTTTATCGGTATTTCGCGCGTGTAAAGTACATACAGATTTAAGAGAAAAATGTTACACACTTTTCAAAATCGCATAAAAAACTACTATTTACTTTTACTTTTACTATATAAGCGTATAAATTATGATGAGCGTCACAAATGAATTTCTCACTGACGTGCGTAAAGTTCTATTTCCGATCTGCCCATGAATTTATAAAACGCCCCGTTCTCGCACAAGGATTTAGTAAACTCCGACTTTTCAATCCATAACCAGCATAATCGTATATGTTACGCTTGACAGTAGGTGTACTACATTCTGTTGTACTACATTCTCTTGAACCGGCTGTGTGGAAATCACTTACTTTGCGCATCAACATCGTCTTTTGCATAATTGTTCTTCATTAGTCCATTAAAATTTTCGTCTAAATGACATATTACACATAATTCCGTGGAATATCAATACCATGGATTCTTCATGTTAATTCTATTTCATATTCCAAATGAACTGATTCGTCTATACATACTATATAGTGATACACGTACGAAGAGAAAAACTAAGTATTTACACCGTATAAACTCTTACAGCTGTATTGCGTGGCCAAGATAATAAATGTGGGAGATAACGTATATATAACGCGTTTGTACGGAGCGCGTTGAAAAAGCGACCTTAATATTACTTGAGTACCATACAAATATTGTAAGAACGCGAGTCGAAAAACTTACTTGGAAAATCATTTATTACCCAAAACTAATACTAAAAAGCAAATGACCTACGTAATACCAAAAGCTCGGGTTAGGGCTCGGATCCGACAAACTATCGAGACATTGGGATGCGTTGTTTATTATCTGCTTGTATCGTTAGATACCATCCGACGAGGTTATGTCAATTACTTTATTCTCCTCACAGCAGAAATTCATTTCCTCCTTCACCGTGCATAATTACGATGGGGCCGAGATTGAAAAATGCTACCTACTGTTTACGACATTATAATTGTAACATCGATTGTACAGTAAGTGCGGCAATCCATTTGAATAATCAGTTATCCGTATGAAATCCGTGCTAATCCGCGTCGCGTCTCCTACGGCGACTGCGGCCTCTACGGCAGCTTATCTCCCACCAACGACGCGCACGGGAGCAAATGGCATAATAAAATACACTGCTCCCGAACTTAATTTTGCACGTCGTATACCCGCAAGCAGCCTCAATATCTGCACAGTATATAATATGCAGTCGGGGAGTATCGGCATGCTTTCCTTGCGCCTGGCCGGTGCGCGTGCGCACCTTTCACTCTATATAATTCTCCCCACCAACTCCGTATCGTGGACTCGGGCGCGCGCGTGCACGCGACTCTCGAAACAATAGTCGCGCGCATCGAGCACCGATAAATGTATGTGTGTGGTTGAGCGGTGGCATGTTGCGCGACTCGTAACGATCTCACACAAACACGCACATACACACGCATATATATATATATATATATATATATATATATATATATATATATGTATATATAGGTATATACAGACTTTCCCGCGCGCGTTTCAGTTTCGCAAGTCGATCGCCTCCTCGCGGCTAATTAATTATTTATTTGCGCCGCTGCGTTTGCACCATTTATAGTCTCGGGCCGAGCGAGATATGCCAAGGATGCCGCCAAAGGGCTGATTCGCGAGTCTAATACAAATCGTCGATACGATAGCGTACTCTTTGAGGAAAATTTGCGTACTTTGATTCTGTATGTGGCTAAGGCTTACCAAGGTTATTGTTGGGATACCAAGTTTTCATATCCAAGTGTGTATATATATATATATATATATATATATATATATAGTTTCTTTGTTCCCCGCGTGTGTTCCGCTGGATATTGGTGGAATTCAATATGGATGACGTATGTGCACATTGAATGCTCGCCGTCGTTAAAATTTTATACGCGCCTTCGTAACTTTTGATCCCGCGTCAATTAGAAAATTTTAAGAGTATAGAAAGGTAGTAGTAATTCTCTGAGAATCTATATATATATATATATATATATATATATATATATATATATATATAAATATATTTTTTTTGTCCTTGGATTAACCAAATATTTATTAGCTATAATAATTATTGATTCAAATAAGCTTTTCTTCCAAAAAGCAGATCGGTTCCTAATACAAGGAAGTTTTCATTAATACGATGGATTGTTCAGTATATTTTTCAAAACATAATAATTTCTTGAATTCTTCATTATTCCCACATAAAACCTCCTGAAAGTGGCTGTGAAAAGTTAAAAAATATTCTATTATTGTGGGAAAAAATAGTTAAATTTGTCTATTCTTATGGAATTGGCAACAATTTTTTCTAAAAATTAATAATAATCATTTATTTGTAGAATTTCCTACCATACATGAAATTAATATTACGTAATGACTTGTATAAGCAAACATTATTCAATATATAATATGATTTCGTGTAGTAAATATAGTAAAGTAGTACACAGAACACATGAACGACGCAGACCAGTAGTAAAATGCCGAGTGCGCGAAGCCGAGCACATAGACAAGATTTAATGAAAATTGTAATTTTAATATGAAACTTTGTATGCAGTTTTATCTGTTCGTATCAAAACTTCTAGTCAAATTAATATTAAAATTATATATATATATATATATATATATATATATATATATATATAACATTTCAGTAAATAATATTTTATGAAGTATGTAGTAGTATATAAATATTATTGTATGACACATTATTACATCTCCCTTTCTCTCTCTCTCTATATCTCTCCATCTTTCCCTCTTTCTCTCTCCCTCTCTCTCTCTTGTATTATAGTCTAAACTTATAATATCGCATGCATTTTAATAGCTGTGACAAGAGTAATACTGATTTCAATCAAAAGCGACACATGCTTGAACTAGCTCGTATTCAACGCTGCAGGTGCAGCTGTCGCATAAACATCGGCACTAAATATCTTTATATGTCGTTTAGCTCGGTCGGGACATTCTCGAACGAGATTAATAATTCGTGGATTGAAGTAGCGCAATTTCGTTCCTTTCTTTCGCATGAACAAATTGAAAAATTGCCATTTAAAATGGAGCCAGATTAATAATTTATCGAGGTACGTGTTCGTGCGCGATCGACTACGCGCCTTATGCCAAGAATAAGGTTTATCGCGCAATATTTTAAATGTCGCGACTGCAGGCACGCATCATAAAATATATATTTTCTGCGCGTGCCCTCTGTCTAACGAACAGCGTCCGTATTTTTCGTAAAAGGCATAAATGCACGAGCTTGCGGCTATCCGAGAGTGACGTATAGCCGCGCGCGCGCGACACATCGTGTGATGCCGACGGTCCGATGCAGTAATATATGTTATAAAGATCGCGTTGACAAACAAGCGTATAAATGGGTACGTACAGTGTGCGAGGATGATTTGTTGAAGGTTAAATATAGATCCATGAATAATTTTAATCATAATTATCGGCGAATCCGCTGATCTATCGATCGATCCGTTAATTAATTATCCAATTTTAAATTTGATGCCATACGAAATTAATAAAGACAGTTCTTCGATATAACGAGCTTGGTGGAAAAAAATAAAAAACAAAAAATACTAGGCTACGATACTTGAATACGGTAAACAGACACTTAATCAATCTTCGAGTCGCAACGTCATTTATAGTCGCGCGAGGCATCCTAACGCTCGGCGACAGTCCGCGTCCAAACAAAGATTTCTGCGTTAGCTGCGGAATTATTGGATGCATGTGTGTGTGTGTGTGTGTGTGTGTGTGTGTGTGTGTACAGAACCGAAAAGAAAACAGCGACACCCCAATACATTATTATATTACAAAAATGAACGCGATTTTCCAAGGAAAATTCTCTGGATAGACGGTCTGTACAACGTGGCATGGAGCCAACGAATAACACCTCCCCCCACTCCCTCCCGCTCGTCTAATCACGGGCAATGGACAGCTCTATACGCGTATACATGCATAAATGCATACATCCATGCATAAATACATACATACACACACACACACACACACACACATACTATATATATATATATATATATATATATATATATGGGTGTGTGTGTGTGTATATATGTATGTATATAGATACAAAACGAGTGCATAGCTGCGAGGCATGAATAAATCATGCCGCGCGCCCGAGGCAATGGGATATATAATATGCGTAATGTGTGTACAGAGGGTGGTGCGATAAAAGCGCGTCCTTTGTGCGCGCGTGCGCCTATGTGCAGTTAGGAGGCGCGATATAAAACGACGCTGCCCCGCCGCGAGAGGCATGCTTTACCCCCTCTTGGTAGAAAGATTTACGGACGAATTGGGAGGAGCGCGGGGCGCGACGCCCAACGGCGCAACAGAAAGTTTATAAGGACTTAGAAAGAATGCTTGGACAATTCTTCACTTTTTTTTTAAATGAATTTTAAAAATATTCTAGTTGACTATTTAAGAACTTAAAGGGTGTCCCAGAAAAATCCCAAAAACGTAAAGAAAGTATTTTGTTTTTGAACAAGAAAAAAATTTCCGAAATACCTACGCTTTTGTTTCGGGCTAAGTAAACCTTGTTTTATTTTCTTTTTTGCTGGTCCAATTGCTATTCAGTGTCCATCCCCGTCGTACGCTTTCAACTCGATTAACAGACTTCTTTAATGGGACGGTGAATACGCGGCATTTATTTCCATAAACCAATAGATACCAAATTTTTTAATAAGTTTTTAATAAGTGTACAGTGAAATGAATAGTTTTAAACGTTAATTTAAATGCATGTAATACAAGGCATCTATACCTTGGCACTGAGATATTACGGCTGGTTAAATTGGAACGATATCTCACAGCAATCCCGGTCGAAACCTGGCGCTTCTTATTCAAGCGACTGGCCTGCTCCAAGATTTCGAAGTCAGTTTTATTATTCTCATTTGCAAAATTTGCTTTTTGAAAGTATGCTTGGTTAACGCTGATCAATTGTTTATAATACATCGAATAAACTCTTGCTGATCTTGATTCTACTCGACGAGAGTATTCTGGAAAAGAATATATTTTTTTTTTAATCGTCAACGTTATAAGCACGAAATTCTTAAGGGCATTCGTTAATTAATGATTAAGGAATTCTTTTTCAAAAACGTTGCTGGGCGGCAGCCTCGCGATCTCTGACCACCTTACAGAAATTTCTGCTCGAGTCCGCCGGAGATACACACATAGATACACACACATGCACATGTGTACATCCGTACTTAACCACTTCGACGGGCTCCGACGCATCTGATTTATATGCAAGTGCTACACATTAGTGCATAGGTCAGCGCGCGCGGTTAATATACGGCCGATCGAGAGTCATTAGTGGCGGTCTGACAATGATGAATAATTTTCCACAAATATCCACTTACGCGCGGCTTCCTCTGCCTATCCCTCTGCCTCGAGCCTGCGTGGCTTCTTGCGCCCTCGATCGCGCGGGCCACAGAGTCCCATGGACATACGCGAGACCGATTCTCATCGCGCTACGACGCCGGGCGCGACGCGCGCCTCGTTCGCGATGCGGTTCGCGCACGCGGGTTATCGTCCCCCCTCCTCTCTCACCCCCTCATATTGCTTTTTATTCCTCTTTCATTTATAATAGTCTTGCAGTCGAATAAAGCTGCGCGAGCATACGAATAAATTGTTTGATTAAAAAAATTGAAAGGATCTGCATTGTGACTCAGTACAAGCGTCTTCGTGTGTATACTAGTTGTGATGAATTTTTGGGCGGGAATTGGGATTGCAGAGTTGAGGAGGCGCTTAATTAAAAAAAAAAAAAAAAGAATTGCTCACGCGATGTACATACGTCGCGCGCTATCGTACATATTCATAGGCTTTTGCTTCTAACGGTCCGACGGCAATGCGCAATACTGCATGAATTCGTGATAAGGTCACGGTACAAAAAATTTATCAATAGTCAGAATGTAATACGTTAAAAAGCGTATCCATGAGTTTTTACGTAATTATCGCGCGTGACGCGAAACGAAGCGAAGCGCCGATATCTTAGCCAAATGTCAAGGAGTTGGAACGAATAAGGGATAAATCTCTTGTAATACTTGATCCTATAGACCCCAGATAAGTTGTAGATTCGTGATTAACATTACGATCTGATTTACCAAACGGAGACCTTATGTCTCGTATAATGGACTCTCTAATTAGCTTAAATCAATCATGATAAATATTCCAATTTGATTTTGATCATGATGAAAAATACACTGCAAGTTCGTAAAGAGATGATTTTGTCAAAATTGTTGTTTTTTCAATTAGAAATAAAATTATCAATATAAAACTAGTGAAATACAAATTATATGATGAGTTAGGAGTTAAATATTTCCTTCGAATGAATAAATCGCTTTCAAATGCTGAAAACACCAATGAAGTACATAATGTTGAAAATGCGGACGACCATAAAGTGCATATGGGAATTGTAAAAATAGTAGATGGAGGTAATCCATGGAAATCTTTTGATGAACTCGAAATGTTAACCTAGCGGTATGTGATCTTGAGAAAGCATCAGATATTCTTAGAATATCATTTAAAAATCCTAAGCTCTGTTTAATACACCTTTAAACAGCTCTCAAAGTCCTTGAAAGGAACTTTTCTAGAGCCTACTGATCTATAAGCACATTCACCAGATTAGATTTTTCGGTAGTCCATTTTAACCCATTAAATAATCCATTAAATTGCAGTCCATTAAATTGCGCCAAACACTAGTATAGAGCAATTTTCGTAAAATATTACATCTCAGTAATTGGTATCATTAATTAGGATTGAATTCGATCGAGAATTCCGAGGTTTATTTCAATTTTATGGATTGATTTATCCCAGCTTAAGATTTCACAATAGGTTATATTTCGTTCGAGCAAGGAAAACAGTTAATTCTTGTTATTTTTTAATAATTACCTATCCAAGTTTCGAATAAAATCGAATTTAAAATACGTAATATTCGAATGATTCAATAATTCAAAGCATTTAAGTGTCCTAAACGTCTAGGTAGCGCTGATTTATCTTGTTCAATTCAAATTCACACAATCGGCAACATCTAATTACTAGTGCAACTATACATATAATAATATTATATATATATATATATATATATATATATATATATATATATATAATATTTAGCATTCGGAACATTCGAATTCAGCTCTATTCCTTATCCTTCGAAACAGTACTTCAAAAATCCACATCCGGTGATCCGGAACGAAACATCCACGATTCATAATACAGTTGCGGAAGTCAAATAATATATTCACCGGTTGAACGCGCGTCCACGGAGCGCGGTCGGTGACGATGGTAACGACGAAGACGACGACGAATCCCCGGCGCCGGCCTCGAATCTTCCTTCCTCCTCCCCTTCGGCGCGTGATAAGGAGGTTCCGACCCGGCCGCGAGAATTTACCGCATTCCACGCCACGCGGAGTCGCCGCGACCGGGGACGGAAGTCGTCGTCGGCCCCCTCAGCGCGTACACGTTGCGGAATAGGGTTCGGTGGAGAACTACTCTCAAGAGAGAGAGAGAGAGAGAGAGAGAGAGAGAGAGAGAGAGGGACAGAAGTGCAAATGCGCGAGCGCGCGCGCACCCGAGCTCGGTGATATAGGAGGCCTTGGCGAGCCTTGACCGATGATGGACCGTTAACCGACGCGACTGCGCGGCCTCGTTAGTCTCTCTCTCTCTCTCTCTCTCTCTCTCTCTCTCTAAGTCTTCTATATATATACCAAAATCATTTTCAGTTCTGTATTTGTGGAGTCTCTTTTTCTTGTCTCTTTTTTTCTTCTGCTCTCTCTCTCTCTCTCTCTCTCTCTCTCTCTCTCTCTCTCTCACTTCTGCGAAAAATGATTGTTTGCCTATATATATATATATATATATATATATATATATATATATATATATATATATATGGATATACACGCGACACTCTTTCGATCGTGTCGATAAGTGGACCAAGCGCAGATATATAGACATACCCCTTGCAATACCCTGGGTTACGACGAGCGCGCGCACGTTTCGCGCCTTAATGTGTATAAATACGTACCAGTTTATCCGAGTTTATCCCGACGCGCGCTGCCTGCTTGTACGACAGATTTTTTTTTTATATTTTTCTTTTGTTTTCTTTTTTTTATGTTAATAACGAACGAAGATATAATTATGAACAGGAATGCTATCGACGCTTGTGTAGTATCGCTAAAAGTTTTCTGTTGGAATGCAACAATTTAATCGGGATATATTTACTGTCTCTGAATAAATTTTGTTAATATTCGGCCTTGTAAATTTTTATTTCAATACAGAAGTACAGCGTTGTAACTGTATTATAGAAAAAAAAATGTTCAGAATTTCGATTTATGTTTCTAAATCTGTAAATGTACACAATCTAACGGAAAGATTTAGAACGTATAAAAGCTTTTTAAAAAAACTTGAAAAGGTATTATAATAAGCATAATATCATATTCTTAAAAGAGAAAATAGTTTTGAACTACGATTGTCGGGAACTACGTTCTACATTCGAGTTCTAATACATTTATGTATGACGTCAACGTTGATCCATTTAAACGAAGATAAGGATTGCGCGTCAAAAATCAGGTGGAACCTCGTTTTCCTTGTAATCGTCAAATGAGATTAAGAAAGTAAAGCAAGTTTGTAGATTTAAATTTGTGGATTTTCAAGAAACAAAAAATGTAAGATGACAAATACATACGAATGACGTAACATGCGAGCCGTGCGAAGTTATTTTTCAGATAGTACAAAATATTTATGAAAGTCGCACAATCGCATTTAAGAACTGAAATTTCGCATTTTAAAGTAATATCATCTTTAAAATAAAAACTTGATTTGATTATCGAACTCTCCGATCCATATATTACAATTTAATCGTGCAAATTTAAATCATCCCAGTCGCGAAATCCATTCTCTCTCTCTCTCTCTCTCTCTCTCTCTTTCAAAGTCGCAAAAAAGTGATAGTTTCAATATCTCTTTGCACCTTTATACTTTTCAATTTTGTGTTTATAGACATTTTCCAAACAAGAACAGAAATACCCACATACAGACACAAACACGTACAATATTGTCTGAACGTCTCAAAAATACGAGATGTATAACCGATTACTCATCCCAATATGCGCGTACGTTAAAGCTAAAACTATTTATATATACATACCTCTACACAAACATTTCGAATAATTCAACCGGATCGTATGGGCTCGATAGAAGTTTAAATAAAAAAGAAAAGCAAGCTGCAAAGAAAAAGTTCGATACACACTCCGTTCTTCATTAATATTTATATTCTTTCGCCGAGCGAGCGAACCGCATTAGCACTTCGAGCGGGCCCCGCGCTCGCGCCTGAAATTCATTAGCTTGCTCGTCGATCGGTGATATATGGGAGGGAGGGAGGGAGGGAGCCGAAGAGGGAGGCAAGTGTTTTGCAAACGAACCAAGGGCAATCATCGTGCGCACCCACGCCCCCCCCCGCCGTCGCTTCCCCGTTTGCCCATCGAAATTACATTTCATAATACACGAATCCGATACCTACACGCTTACGTGCTTACATGATACACACTTGCGCCTCTCCTCTTTGCTTCTCTCTCTCTCTCTCTCTCCCTCTCGTCCTCCAACGCGCGTGCGTTCGCGCGGGGTGAACGCTCTCCCCGCATAATGCGAACAGAATGCCCCGCGGATTAATGTCCTCGCTCTATACAGGGAGATCGGTACGCGCTGTATATATATATATATATATATATATATATATACGTATTCATTCCTCGGGAATGGACGCGCATGCATCTCTCCTTTGTCGATCATCGCCCCCTCGCCTCCCCCCCCTCTTTCTCAATAACTCTCCAGTCGGGCGATAACGACCTCTTTTTCTGTGTCTTCCGTAGCTGTGCCCGCGTAATATATCCTCCGTCTCTCGACCGTTCCTTCTCTCCCACTCCCCTCTCCCACTTCATCCCATCCCCGCCCGCGGTTGATAAACGATTTTGTTGACATTGAGCGCCCGCCGATGCGGTGCGCCCATGAGGAGAAAAACAGTGGCTCCCTCGGATGCGGGCTGAATCGCCCATCAGGCGGTTCTGTACTTTAAGAGAGGATAGAGGATATATATATATATATATATATATATATATATATATATATATATATTAGTTCCAAGCTACGGATTTTGCCGCGATCGCTTTTTATCGCTCCCGTTTACGCGACTCCACGACCGATCGCGACTTCCTTTGCGCCTCCCGGGCTTCCTGTGCGCCGACGCTCCATGCCACGGATTATTATTATTATTATTATTATTATTATTATTATTATTATTATTGTTGTTGTTGTTGTTATTGTTGTTGTTGTTGTTATTATTATTCGATCACGACACGCGCACGGGGCGAGGAGAGCGAGGCGCTTATTATAGATCTTGCCTGTGATCTTGTTTATATAATGGCCGTCGCGTCGATCGTTTTTCTTCCTTGTCCGTTTTTTCTCGATCGGTCCGCTCGACCGTCGCTTATAACCGAGGCACTGAAGAAAGCTCCTATCAACATAGCCATCTCTATAGTCTAGCGTGTATAAAATTGGCTGATAGGAAAAAAAATTGTTAACCGCTTTTAGCGCTTCAAAATTTGCTACAAAAAGCTACATTTTGTCTACCTCGAATTGATGTAAGGTGACCAAACTTTTGTCAAAAATTACATATTGTTCCTTCGACTAGCGTTGTAGTGCATTCAAGCGTATTGACAAGTACAATAGACTGCAATATTGTAAGTTTATTATAAAAATGTCCAAAAATACGGCGAGGATCTTTTTTTGGACCGATTATCTTCATCGAAATAGTCTCTTGTCGGTCTTGAAAACACATCAATCGTACCATTTTTACTTGTTATTACAGAGTACAGCGTGTCAATTTTTTAACGTAACATTTTACGAATTTTTTACCTGCTAACAATGAGAATTACTCAAGGAATGCGACAAAATTTTTGTAATGACGATTCTGACAGGCGGATAATGTTGAATGTTTCATACGCGTGTAAAAAGCTAATAGGTTTTTTTTTTTAACTGTTTTACTACGACATTGTCATTAAGAAGTCTCTTGATAATATTATACAGTGCTAGATTGCCCAACTTTGATAATTAAGATTGAAGGCTCACATCCTCTGCGATTTAGCCTAGTTTTTCTTATCGCTGAACATACACCGGTAACTCTGATACGTCCTTTTCCTAACTCAAGAGTAGCTCGGTTTAAAAAAAAAAAGAATTAACCGAGCAAAACATATTAATACTCGGCAGGAATGACATCTATATTTTTATCCATGAAATTAAAGTCCGCAATAATTTCAATCGTATAATGGTATAATAACAAAATGAATATAATTCTTGCATAATTTATTACCGAAGCTATTGATTAGTTTTTAGCTAGTTAACTTTTTCTGTACAGCAGCGAGATTGAAGTATATTTCTTTTTAATTGACAATCAATAAGGCGGAATAATAGTAATTCGTTAAAAACTTATTAAAAACACCATCATCTTGACAAACAAATATTTTTCAAAAAAATCTTATAGAATCTTCAAAATAGAATGTACTCGACTTAAAACAGTATCAACAAGTTTAAAGGCTCCCAAACAACGGTGGACAATGATGCACAAAGAAGCATTTTCGTGAGTTTGTAAAGATGATAGGATAGAGAGTTTTCTTTTATAAAAATATCTATTTACTTCCAGATATAAGAAAATTTTGAAAAACTTTGCAAATTTGAATCTGTATAGTTCTTGGTTTTCTATTTTTTAATTAATTTTTTTCACAATCGAAATACAGACTAATTATGATTCTCATGTTTTAAAAATTTGACGTAAATTAATAAAAACAACTTAAGCTTAACAATGCGCTATCATATGAAGATATTTAAAGCCAAAATGTTAAACAGCCGAACGGATGAACTATTAGTCAGTTTACTGTGACAGATTGGCGCGAGTCTCGCTATAGTGTAATAAAATAACGAGTTAGGCAATGAGACGCGCGACACGTGTAAGTAGCAACAGGAATTGCAAACAAACGATTGAATTTTCTTTTTATCTCTCTAGTGTAAAATGCAATTCACCGCTTATGTTATTAAAACTAGTTTCATGTCAAGAATAATCAAGAATCTCGTGGCGTCCAATGAGAATCTCGCCTACATATTGAAAATGTACCCGTGACTTTACCCGCGTCTGTCCTAACACGACCGTTGTTCCTCCAATTCCCGATGTTTGCGAATTTTTAGGATACATTAGCAGTTCGGCCAATTAACGATCAAAAATTTTACTTTCCAAGTATTTTATCAATGATTTTTTAGGTTTTCTTAAGGTAAAATATTATTTAATATTCTAAATCGTTACGGTTTGCTTGAAAAATAAATAAAATACTGTCGAAATGTTAATAACGATGAAAATTATGTGTTTGCATGAATGTAAAACAAATACCTTGGACAGCCACGTTATTAGAAGTCATTATGTAGGATTTCGATTTTAACATTATTAAACGCTTTCACCGAAATTTTATTAAAAACTAATTAAATTGCCAGTATTTTTTGATCGAATAATTTGATTAATTAACCCTCCTTGGTTAAGGTTAAATTTTTTTTTACGAATTTATGGATAGTTTCTCCAGTTATTCTCTTGTAAATATGAGGAAAGTTTCGAACTTTCTAGAAGAAAAATCAATTTAACTTTAATAAGAATAAATATTAGGAACCAAAAATTAGACCTTAGAGCATGACAATTCATACTCGTATTTATATATACAATAATAGAAATAAAAATTAGGAAATCGTAAATGTTTAATACTTTAGCGATTAAGCTAATGAATTTGTTTAAATAATTACGGAATATATATTTAACTTGATATAAAGAAACTATATTCAATTTGGAACAATCATTAAGATTAAACGAAGCTGTAAGAATATTTTAGAAACACATATGTCTAGAAACTTTCATACAGGCAACTAAAAAAAAAGGAAATTTATTTTTATTTATTTATTATTACTAATTCAAAAAATTTTTGAATTAGCAAACGTAAAATCACTTCTATTATATAATAAACTTATTTTTAGCGCTAACAAAACCACATCGGGTACTCACAGGTTTGCTAATTTCATACAAATCTAAGCATCAACTTTTCAAAGACTCGTTTCTTTTTCGCCTCGACGCCTATTCAAAACTATAATGAGTTATATACAGCAAAGAGCTGCGCGCGACGTCCTTCTTATCGGAAAAAATATGCGCATACACAAACTGCGCATGTATACATCGATCACATTTTCCATTCCGCTCGCGAATTCGTTTTGGCGCGGACGTTATTTTCAAAAATAAAGAAAAAAGGAATAAAAAAATGAGGAAAAAGAAAGAAATAAACAGAAGGGCGATAGTATATATACAGAAGTCGTCGAAACAATATCTTTCTACGTCCCTCTCGCTCCCTCGCGCGCACCGCATGCATGTGTCTCTGACCCACTGACATAGAAAAATGCGTCACACTATGCGCTGACAGCAATCACCTCGCTATACATACATACATGCATATATATATATATACATACACCTGCCACATATATTATCGAAACGTCGTGCATATTCTTGGCCCTAATTTTTTTCTTCCACCCAGAGCCTTCGGGCAAAATGACTATTCTCTAATTAGTTTGGCTGCCGGATGATGTACGGAGGCTGTACGAAGATCCGAGCGAGGCCCCTCTCGCGTAATATTGGCAACGCGAAAAACCAAAAAAAAATAAAAAAATAAAAAAATAAGAAAAGCAGCCAGCCGACGACAAAAAGTCGAAAGAGAAGAGCGCAATTACGTTTTCGAATTATTGCGTAACTGCGAAACGAAAAAGGAAACGGGGCAAAGGTCGATCGTACGCGGACGAATCTCGCGTTATTTGCGCGGGCGGAAGGAGGGCGCCCATTCCTTTCGCTCGTTCGCGTATGTCGGATTGACATTGGGAGATAGTGCGCGGAAGGCTTGTCAACGCGTATCGGTACACGGGCTTTCGTCTTCCGCCACGCGGCTAAGAGGGCGGACAATATTAGCGAAAACCGTTTAAGCGGCAGCATTGCCAAGGGATCAAAAGTCGACGAGTCCTTAGAAACTTATCTACTGTCGCTCCGATGTTATGTGAATGCGCGCACGCGCGCGTGTGTGTGTGTGTGTGCACATTGGTTAAACATAAGTAAACGATTGCAATAAGGCGATTTGCGGGAGGGTTTAACCAGCCGTTAAAAACGATGATTAAAAGTGACATGGCATTTATACGAAACACTGAGTAACGCGCCTGTGGCTTGCGGGACTGATTTAACGAGTACATATTTTCCAACCGATTTAATTCTAATGCAATATTTTTTACGTATAAACACGTGAGTTCGCACACGTACACCGACAGAGGATTCGTCTGTCTCTTTCTCTCCCTCTCACTCCCCCCCCCCTGCAGCTTCGATAATTAACCTGTCGATAATCAAATTAATCACTTTTTACGCGCGTCCAATCGATATATACCATGCACTACAATTATTTCACCGTAAAAGAAAAACGAAGCAATTTCAGGACTAATTTTCGTATTTAGCATCAAAGCGGCCGATTGGTTTTATACATTGCTTTATCGGTATTTTTTATTTTTTATTCTTTTTTATTTTTTATTATTCCTACTTTTATCTATACATGAGCGCGCGCCTTGCAATTTTATCGTCGGAATTATGCTGTGCCGCGAGAGAAAAAAAAATTAATTTATCGGTCTTTGTGCATCTCTGGAAAAGTTTTAAAAAAGGAAGAGGACTGAGCAAGAAGGAGGAGAAGAAAAAATAGAAGAAATAGTATAAAAATCGAGCCGCACTTCGTAGAAGCGAAATCGTTATCTAATGAACGCTATTGTAATGACACAGGATATGTCATAATTTTAAAAGAATATTACGAAGAATCATTAAAAAAAGTATTAAAATTATGCAACGTTTCTCTCTCTCTCTCTCTCTCTCTTCTTTTTACTTTTCTTCTTCTTTGTCTATTCCTTCCTTGTGTCGATCTGAAATTGTTGCACCGAAGAAGCAGGACGATGCAAAGTACGTAATAATTTATTGCAGATCTCCTCGGGTCGAATCAAACGAATTGGCGAGCGTGCGAGCGTGCCGACGAAAATCACCGTCGGCCAGATTTACCATTCAAAATTGCCCCCTTTCCCCCTCGACGCCGTTCGATAATTCTATCTCCCTGTATATTACACGTATATATGTATATATATAGTATATATATATATATATATATATATATATATATATATATATATATATATATATATATATATATATATATATCTATATCTATATCTATATATATATATATATATATATATATATATATTATATATTATATATTATGTGTGTATATATATATAGATGAAGGCGCGCGGCACGGTCAGTACCGTCGAATAATACGCGCGAACCTTGATCCTCGCCGTAGATAACGCCGGCGGCCGCCGCCACCGTCGCCATTCGTCACAATAGCGCCTTGGGTAATAATTTCTAATCTAATGGCTTCCGCGCGCCATTGCGTCACGTAATTATGAAACTAAATAACTATACTTACTTCGCGGAAATCTTACTTTACCAATTATGGCTTGTTATATGAGGCGCCATTCGGATGTACAGCATATGGAACATATATATAGATATATTTATATATATATATGTTCGTATAATGATCCTCGCGGATCCGGAATAGATGTGCAGTTTTAGCGCGTATATAAGGAAGGATTGTTATTTTAACATGGTTTCTTTTCCATATTGTTTTCTTCTCTTTTAACTCTCGGTCACGAGTATAGATGTCCGTGCGTTAATTTAATAATTTACGCGAGCAGTGGGTTTTTAACACGCTTGTAGGATGGCTTTGATGAGCAAAAAAGGAGCTTCCGATCGTAATAGTGCAATAAAAAATTTAATGGGAACAAGATTTAACTCTATGTTTGTCTTAAGAATTTTACCGGTGCGCGTATTTATAAATTTCTTCGTTCAGATGAACAATTCGATGAAAATACACTTTGACGCACTTTGAACTTCGAGTTTCTTTCTTTGGTATTTCTGGTATCTTGTATCGGTATAATTTTTAATTAGTAACCATTGAATATTCTTTATATATCACGTGTCTACATGCTCATATAAGAAAAATCAACGATGCAATCGAAAATGAAATTAGCCTTTCACAATTTAATGGACCATCGATATTTATTCCGATTTTGTATTTTCATATGGCAAATCTTAATTGTTATGCTAACTTGACTTGCACCACATAAAGCATACGCTGTCTTTAATTATTATCACATATCATTGTCCTGAACACGTGTATTCCCAAACCTTCATCTTACACAGTAGAAAATTCCTTTCGAAGTTTTGACAAATTTAAATTATATCGTTTGGAATCTTCTTCGAATAATTTTGATAAAAACGTAGATTTAGTGAATGAAAAGGTGTTTTTTTTTAATAATAATTTCACAATTTTAGAGTATAAAAATTCTACAGTTGCCTTAGCGTAAAAAGAATCAATGCAATTTTAACATCCATGAAATGTGATCGAAACGCCGGATTTTAAAGAAAAAAAGATATATCGTTTGATATATCTTTTTTTATATTGATTATATTGATATATTGTTTTATATTATTATTATATAGATATAAACATATCTATATAATTACAACTCTTATTGAAGAAAAAGATTTTTCTTCAATAAGAAAAAAGAATTTTAAAACCTCGTACATGTTGCAGCATCCGTTATTTAAGAAGGGGTATAACTTCTTCAATTTCAGCGTTACACGCGCTCGTATAATAATTTCTGTCTAAAGCGAGCGCGTCTACGGCCGCGCTTATCACTCAATCAGGATAGAGTATATGGGCGCATCGCGTAATAATATGCAGGAGATAATGCGCGCGCGTGCCCAGCGAGCTCTCCTCGTCTCTATTAACGTCGCGCCCACGTGATAATTGCGCCGCGATTAGACGAGAGATATGGCGAGATCGATAAACGGCATTTTCTTTTCCGCGTATACGACAATCATCCCCCGCCCCCCCCCCCCCCGTAGCCCACGACCGTCTTTAATTTCCGGTCCAGTATACGTGTGGCCACCGTCGGTTAGGTTTTTTCCGCATCAGCCGTGTATATGCGCATGGGTTTGTGTACGAGCAGCCGCGATATGCTGAGCTCGCGAGCTCCTAAAAACTGCAGCAGCAGCAGCAGCACCACCACCACCACCACCGGCAGGTATATCCTTATAGTGGCGTGCTAAAGATAAGGACTCGCGTGGCATGTACGAATGCACAGCGCTCGCGCGCACACACACACACACACACGCGCGCGCGCGCGCGTCGATTTTATAATGTGCGCATTTGGCTGAATGTCGAGAGACACGCGCGCCCGCGCTATTACTGCAAGCCTGGCGCATTCGCATACGTATTATTGTAAATCGCGAACGTTTCGCTCGAATTGTCGCGTGTGCTCCGGCCGCGGGTCGAACAGCGCGTGACGAACTCGCGCAGGGGGGGGGGGGAATAGGGAGCAGAAAAATTTGACCGACCTATTCGGTCCCCGCGTGTATAACAGCGCCGAGATCCAATCCGACCTTGGGATTTGCTTTATCGCGTAGAGTCTCCGCGATATGCGAATGTAAAAAATGGAGATGAGCCTATTTCAATCTCGTTCTAGGTTATATAGGTATATAGGGTTTTACGTAATTTTTTTCTTACAAAAAACTATAAACGAATAATTTGACTTTAATTCTCTTATCCTTTCAAATTACGTCGAATATGCTGAATCGTGTCCTTTCTTAGTCTACGTATTGAATTTTCCTTCTTGAAAATGAACACCTGATACATTTTCAAGATATCCTGATATGTAATTTAACAATATTAGAAATTTTCAATGCAATACCTTAAAGAAATAAACAAATATTTAAAAAATTCAACTGTATTTGAAAGTGATAAAAAGATGTGATGTTTGTTGCTTTATATTAATTGTACAAAAGAGGTAAAAGAAAATCTGAAATATATTATGCGCATAAAGTAGTGATAGATCTAAAACTGTTAGATAGATCATCATTATTCAATTCTCTGCAGCCCAAAAGATTTTCTCCGATTGTAATTCTTCTTCCTCCTAATAAATATTAATATTCAACATAATTTAACGTTAATTAATTAGATAATTACTCATCGTGGCGATATTTTTTCCTTAATTGTGAATGAAACTTCTTTTTTTCCTGAATATATTGCATTTTCTCACCGCCTAGAAGTTCTTGGCTCTTGGGTAAAATAACATTTTTTATTTAAGACAAATTAACGAATGTTTACGCAAGGAATGCATAAATATATCTATACATAAAGTATGATGTATATGTTTTCCTTCAAAACTAACAATGGAAATGAATGTCTTAATCAAGCTGCGCTATTGTAGCATAAACAAGCTAACTGAATATTAAGCGAGAGAGAGGGGAGGGGGGGCCATTCCAAAGTATATACCCGAAGTTGAGCAAGTTTTGCGCATTAAGCTAGCGCGGAAAAATGCGTTTAAAGTCTTTATGTTGTGTGTATGTATGGGAGTATGTACTTGTATATATATATGTGTATTTCGATCATTATATTCAACGGAACGTAGTGGTCCACACAAAAGAGATACCGCCGCGCGTTCGCGCGCTTGATTAATTTATGTCCGATTGCGAATCCGCGATAATTACGATTTAACGATAGACACATCGCGAGAGCGAACGAGTGACTGAGAGAGAAAGAGAGAGAAAGAGAGAGAGACTGTGATTTCGCGTGCTTATGTACGTATCTATACAAATATATACGAATGTATGGACGGACACGGGCGGTAATATTTTGCAATGATGAACCCTGAACTTATGCCCGAGGACGTTAACAAATTGCCATTATTATATGGGAATATCCCGTATGGACGCGCGTGTATATGTATGTGGGTACGCGCGTAATAATTAAATAAAGTTATTGTACGCACATATGTATGGTTCCGAGACTTCCAGACAAACGCATGTATAGGATTTACGTATAACTAATACATTATTCCTTCTTGACAAAAAAATACTTTATTAGCGTATCGGAAAATGAAATGAACTTTGGAGAGTGAAGGAACACACACACACACGCTGTATAATTTATTTAAAAAATTTTTTGTATTATTCGAGTAAATATAAGGACAGTATCAAGGTCATTATAATCGGACTGTAATACGGATGAAAGTAGGTATCAGCTTGTTAAAACATCAGCCGATACGTGTGTTTTTAAAATTTTATCCGTTAAATTTTATTCCGTTAAATATATAAATGCAAATAATGATATAATTAATTTGATATAAATATGATTTCATGTGAATTTGAAAGTATGCGTGAAATAATATGGGACCTGGCGACCATATTAATCAGCAGCGTTGAAGACTAATCGTTCAATTAAAAACTACTGTTCCACATAAGCGTGCGTAATTATAAATTAATGCACTCGGCGATATGTGTATCATTAATTAAGCCTCAATTAAAGAAACTTCAAATGAAATATCCTTATTAAATTAGTTCTATAAGCGCTTGTGCCCCTGCAAGAGCAGATTAATATCCTCGATATTGCGCCTGTATTCAGTATTACCATCGAGATCGATGTAAAATGTTCCCGTAATGAAAAAAAAAAAAAAAAAAAGAAAAAGAAAAAAGAAAAAGAAAACAAAACAAAACGAATCACTTAAAAGACAGCGATGGATTAACTTCCCTTCGAACGCCGCAAAAGAGCGCGAGTTACTTTATAATTCAATCCCATTACTCCGTGGTGCCGCGCACTCGAGTTTTGCTTTATCCGTACAATCTCCAGTCCTTATTATCATATACACACGCATATATAAATGTAAGTTGATGCATTATGCGGGCAGAGCGTTAATTTCTTCTTTTCGCTTTGATCGCTTTGCAGATGGCGCGGATCCGTGTACAAGCTGATCTGGCGGGAGCTTTTGGTCTACCTGCTGGCCTACTACGTCATTAATTTCATTTATCGGTACGCGCTCAACGAGGGACAGCAAAGGTAAGTTCATCGCGTGTACACACTTGCGTACACACATTCATACATGTATACTTTATCTGCTAAGGTGTATCGCTCGCGGAATAATATTATGAGTATATACTATATAATGGGCGCAGTGAAACTGTGCGCGACGATGTCTACATTAATGCGATTGGTTTAAAGGACTGACTTATGGCTTATATTATAACTTAATTACATCGCCGACGTTTTGTAACTAACTATCTCCTATAACGCCGACGGGCGTTTTACTATATACTATATATATAGCTACAGATTAAAAAATCGATAATCGTTGTGCGTGAATGTATATCTGAATTTATCTGACGTTTCGTTACAGTGTTCTCTATGCGTTTGGTGAGAGGACCCATACAGAAGATGAGATTCGTCGCGAGATTAATATCGCCAATTAACGCAATATAAGCGACTGCAAAAACAAATTACATACAGATATATAGTATTCGACGAGATCTCCGATCAGATATACAAATGTAATTGTGCATTTTATCGAACGCCTTAACAGTGTACGCGACGTGTGCGCATCGATCGGCATACGCATACGAGACGTGAAAATTGGCCGGGATAACGACAGAATCGGGTCGCAGCGTCGCACTTGCTATCGCTCCTGCAAACAGAAGCGACAAAATGGATAATCGTACAAGATCGATCATACATCTTTCCCGCAGCGGGCGTAACGTACGTGTCCGGGTGGACGGTCCGTTTATCGGGCCGCTGGAATTGGGTCGTAAAACGATCGGAAACAAGAAGATCGGGTGTGACGGGGCGAGGGGGGAGGTGAATGAGATACAAAAAGATCAGTTCGTCGTTGTAAGCGGCGCTGCGCGCGCGCGCGCGCGCGACTGGCCAGTGCCGACGAACATTCAGGAATTAAAGAAGGCGGCGCTTTCTCATTACTACGTGTGTCAACATGTGTATGTTAATCCGGAAACTTCGCGAGCAGGAAAGTTCGCGTGTTTTACAAGAACGACTATTGCCATAGTTTAACGATTACGGTGAAAAATATATAAATACGAGTGATGGCAAAACCAAAATAATAATAATAATAATAATAATAATAATAATAATAATAACGGCAAGGTGAGGCCATCATACATATAGATAAAAGATCTGGTCGAAATTGAGGGAGTTAAATTTAATTAGCTTAAACGTGAGTCCTCTGATATTTGAAAACCTCATTCGCAAGATCTGTCACTTTTTTCCACAAATTAGTAGGAATGCGTCGGTAATAATATAAATAACTGTTCAAAAACTATCCCATCAGAGGATTTTAAATTTTTTCACGGAAAGCTTTCTGAAAGAATAAAAAAAATGTTGAAAAATAAAATTCGAAATGGTACTGCAAGTAAAATTTCAACGGATCCTTTCAAAATTTCGCTTTAAAAATTTTCTTGAAATTCTTTAAACTAATTCTTGCTGCCTTTAGATGAATTCTTTTAGAAATATCTTTGAAAGGATCCTCGTCATTACTTGGTCGGTGACCCAAAGTCCTTTTACAAGTTCTTCCGAAATCTTTTTGATGATATTATTTCCGAAAACCTTGCATAAATTTTTTAAGGATTAGCATTAACACAGTTCATCTAAGCAGACAGTATATCGAATTTGCTTAAACAAATTTAATTAAATATTTGCTATAAGTAAGAAAATAGCAAATTTTAGAAATGCGATAACGTTTAGAGATCCTAAAACTTTAAAGGATTGCAATTTAAGTAATTTTATTTAATGTAATTTAATTATGCTTTTCATCATTCTAAAGGTAATTGGTTAGTTTGCTTAATTTAGACCCAATACATCATCCATATCTGATGTCCTTTCTATGTCAATGAAATTAGGTTAGCTGATAAATGATAAAGCATAAGGTCGCGAACAGTAAATTTACAAAATACATAATACGAGGAACTCGGACAATTTTCCTGCTCTGTAAATTTAGTATTCCTAGGTTTTTCAGTGTCATTTTCTTTACCTAATAAAAATGTTAACGAAACATATTGTTACTACTTCATTCGAGAAACATAAATAGAGACAACTGATAATAAACAAAACGATATTATTAATGCAAAGAAATAGCTTGATCTCACATTTTCCATGAATAACCGAGAGAAATAAAAGACTTTTATACACTGAAAATCTTTTTTATTTTCATACACTGAAAAACAAATGTCTGATATCAAGTAAGTATTTACTTTTTTTACCACGTAAATCATCCTTGTATTTTGTAATGATTACTGGTTAACACTCCGCCCTTCAGTGATCCGGAAAATAGCAACATTCCGAGTCCACGAGGGATCATAATCGAAGGAAAAAAATCCTCCGCCAACCTCCCAATTGCCCCCTGTCTCCGCTCGCGGACACTTTTATTTTTCCTTATACTATAACACGCTCATACGTATGTACCGAGTGAACCCCCCCCCCTCGTCCCGCTATAATTCGAACCAGTTTTAGGTATTTTCACGTTATCTACGTACGTCGAACTGTTTCAGGGTATTCGAGAAGATTCGCTTCTACTTCGGGAATTCGAGCGAGTCGATACCGATGTCCTTCGTGCTGGGCTTTTACGTGAGTCTGGTGGTGAAGCGATGGTGGGAGCAGTACAAACTTCTGCCCTGGCCCGACAATCTTGCCCTCTTCATAAGTGCCGCGATACCAGGGAACGTAAGTATCTGTGCACACTGTATACGTATTGTATAGAGCTCGGCAAGCTGATTTTTAATCTATTACGATAAATTACTCTCGCCGTTCTCAAAACGAGACTTGCGCATTATACGTCCACTGCTTTAATGGATTTTTTTTATTAGATATATTACGAATGGCTCGGGATGATAAAATCTCAATTACATATATATTAATGTGAGAATGCAATATAATTCCGACTTCTATTATCTATATATTGTTAAAGGAACTTTATGGATTATGTCATTAGGAGCTGTTAGTACTGTCTGCGGCATTGAAGAAATTATTGTTAGAATTGTTATAAAAATTAAAAAAGAAAATACAGAGATAATAAACATTTAATAACGAAGGAACTGAGGAGCAATAAATTAGATTAAAAGAATGCAATAATGTAATCGTTCGATCGGGTCCATGGCAATATCAGGCCAATGTATGTACATATTTTTGTAAATCATTCCTGGCCTTACATATATGCACGAACTTGGCCGGGATATCAACATGATCCGAAATATATACGGGTTATATATATATATATAGTTAAATTAGCGAAGGTTCAAGTAAAAATAAATAATTCGCACACTTCAATGTCTCTACTGTGCATATCAGTTGCGTTTAAATTGAATTCACCGCGTTGTATATATATATATATATATATATATATATATATATATATATATATATATATATATAAAATATACATATATAGCTATTATTTTGCTTTTGAACGAAGGATGCCTCGATAAAACTTTTTCCGCGTTTTATGTACGATGCATATATATGTATATACATAAAGCTCGGTACTTGAAAGCGCATTGACGATTATGTTTGTGAACGAGAAAAAAAAAAGCCAGAATAGATACATATAAAAATAAAACGGTACTTATTAAATCATCAAACAGGCTGATCGTTGGATGTAAAAAAGAAAAAGAAAAAAACGAGGTGTCTCGCACGATTTACGATCATAGTCATCCCATTATCGATTATTAACTATAATAATAAGAAAAACAATCCGCGCGGCTTATGCAGCTTGAAAAAGAAAAAAAACAACGTCCGTATAATATAGTTACAGATAATACATTTTTTTTATTCATCCTTGCGCCACTGCGATAATATCCTCTCGCGTTTTAAAACTTATAAACACATGCAGTTTATATTGATAATCGCTCAATAAAGCAACATACATATATACACGTATAATTTCAATTATTTAATAGGCCGCGCGCGAATCGTCTTCAATTATATACTCCTTTCATGGATGGATTTTTACTGCAGACGTTGTATATACATATATACATACGCGCGTTTTTTACCTCGGATTTTACGGGCTCGCGGAACGTTTCTTTGTTGTGTATGTGTGTATATAGACATACAATATCTATATAGCATTCGGTGCATATGCGCATATATTAGTCACGCGCTCCGCGCTGTATATTAAAGGACTTCTTTTTCGAGCTTGCTCGCGAAGTCCGCGAAGAAATACATATGTATTTGTATAAATCCTTCTTAAAAAAAAAAACTATACACACCACGTTATTCTATAGAATTTGTGTATATATATCTGTACGTGTGTATAGATGTATAGGAGGTACGAAATCTCACGCAGAAATTGTAACGCTGAAAAAATCCCGCATCTTTCGAGCTAATCGTGTGTTCCTCGCTTGAGGACTGTGTATGTGCGCGTATCGCGGTGTATATATATATATATATATATATATATATATATATATATATATATATGAATGCGTAAGTTCGTCAAGGATCCAAGAATAGAACGAAGAAACCGTGACCGAGAGAGGATATCGAACGCGCAATTTTCTTCTTTTTTTCTGCTTTTTTTTTGTTCTCTTCCGACAGAGCTTCCGCCTTTTAAAAGACCTTTATATTTATTAAGTTCCTTCTCCCCCTCGCCCCCCTCCCGCGCTCTCACTCTCTCTCTCTCTCTCTCTCTCTCTCTCTCTCTCTCTTCTCCAATTAGCGCGGCGATCTCGAAGCTCCCCCGCTCCCCCGCTCTGCCGCGCAGAAATAATCGATGCGACCTTGTCCAATTGCCGGCGTTACTCTTACATCTCTCCCTCATATTATTTATATACATTTCTGCTCATTACCGCTAATGAATCACCGTGACACGTTTCGTGCGCGCAGTGTCGTTAACCTCCGCCTCCCGATGCGCGATACAGCGACAGGCCGCGCGAGAGGGGGTGAGGGGCGGGAGGAGCAGGAGGAGAAGGAGGAGGAGGAGGAGGAGGAGGAGGAGGGCGACTTGTTTTATTTTCCTCACTCGCCGCGGCGTCTTCTCATTCTTTTCGCGAGCGCCGAATCGACGATCTTCCGCGCCGCGGCGGCCCGAGTAGTCCTCGGCGCAGCCAGGGCCGAACTTCGGCGTAATACATGCCGCGCTCCCTCTATGCATCCGCGCAGTCCGTCCGCGGCAATTCGACGGAACCTCGACACATATTATGCTTGTCAGGCAGAGCGCGCTCGGCGCTTTGGCGCGCTCGAACGAAAATTTAGAGTAGCGCCTTTAGGTATGATTCTCTATGTGCAGGTACGCGTATACCTATGCGTAGAGTGAAGAATATTATTAGCGCTGTCGCAGCTGACAGTATGCCGCTGTGATCTGCAGAAACTGCGTAGCAGTCGACAATATGACTTTTCTTTTATCCGCCGCGTTCTGCCATTACGCTTTGGCTCGCACATATCAAGAATGCTTCGTCATTTTTCATTCGGATATTACATATAAGATCGATTGAAGAAGTGGAAATGGCGCAAATAAATTATATGATAATCGTGTACAAGGCGTTCGGAGGAGTTTTTTGAGATAAGTACTTTTTCAAAAAAAATGCGGGTTTCATATCTAGCTTTGTATATAGAGCTCGCTTTGAGGAGCTGTCCAAGTAATTTTTAGAATTTTCATAATAAAAACAGTATATTATCGTTAATTTCGGCTAAGCTTCTCCGTTATTTACGGAGATTCTAAAAATAGCAGCGTTTTTTAAATTTTATTTACAATATTCGATTAAGAAACGTTTAATAAATTCTCCATTTCCATGTTGTACGATGAATTTCCTGGAAATTTCGCAGATATACAGAATATACGTAAATAAAGGATATGGTTAACTAAAATTAACAAAAATCAAATATTTTTTGCATAATATCGTTTTAAAAAATAAAGCACTTTTTACTTAATCGATATATGTGGACCATATTTAGTAGAGGTTGAGTGACGTAAATCAAAGTACTTCTAAAATAAGCCCTGTAAGGTTGTAAGATTTAAGACAGCTTATTAAAAAGTAGTAATTTATTCATTAAGATTGGTAATTGAATTCGATAATTTGTAGATTTAGATGAATTTTTTAATGAAACAATAAAAATCGATTTTCGGGGCAGTTTATTCGAATAAAGAAAGAATGACGTCTAGAGCTAAAAAATGCTAACGAATCAATGGCCTCAAATATATTAATTCAATTACTTAATTAATATTCCTTTAAAGTCCTCAAATATACAGTTTCTTAGTTATCCTGGATTAAAGTTATGCCAATTTTAAACTGGTTTGAAAAAAATTAATAATACATTCAATCCGACCGAAATTCCATTGACAATGATTAAAGAACTACACATTTGGAAATATAAGTTCATTACAACATACAATCTGTTAGCTTAAAATATGATAATTTTTCGAATACGGTGCTAAAAACCGGGTTTTTATTAAAAAAAAAGAATCCTTTATCTAAATTAATTAGATATAAGTATTAATTTTTAAATAAGACAGTACCATATAATGAGAACGTTCTTAAAGCGTGAACACAGCTAATTTTAGAGATAATTAGAGTTACCTCGATCAATCTGAACCTCCCCCTTGTGAGAGCAAAATATTTATAATAAAAATTATATAGAATTATAGATCGTTTTGTGATATCAACCAACGGGTGCATTAAATAAAAATTAAAATGTTTCATTTAGTAGTTCGAACAAAGAAAATAAACTCCGTTCGTTTCTTTACTTCAGAACTTTGTGCACAAAATACAAGTCCCGAAATTAGCCTGTTGTAATAAAAACACTCCACGCTCGAAGAGAGATTGCCTGTCCTGTTTCGACTGTTATCACTGATTTCGGGTTATCTAAATACCCAGACTTTACTTCTGCTTCTGACCAACCTGATGGACTTGAGAAGATATCAATAACCATCGTTAAATAAATCAAGTGTCCTTTAAAAAGACAAATATCTAATATATATATATATATATATATATATATATATATATATATATATATATATACTTTCAAAATCTGAGAAAACGGTCTGTTTATAATCCCTATTGGCTCCAACAGAAATTCACGCTACAGACAGGATGGTCTGTATGACATAAAGCCTACTTAATTCTCGATCGTCTCGCATTCCCTTGCAACACGACAAAACATTGAATTGTATTCCTTTTTGACGCGCGCGCGCCCACCTGACGAAGCTAGCTCAGCAAAACATTACGTCTTTTCCTCATTCCCGGGTCATCCGTCTCCATCCTTGCGCCGTTCCGACGATGCTTTTAAACAGTTCGCGTTGCAAACTATACGTTTAATACATATTGAGTATACCTGAGAATTGAATAAACTGCGAAAACTCGAGCAAACTAGAAAATTCGTTTAACCCGTGAAGAGTCGTAAATAAGTTATATATATATATATATATATATATATATATATATATATATATATATATATATATAATATAATATGATTTGCGGGCGGCAATTGTTGCGGAAAATCCGTTCATTTGAATTTCAAGATTCTTTTGAATGCACAATATAAATAATATGTGCGCGAGGCTCCTTTATATATTCAATCATCGAGCCGAACAACGCGCCGCTCGAGGTATAACAATATAAAAGATGAATCACGTTGCAAACGTCCGCGTATATATAATACATATTATATATATATATATATATATATATATATATATATATATATATATATATATATATTATACGTATCAGAATCCGCTTTGCCGTTCGCAGCCGCATTATATTGATGCACTGTGCGCCCCGCGCACCTTTCAGTTGACTACTTCCCAAGCGATTTATGAGTTTGTGAAAGGAAAAAAAATCATTTTCACGCCCGTTAAAGTGCCATATTATATTATATACATACGCGCCGGAGATCCAGAAAAAGCATGTACCATAGCGCGATGACTGTTTAGCGCCGACAATCCAACCGGGGAGTTACATATTTTATTTTCCTATTTTTTGTTTACAATCGTTTCGACCAAGCAGACTGTCATCTCGACGGTCTGATAATTTTTTCGTATCTTGCACCACCCGTTTCTCTCTCATACATCATCAGATTGTAAGTAATAATCATAAGAAAGCTCTGATTTCAGATATTCTTGCGTAAATCGGGTAGGATTCTTAAATTTTTAATGAGTATTAATGAGGGCCATGTCCAATGTATTTTAAAACTGACCTTTTTTCCACGGAAAAAATTTCGAAAAATCTTATACTTAGAAATTGGGTACGTATTAACTTCTATCTAAAAAAATACAACACCAAGAACGAATGAAAATATAATTTTTTCTCTCCTTATTGACGGCCCCTTGAAATACCCTTCTATTTTAAAGACAATTATATATGGGACATTAATTTTTCCTATTTGTAATAAAATGACGTTCAAATCATTCTTGCAAACTTAAATTTATTTATACAACGGCCGAAGTTTTTAGTGCCGATGAAAGTCAAAACTTCTTAAGTTTAACTTGACAACAATTAAAAACATTTTGTAACAAAATAACAAGAATATATCATTTGCACGAGCCATGGAACACAAATTGAAGCACCAGGAGCATCTCTACAGCTGTCAAAGCTACCGACAGATAATAACATATGACTAACGTATACTTCAATAAGCACGATAATACAATATAAACGTGATATTGTAAATATAAATTAAGATAATAAAAATTACAAAATAAATATTTTATAAGTGTTATTATATAAATATAAATAGTTCGTAAAAAAGAAAACGTGTCTGTTCATTACTACAATACACTTAGTCAGATACTGTCGATATTTCGAAGCATCCCAAGTTACAACTGTGAAAATTCTTTTCTGTGCATAAAATATTGATATATTAATACGGATAGAATAACTTCAGAGTTCTTATAATGAAGGTAATCCAGATTATTTCAAAAGACGCTAAATATATAGATGTATAAATATCTAACGTAAAAACCAAAATACGCGTTGGTGCTTGAGTATCCAAAATTGCGCGATTAAAATCTGCCGACTGATACATATCATACTGACACGCATGTTTATACGTATAAACTCAATGCTCCTTTTGTCGCAGGACGAGCGGGGCCGGCTGATGAGGCGAAACATCGTCCGGTACGCGGTCCTCGCCTACGTCATCACGCTCCAGAGGATCTCGCTGCGGGTCAAGAGGCGCTTCCCGACCCTCCAGCACATCGTCGACGTTGGTCAGTGAGTTAATCCGATTTATTATCCGGCTCTCCCGCCCCCCCTCTCCCTCCCGTGGCGGAACGCTCGAGCGCGCCGGCTGCGCGCGAGATACGAAATCGGGGCAGCGTGACGTTGAGGCGTTGAGAAAAAAAAGGAGGGGGGAAATTAAAAATCCGAAATTCGGCGCAGGCTTCCCTTGTGCGTGTATATATATATGCAGTTTTTCGATGCAGCCATACGTATGCACCGAGCGGAAGGAGAGGCGAGCGCCGAATATGCTGATGGGCGGACTTTTGAGCCTGACCTGAAAATGCAGTTCTGATTTTTTCCTTCTTTTCTTTCTTTTCTTTTTCTTTTTGTTTTTTGTTTTTTTTTTTGAAATATGGGTTGGAATTTTCGGCATATAACGGTGCTTAACGATGCAGACGGCCGACTGGAGCAGAGTGACAAATTGACTTCTAAAGATTAAGGGAGAGTTAAGAGGGTCATTAATATTTTTGACGTGTTATCAAAGGTGGAGTTGCGATTACGAGTGCATGCACACACGCAAACAAAGAGACACAAAAACATTTATATATGAGCCATGAAATAAAAGAAAAAGAAGCGAGGGCTTTCGGGTGTATAAATTTCGAAAACAGCATGTAGAGAAATTTTAAGCGAAGGTATGCTATCAATGAAACATGATCAAATATCTTGTACGACGCATTTTTGATAATTTTTCAGCGTGCTTTTATTTTGCCAGGCTCAAACGCGACCTAAAAATACACATTGAAATCTTAAAGGTATCAAATTATTTGTCCATCGGAGCGGAATGGATCCTTGCTTTTTTTAATTTTGAAAATTCGTTTCCATTTAGATTTTAAATAAACAAAAAAAATGAACAAAAATGAAAATTAAGAGAAAGTAGAATTAGAGTCAAATGTATTCTTATCGTACAATGTTAAAATCAAAATCACATATTCACTTGATAGATAATGGCTTACGGTTTTGAAAGTCCAGCAGAAAGTGTTCAGAAAAATATTTATCATCGAAAACTTGCAACATCTATGATGATTATTGTTGCGAATGAAAATAGCACCGGCCGATGAAAGGATTAAACGAATCTTATTAAGTAGACAGATCCTGAAATATTTCAACAAAATTGAGAAAATGAATATAGTAGAAGGTTCGACGTTTTCTAATTACGTGAATCATTTATATATATTTATTGGAGGCTTTATTATCGTTTTCGCATTTCCTTAGCCCCTAATTGAGAATATTGCGTTTCAGCGAACAGGAAGTACTGCTCGATTCGATTATTGATGAATGTAATATATATATATATATATATATATATATATATATATATATATACACGATATTTCCATATTTCTACTCCGTTTCGTGAATGATCTCCACGGATCACCGTAACAGGCTAACTCTACAGGATCATTCCTTCGACGATCTGATTATTCTGGCTATTCGATTGCTTTTAAGAAATTCACATCTTTCGCTGAAAATGTAATTAAAAATTTTCACGGAGCAAGCTCGTACAGGTTATAAAATTTTTAGCAGTAATTTAATTATATTTTTACTCCGTTCATTAAGCTATAATAGTAAAATCCTTGCAGTTCTGATTCGATACGATACATTAAATCGCATTTGCATTAGAACAAAATTTAAAGCTATTCATAAACCGAGTATTATTTCGCCGACTACGAGTTCGCGCGTACGATACAAAACCAGTTTCAGATTTGGCAACTTTGAAAATCACCTCCTCTCACCCTTTGCATCGTTCGATTCGACGTGAAGCCACACCCTGCGGCATAAAGCCCAAATCTCTAGGAAACACCTAAGACGAGCCGCCGGCGAATTTCCTCCTCGCATAATTCGATAATTCCGTATGGTGCATACCTGTCCCCCACCCCTCCCTCTCTCTCTCTCTCTCTCTCTCTCTCCTTTTCTGATCCCTTGCGCCGATCTCCTTATCAGCCCGGAGAGATAGTGGCTCTGTATCCCGTGCCGCATTGCCTGGTAAAGCTACGAACGAGCGATCGGCAATCTTTGATTAATTGTCCAGGGCCCCTCGCGCACGGGCTCGGCCGCGTCGCACAGCTGAGGTAAGCGCTCGCGCCGCGGGATCCTGCCCGGCAGTACGTGTAATATAATAACGCCAGGACGAATCCGGTGTTTCTCGACGCTTCTGGGGCGCGTCGTCCGTTAATCGAAGCCTTTGTAGGTTATATGACGTCGCGCCGTGTATATGGGAGTATGTGTGTGTGTGTATAAGGCTAAGATGTAGGTTATGTGCACTGTCGAGACGTATGAGCGCGTATTGTGTATATATATACACGGGGCGGAGGGGGGAGGGGCGAAAGGTCGGTTTGCATCGGTCGAAACGGCAAAGTTAGAACCAGCACGAGGCATTGTCGTGATTCGGTTGAAGGAGTATAAGCGAGTAATTTATAGAAAAATTATAATCACTAAACTGCATTGTATAATATTAAAAATTCTATTATCTTTCTAAAAATGATAATTACAATATAGTTCTATTAGTTGCAGAACGGTAATATTTTTTTTTTGTATGCAAATGTAATAGATTTATGGTATCTGTTTTATCAGCATTGACAGTTAGATAATGATCATCTGTAGTAACTTTACCGTATGTAGACGTAACAGCAGTGGCAAGTCAATGTTCTTTAGAATCGTCAATGTTATTGTATTCTCACTTAAAATTACTGCGGCTGTAAGTAAAATTTCATTCTATAGCATAAATTTCATCCTATACGTTTTAAATTTAAACGGTGGTTGACAGTGTATTATTCATGCACATTGTATTCATTTATGACATTATAAAAGGGTGTTTCCAATAAATCTTCAAGAAAGACTCAAATTGAACTTTTCATACACGGACTGAGAAAGGAGTCGCACGACGTAAAAGTCAAGCGAACACTATATTTCTGCAGCAATTCTCAGGCAGAAATTGTTCAATTATTGTCGGCGGCACGATTTCGGATGAAACAGCTGATGCATTGTCACGATTTACACTTTTTTAGCATTTAGCACATTTTTCGTTGCGAAACGTAGAACCGTATCTCTTACAACGTATTCCTCTTAAATTTATCCGTGATCGCGATACACTTTTTCCAGAAAGTTCAATAATATTATCGCCTTGAATCACAAGCAGTTATATAGATATGACATAGACTGCAAAAATTTATTACCCCTTTACAGTTGCTTGGTATCTGATGTGTATATATAATAGTGGCTCTACATTTTAGCAATGCATCGGTAAAAATTTTGATCGGTCGAATCATATCGCCACATCGCTGGTTTCTTCTGCGAAAAATGAAAGTGTCATAGTTGAATATATTACGTTGTGCGAACATGAAAATATTACGTTATGCGGGAAAGTCGTAGCATTATACTACCTTGATAAAGTGTCACGCAAATTTCAATCCTTGACGCTTTGTATTCGACATTAGAACAGTGTATATAGCTCGTCGGTACAAAAATGACGCGATTTTATTATATCTCCACGGTAAAAAAAAAGAACAAAAATCGGACGGGACAAAGAAGCGAATCGGTGCACAAAGAGCTCAATTATTTCAGGCATTCTACGCGATCTAAAGCAGGCGCGCGCACACACACACATACATACATATATATATATATATATATATATATATATATATATATATATACAATTTTGCGCTGTGGCTTTTACCAAAACATTCGCGCGTCGCAATTTGTATATTGAAAGCGAGATCCACCTTTATATGTGCGACGTGCTGTCGTGTTTTTCTTTTGTTTTCTTTACGTTTTTTTAGTTGGCTAATCGTTAAAAAAGAACGCGAATCTTTGCGACGACCGGTGCGCGCGGGCGATCGCGCGTCGGTGCAACGATAGAAGAGGCGCCGCGAGATCAGCGAGGGGATTGCTATATATATATATATATATATATATATATATACATATATATAAAATGCGTGAAATCGATCGACTCCCCCCTTCCCACTCCCCCGACGCGCTCGGATAAATATTCGTATCCACCTTCCCTTTCTAATTACGCGGGGATATTTCCTAATCAGGGCGGTTTCTCCCGGCACGTATGGGCGCGACGTGACGTTCATCGGCATGCCGACTGCGGGTCGGGCAGCGGCTGTGCGCGCGTGCGCACTCCCGCATCCATCCGGCCCCGACGTGGTTTTTCTTTTTACAGCGCTATTATCATTGTTGTTGTTGTTGTTGTGGTTTTAATTGTTGTTGTTGCTGCTGCTGCTGCTGTTACTGTTTCCGCGCACGACAGGATCAATCGTGCGCCGAGAGAGTTTTTCTTCGCGTTGCCGTCGGCCTGTCCGCATTGGCCCGAGGTGATCTGATAACATCGTCGATTTTTTGCAGTAAAACGACGGGCCCTTGTCGCAAAAGGCGGTCTGGTATGGCAGAAAAGAAATAACGAACGATATTCGCTTGACTCGATAATTTGGAGATATCGCTATCGGCGTGCGGCAGTAAAATATTATCAAAATTTTATTGATTGACGTATTAAAGTTTACGGCTCTGTAACATATGTTTATTATTTACGCGAAATAATAAATACGGATAATTTTAACAAATGTTTATAATGAAAATTGAAGGTATTGTGCAAGTTGATATAGACATAAACGAAATAAAATTAACGTAATTTATTTAGATTTTTAAAGAAAAAAATCTCGTAGCCTATAAAAAAAGGATGTGTTATTTAATTTTATCCACTTTTTAAAATCGAAGCAGCATGTCTCCATTACATGTCGTCTGGAATGAAAAGCCAAACACTTGTGCGAGGTGTCCATAAAATCGGTTCGCCGGTTCTTTTTCATTTTTCCATTAAACTCCCTTTATTCCGTCGACATTGTAACGTTAAATCTAATTTTATATATTTTTCTATCAGTAAAATAAAGCTGCTCTAATTTATTAATATCAATATGTTGTCGTTAATTATATCTTTGTACGTCTAGCAAGTTCAGCATCTCTTTGACGGTTGTCATATCGAATTCTCATTATGGATATTCATCATAACGATAAATTAATGGAAAAAAATTCTTTATTTTACTTCGTACTACGTTTAAAACTATAACTTTAGCGTACTTTCAAATCTGAATTTAATAAATTCATATAGTTTCAGTATTTGTTTCAATGTTGTTTTCCAAAAAGCTGCTTTTAATAGCTTATGTAAAGAAAAAAAGGATTCACGAGACACCTTTACACAGACCAATCTGAACGCTTGGAATTTTCCGAGAATGTTCATATTACGAAGTCATCATATTACGAAGTCCAACCTCTTTAGACTCGTTCAAAAATCAAAACATTGTGAAAACCTGTTTAAGAAAAATTATGAAAAGAATTATATATCGAAGCCTCCCCAACGCTTTATACTTAGAAACCTGATCTCGGCATATATGTAAAAAGTTTATACCGCGTATTAGCTCCGCATTATTTCTCCCATAACAACCTTCCCCCCTCGCTTACTGCGACGCCGAACGCTCGGGATCCAAATTATACCTTACCGTCCTGCGTAGAAAACGAAAAAGAAAAAAAAAATGGAAACGCAACCCTGCATTCGAAAACGCCGCGCCCATATAAGCATCGTTCATGCACGTATATACATTATATATAGTCTGCTGAAAGGGATTGCGCGCCCGTACGCGATTCTAAAATTAACCTTGGGAGAAAGTTTAATAATTCCGAAATCGCTACCCCGATGCGCGCGTGATCGCCGGAAGCGTTGCACGGATATATAACTGGGCACAGTGTATAGGAGTTATACCTGGAAAATATACACGAGTGATAATCATTTGGCATCATGAGAAGCGATTAAAAATCGGAAGAAGGCGGAATCCCCCGCGGGGGTTAGATACACGTGCATGCGCAGCGCGCAGAAAGAGACGGAGAGAGAGAGAGAGAGAGAGAGAGAGATCGATTTCCCGCTCAGCTGAGCGCCTGAGGAGCCTGCAGTGCGCGCTGCTCTCACGTCGAGGTTGCGCGCGGAGCACTGTATATAAAACCCCGGGCACGCTTGCAATAATGCACGCGGCTGCTGTATTAGGCTTGTTTATTCCTATGTGTATATATATATGATCGCTAAAGAAAGCTGCTGCTGGTGATACTGGTGCTGTGCGTGTATCTTTACGTATGCGCGCGCGCGCGCGTGTGTGTATTTGCGCATGCTTGCGTGCGTGCGTGCGTGCGTGCGCTTGCGTGTGCAGAAACTCGTTTTCCCCCCTTCGCGCTCGCGGATGCAGCTCCCGATGATGATGCAGTATGTGTGTATAAGAAAAAGGGCCAAGGGGAGGGAAACGGCTCATTTCTCTCCCTTCCCTACCTCCTTCCTCCATTAGTTTTTTCTTTATTTATTTCTTATTTATTTCGCCCCGTGCCCGGCGACGACGACCACAACGACGGCTCTTGGCGGCGGCGCGTCCTTGTCGAGCGTTTGTTGACCTTGCCCCCCTCGCCTGCCACTTCTCCCTGATTCTCGTCCTGGGACTGTACAAAGAGAGCGCGGGTATCATCAATGCAATGCACATATATGTGTGTGTATAACGTAAGCAAACGTTTTATAACGTGTTATATTGGCAGATTCGCGAACGGATATTTATTGCCTGCTCGAACGTTCAGTATCGAGGTCGGTTTTTCGACGAACAATCCATCGTTTAAGATAACCGACCCCGTACGGGTTTAACCCAAATGAAATTTTACGAATTGTTCACCTGAAACATCGCACCGGGCGGTGGGTACGCGTATATATATTGTCGTCGTGATACATAGATAAGGGCAGAGAGAGAGAGAGAGAGAGAGAGAGAGAGAGAGAGAGAAGTCGTCGTTAATGAATTATAATATATAATAAAGGTCTCTATATATCGAGTCGCTGTTTTACGGGCTTTCAATGTTATCGCACTTCGTTCGTGGCCGATGAGGATAAAGCGAATAACCTTGGCTCGAATATATATATATATATATATATATATATATATATATATATACATATATACATACATATAGGCATTACGAGAGCGGTTCAATAAGTACCCGTGGTAGAAATGAAGACACCATTTTTTCAAAAAATTTTGTTTTATTTTTCAACATCGTCCCCTTTTATAAAAATACACTTCTCCCAACGTTCTGGACATTTTTTAACCCCTCCAAAAAAGGATTTTTCAAACTCTTCAAAATAAGCCTCTGTCTTGGCGATGACTTCCTCGTTTGAGGAAAATTATTTTCACGCGAGCCATTTCTTCATGTTAGGAGACAAGAAGAAGTCGCAGAGAGCCAAATCTGGTAAATACGGGGGGTGCGGCAGCAATTGATACCACAATTCATGCAATCTGGTGCTAACAACTCCAGATGAATATGCTGGTACGTTATCGTGATGAAATAACACCTTTTGTCACCAATTGTGACCGTGTCTCCTTCAATTTTTTATCAAAGTGATTCAAGAACTCACTGTAGTATTGTCCAGGGATCGTTCGTCCTTTTTCTTCATATCCCAAAAAATCATTGCCATGACCTTTCCGGCCGATGGGATCATCTTCGCCTTCTTTGGAGCAGATTAACCGCGAGAAATCCATTGTTTTGATTGTTTCTTATTTTCTGATGTGTAATGATGAATCCAGGTTTCATCAACGGTGACAACTCGACACAAAAAGTCCTTCGAATCTCGCTTAAATTGTTCCAAACACTGCTTCGAAGTTAACAGCCGCTTCCGCTTGTTGTCTACCGTGAGCAGTTGCGGCACCCATCGGGCCCACAATTTTGGCCATAGCCAACTTATCATGTAAAATATTCCTATCAATCAATTTGAAATTTGTTTTAGTGTCGTTTGATAGATGGCAGCAGACGATAATAACACCAGCTTCCCTAAGGAACGTCCTTTACCTTCAAACACGGGTATTTATTCAACCGTTCTGGTATATATAATGTCCCTTACCAATCGGGCAACTTCTAATACTCTTTTTCAAAATTATTGGAGAAGAGTAGCAGAAAACATACTTAATCGCTGAAACATTGATAAATTGATGCACTCTTTCGAATAACACTCGTAGCATCTCAAGATATTCCAGAATATCTGCTTCAAAATAACGTCATTTTCTAGGAAATTTTAACATCATAAAAAGATACTAGAAACTAATAATAAATAAAATCTGACTGTTAGTTAGACAGGTTATGAGTTTTCGAGCGTCTGCCAGAGTATAAACTTTGTAAAAATCAGCAAACGATTTCTTAACTTTTTTTTGTTTAAACAAAACGCGAACACTGCCAAATTTGACGTATTTGAAATACGCGCCATTTACAAATAATTTTAGAAATTTTACGGATTTTTTTTTTTTGCAAATTTACTCTTAAGAAAAAGTCTAAGACTCTAAGCTCGGCTAAGGAAGACTATTTAGTTTAGTTAATATATAGCTGATTTTCATAGCTTCTAGGAAAATGGCGTCATTTCTAAAGCGCCATTCGAGTTTATGAACAGTATGGTAACGGGAAGAAGCGAATATCTAAACTTCTTAAGCGGGATGAACGATTAGGCGAACAAATATAAGTGAATATGTGAATGTAAGAAAGAAATTATGCGAAGCCTCCTATAGAAAACCCTACACGACAACGATACCCAATGACATTGTACAAACTCATTCAGCTTGTAAATGAGCCAAATTTAAGCTTTTCCTTGACCGATAACTTTTGGAAATGAAAGGAACTCTTGTAAAATTTATAAAATTAAAATATCGAAAAGAGTATCGATATGATTCCGATTGCCCAATATTTTTATAATTAAAGATAAGTTCGCATCTATGCACAAGAAAGTTTCAGATCACCGTCTACTATTACGCCGTCTACTATGCAGAATCACTAATTACATCAGTGATTCTGCATAGTATTCTCGCTTACTGTCCTTTATTCGGGATGATATCGAATAAATTATGGAATAAATAAAAAAATATATGGTAAAAATTTTTTTATTATTTGTTAGTCAACGAGCTAATTTTTATGTACAAAAAGCAATGAAGTCAGGCTATCTTCAAAGCTATTTTAAGCCTTTACTAGGCTGGCATTTATTTTTTTTATACATGCTAATTATTTCTAAAAAAGAAGCTTCAATGAATTTTTATAAATCGTTCTGCCAAGAGTAGCTTTAAAACGACCGGCAATCCTTGCAACGTCTGTGCCAGTGGAACGACGATATTGAACGAAAATGATCGTAATATAGAATGATTAGACTTTTATAGTATTACAATATATTAATAAATAAAAATCGTGTTTTGGTTATTCATTAACAATTCCTTAATAATCTTTAAATTTTTAAAAATAAAGATAACCTCAGATAAAACTTTAGAAAAAACCCCATGACACGGCAGGAGGGATAAACATGTACTTTTTTATATAGATCTGCATATACATATAGATATATGCATATACATATACATATATGCGTCAAAAGTAAAAGTTAAAAAGTAAAATTATATATATATATATATATATATATATATATATATACACATAAATACATACATATAAAATTTTACTTACCTTATGTTTTTTTTGTCACGATGACGCTCGCAACTTGGTTCCGGCGCGTAATATAAGGCGACCAGCTGTATACGATGGAATTTCACCGCTCGCGCGCGAGAGGCGCGCGCTTCGTACGCCCCGCCCTCGCGCAAGTCATCGGCGAAATTTTTAAACAAGCATTTGTGTATGTATATATATATATATATATATATATATATATATATATATATGCTAATCGAACGCATCGCAGCTTCTTATACATAATATAGTATATTATACGCGCGCACGCTGCGCCCAATAGGTATTTCAGCTGCCCGCGCTCTTTATATATATATATATATATATATATATATATATATATATATGCGTGCGCGCATACACATGTATATGTTATGCGAACGTGCACGCGTGCACTGCGCTCGCTTAATTAAAACCGTGATAAATAATACCGGGAGCATCCCAACTTTCACTGAGCTCGCGCGCTCACGTCGCGGTGTAACGGCGCGGCGGAAGCGACGGAGGGGAGAGGAGACGATGGTGGTGGGACTCTCGCTGATTGTAGGTTTTTTCTTTCTTTCTTTTTTATACGTATACGGGATTTTTTGGCCGCAGCTCCGATTGAATGATTAAAGTTAACGAAGCGCGAGATTAATCGGTGCGCCTGTGAGTGCGTGCATATGCATGTGTGTGTGAGTGTGAGTGTGAATGTGAGTGAGTGTGTGTGCGTGTGTGTGTGTGTGTGCCGTATGGGTGCCGCGAAGCGCTCAAAACAAAACAAAAAACATCCTTCCCGAAAGGTGATCCTGCCGGTTTTCTCGTTTACTTATACTTTTTGCGTTAAGATTCTATATTTAGCTCGTATAAATAAATACGACTGGTTCTTACGTCTGGGCTGTTATCTCTGTTGTTATTTTCTTCCTCTATTTTTAACCTAATTATCTTTAACTTCTAGTTAACCGAACTCGTTTATCATTATATCGCAAATACATCTATTTGTACAAAGTTTAATTTTATTATGTTCATACATATGCTTTAACTGTATTGTTTTCTTGATGTTAATTGTGCAGAAGCCAAATGCGAATTTAATCTAACCTCGATGTTTAGGCATAAATATTTACTCATACAAATTGTGTTCACTAGTGAAATGTAAATGTAGCTTCTTTATAGATTATATAGATTAACTTTTTGTCACTAACGGAGGACTCGAACAATGGAACTTCTGACTCGTATCGATTAAACAACAATATCCAGAAATTGACGATTGCCGTCTAAGGAATAACTTTTTTTTCAAGTAAACGCGCAATTCGCTGAGCAAACCAAATACAAAATCTGCCTTATTAGTTTAGAGAGAGGGAATATAAACTTGAAAATATAAACCGCAGATGCGCTCGAGCGACTGTCAAACTTCATCTCCCCGTACGCTTCATTTCATTGCTCGATGCACAAATACATCCGCGAAATAGAGACCCATAAAGCATTTATTAAATCTCGTTTCTTTCTCCGGCTCTCTCGATGTGCGCGCAGGCCTGATGATGGAGTCGGAAAAGAAGATATTCGAGATGATGAACAAGAAGGCGGCGATGTCCAAGTACTGGATGCCCCTCGTCTGGGCGACCAACATCATCAATAGGGCGCGGAAGGAGCAGCTGATCACCAGCGATCACGTGGTACAGACGCTCCTGGTCGAGCTCAGCGATATCCGTAAGAAGTTGGGCGGGCTCATCGGCTACGACACCGTCTGCGTTCCCCTCGTCTATACCCAGGTTGGTATATATATATATATATATATATATATATATATATATATATATATATATATAATTGCATATATTCTTTTGAAAACATGATCAAACATCATATATATACGCTGAAAAATTAATTTCATTGCTTTATTTCAAACGATGTAGTTGGTTAAATTAGCTGCACTGTTCAATAATATAAGGTTTTTAAGCAGCAATACAAGAAAGAAATTTTTAAGTAGCAATATAAGATTCACATGCAATAAAGTAGTTCTTTGATTAATTGTACAATAGATCGATGAGTTGACAAAAAAAATGGTTGAACAGGGAATTACGTTTTAATCGTCCTCCTAGATCAATTTCGCGAGATAACTTCCAATGGGAAAACTTCAAAATTGCAGGGGACAGAGGAGTCGCCTTAGTATCTCTAACCTTAAAAATTATGTTCAAACTGATTTGGTGGTGAGAGTGAGTTTCTTCGAATGAGAATTCCTCGTTATTTATTTTGAGAAAATTTTATGTGAAAAAGTGAAATTCATCTATGTTTGGAAATACTCGGTTTTTACTTATCTTCCATTGCTGTGATTCAAAAAATAAACCACTTCGATCTCCAAAGGATATTGACGATAGCTTCTAATATCAAGCGGTTCGTATAATAGTACCTGACCCCTTTGCTCAACTAAAATGGCACACCCCGTATATTGGCTATGGTAACTACTACAAATTTATTTCTTCATCGATTCTTCTTCAGTCGCGGAGTGTTTTAATTAAAATCTTGGATCGATTCTTCATTCTTGAAACGAAAGAAGAAAAAAAAAAGTATCATATTATTGCAAATTATAACGAGAGATCATGCATGTCTGCCTTTTTTTGGGCATCGAATGTATATAGAAGATATCACGAATAAATCTCTCAATGAAACGAATCGGTTGTCATAAATTCAGCATTAATAAGAGAAAATAAGTATAGTAATTTATCGGCCGCTCGGCTCCGCGCGCGCGCGCATACGAGTCATTAAATATATCCGGTCCACCTACCGGGCGCGCGATTCCCCGTGCGTTTTTTCTTTTTTATTTATTTTTTTTTACTTCTTACGCGTCACGCGAGAAATCGATAAATTATTCCTTTTCTCTTATTAAGATATCCTGGTAACGAGAGTCGAAAACCGCATAAATACATACATACATACATACATATACATATATATATATATATATATATATATATATATATATATATATATATATATATAAGCGTAATCGAGTCGAGTATTATAATAAATAGAAAATAAATGTGATGCGTATGTGCGCTCTCCTATAAATTGACATCAGCCTCAATTTGTTTTACTGGCGCTCGACATGCCGTCAACTCAATTAAAAATGTGGATTCACATTAAATTATATTATTTCCAATTTCATGTATATGCATATGTATCTATATATATATGTATGAAAATGAGAAATAAATAACTGTGTACGTGTGCCAAGCCTTATATATACAATAAATTTATATAGTTTTACACAGTGTAATTTTAATCTTGATTATTCGCGTAGATTATCTGAGATATGCAAATGACACGGTGACAACTGAAATAAGGCAGAGAGAAACGTATATATATATATATATATATATATATATATATATATATATATATATATATGTATGTAAACTTATATATTATGTGTTTCACCGAGTTTATTCGAATCGCGCGCATTGAAATTCTGCAAAAGGGATGAGTAAAAAAAATTAAAATCAACATCGCCGCCCTTCTTACCCAGTGAGAGACTTGCTATGCCTTACATTTTTAGGATGATCTATAATGCATATGCATGTGTACCTGGTTTAATGTTATCGCCTCTTTTGTAAGTAGCTCGTTCTTCTACATTTTCACTCGATTATTACAACGTGCATCAGAAGAAGATGTGAATCTAAGAGCGTGTTACGATCAAGTGTGTGTGTGTGTGTGTGTGTGTGTGTGTGTGTGTGTGTGTGTGTGTGTGTGTGTGTGTGTGTGTATCCCTGGATCCGTTTTATGGATGCGGGCCGACTATTAACTCCCTCCAACTACTTGGGCGCTGTTTCTACGGGATTAACCGCGACGCGTACGCTTTTTCTCTCTTCGTCTGTTCCTAAACGCGAAATGCGCCGTCACAAAGAAGTGCGGCTGGATTAGTTTTAAAGGAATCGCCTTAAAAATAAAAGAAAAAAAAAGAACATATATAGGCTAAAGAATTTAAAGCTTTGTGCTCTTATATATATGCGCTCGATTCTTGTAATTATTCTTGAAAATTTCAAGCACAGTGTAAAGGTCAACTGCTCTCAATGTATTTTTTGATTCGAAATTTTTTATTCTTTTGGTAATCAGATCCTTTTATGCCGGGTAAGGGCGAATCGGAACTTTGCAAGGCCCGGAGCTGAAATTGAAAGATATCGCATATAACTACGGCATTGTGAAAGATCGATAATTTCTGAGCTTAAAGTTTGGCTTATTACTAGTCTAGTTATTGAAACTCGCTTTTTTGGAATGAATGTTTTGAAATTCGCTCTTGGATTGGATAGTTATATAGGCTTAAGAACCGAAACTTTTACATTTTAATTTACTGTGAGATGGAGCAGGTGCATTTAAAATTTACTAGAGTTGTCGAGACCCGGCTCTATTCAAACGCTACCCTATTGGTTCGCCGCCGGTGTCAAAAACATCGGAAGTTTTTCATTGTATTTCCATCGTATCTATTTTTTCATCATACAGTTTACGCGATTAATCCGGAATGAGTCTTTTTTTTCGTTATCGCTTCCAATAACCCATTTCTCAAAGTACAAAAAGCAAATGAAACTTTTGATAAATAATCATTGTTCTTTATATACCGCCGGCGATAACTTCGGTAATTTAACGAGCTCGCGGCCGCGCTGCGGTCGTTCTTGGGGTTATAGGAGTCGTAGGTATATAACGTATTGTCTAAAATGAATGTAAATGCACATATGGCCGTTATAGCTTAGAACAATCCGAGAAGCTTACGCTTATATTTTTTTGCGTCGAAAAGATTTGTTAAGCAGAATCGACAACACGGACAATGCAGAGAATCGTAATATACGTTTTGATAAATTTCTCATCATATTTTCAAAACCTTTGGAATCTCCGTACCTCCTTTTGGAATTATATATATATATATATATATATATATATATATATATATATATATATATATATAATTCCAGCAAAAAAAGGAAGAAATTTAGCCGTCTTGCATCATTTCGCGCGCGAGCTTTTGCACGGCGAGACATGTTTACTAATTTCTTTGGAAGAGTAATCGATCTGCACTCCGGCGTATATAATATACAGCGCCTCGATGCGCGCGTGCACATGTACATATACATACTGTTGCAATCGGTGTTAGTAATTGCGCCTCCGTTTTCCATTTTTTCTCTTGATTTCTTTTTTTTTCGATTTCCTCTCCCCCTTCTTTTATATATAATTTTGCTCATTGCGCGCATATGCGTATCAGCGATACGTACACTTCACATATGTCCCCAGCGTGTCGATTTCTTCCTTTTTAATAGGTATATATATATATATATATATATATATATATATATATATATATATATATATTGTTTTTCGGAAAAACCTTGACTCCGTATATATATATACGTGCACGTTCGCGCATATATATGCACGATGTAACAAGCATCGACGCGCGACTATATAGATCCTATTTAAAGATATACAGTCTCACGTAGTACGTGCATGTGTGTATACACATATAGGGAATTACTTTTACGTAATGGCCGTGTTATTGCATAATTGCGTTGCATTTCTCGAAATGAAGAGATATACACAGAGAGAGAGAGAGAGGGGGGGGGAACGATATCCGCTCCGATGTGTGTATACTCTACACATATATCTGCTCGTATGTACAATGTGTGTTTATTGAAAAGCTTGAAGATGAATCCCCATTCTGTGTTGTCTATATTGTGTGTGTGCGTGTGCGTGGGTGTGTGCGTGTGCGTGTGTGTGTATATACAGCAGATCTTTGTGTATTGTACTGCGATTTTTTTTCTTTTCACACTGCATATCTGCCTGATCTTTTGTTTCATAGATGAGCTTGTATACGATGGGATTTTGCAATTAAACTTTCTATTTCACTTGACCGCTTTAATTTTGGCCAGTGTGGATATACACACATACACACATATATACATACATAAACACATACACACATACATACATATATATACATACATACATACATACATATATGGTTCTTTGCAGAATATTGTAGTCTTTCCTTTTACTTGAATCAAAATCGAAAACTCTGTTAGTGCATTATTAAAATGTTTCCTAAAATTTTAGTAGTATTGATCATGGATTAGTCTTATGCAGACATTACTGAGGAAAGTGATATTTTATTACATAGCTTCTGAGATGAAGAGCCACACGATTTGAATTGCAAGATACGAAATTGTATATGCGGAAATAATACGCGAAGTAAAAAAATTGTATAAAAATTGTTTCTCTCATTTTCAAATTATTTTCCTCTGCTATTTACATTGAAAAAACTTTTTCATGAAAATATTGATGAAAATTTAATGAAAAGTACAGCGACAGTTGCAATTGAATGTATGAACAAATCAATTTGTGATTAAAATCGTACGAAGCTCTTTTTTTTAAAGTAATAAATATGATTCTCTGAATTAAATTAATATCATTACAATCATGATTGGAACTGAACACCATAAAGTACTTTAATAATTTAACTGAAAATCGAAGTCATTATTGTAGACAAAACGTATAATTGAAATAATATAAAGCGAACGCATTTAAATCTATGTAATTACAATACATTTCAAGTGAATATCAAAGAAGCGGATGTGCGCACAAAATGTTTATGCGGAATCAATTTGTCGAATGCACAAATCATACGTAAATCTCCTGATTTGGAATTCCCTTTTGCATATCCATATAAATTCGTATATGCAATCTCTTTGTAATTATCATCAAAATTAAGACTATCGCTATGAAAAAAAATTCATCACCTTTTAAGGACGCTCTGTTTAAAAGTCTGGATTTATAATTCATTGCAATTATATGATTGTTTGGTCCATCCAATGTTTTGGCAATAATTTTTCTTCTATAGAAAGTAGAAAGTTAACAAACAAACATTAAAACTCGATTAAAAAATTTTTTTTTTTATCTCTGTGATCATTAATATCAAATTAATTCAATGCTATAAAGGCACATGTAGCAGAAAATATAGTAATCCATATAAATTCGAATTTAAAATCCAAACTTTTCATCTCTAAGTTGCAAGGACGAGGAGGGACATCCTTATAAGCAAGAGGGTAATGTAATATAATGTAAACCCGGGCATTGTTTGAAATATATATATATATATATATATATATATATATATATATATATACTTATAAATATAATGAGATATACATATTATGTACATGTAGAATGGGGCGCTGACAAATAAGGCGCGCCGAATATAATAGTATGTGCCGCGCACTGATGGCGCCGTGATGGTGTGTGTGCATATGATTTCAGGTGGTTACACTATCTCTCTACGCATATTTTTTCTCGGCTCTTTTAGGACGACAATTTGTGGCTCAGAGCGAGGCCAGCGTCGCCAGCAAAATCGGAAAATACGAGGTCCCGGACATGTATTTTCCCTTCTTTACGGCACTGCAGGTACGCGATCAAAAAAATGCTATAACGTATTATTGTCCCTGTATATATTTTGCTCTTCGACAATTTGAGGGAGAAAAAAAAGATAATTTGATGATTAAAAAAAAAAAATTTGTCGTGGGAGCTTCGTGTATTTTCTATTAATATATAGCATATGTATTAGTGCGCATTATATTCTTCGTTTTTTCTTGGGGAAAAAATAACAAATGACATCTTGTTGAATAAGGAATAGATTTGACTCGGGAGCACAAGTTCTGGAATTTCATCTTCGTTCTAACTAAAGTCAATGACTCCGCTAAAACGAAGACGGAACTTCTAGTAGAAATGTAATTAATTTTTAATATCGAATTATAAAGTCTCTGATATGATTTATAATGCGTTTGAAGCTTAATAATATAAATAACAACGCGCGTGCAAGATAACTTATTTTTTCATGCGAAAACACATTAAAGAGGAAGAAAATTCCTGAAAACGTTCGTCAGTCCGTATATCAGAAATAGCTCCACGCGTTCAAAAACATTTTTTACGCCCGCAATAATTATATAATTGGATAATTTCCCAATGGGAATTAATTATATTCATATATGTAATCATATTTTCTTTTTGTTTCATCGAATGATTTACAGTTTTGTTTTTACGTCGGCTGGTTAAAAGTCGCCGAGGTTCTGATAAATCCCTTCGGCGAAGATGACGACGACATCGAGCTGAATTGGCTTATCGATCGCCATATAAAGGTAAGCGCTGGTGGTTTCTTTTTTATTCCACAATAATGTGCTTCGAACGATTCTGAAATTGGTTTATTCCGTTTTAAGCGGAGCTTCGTTCTAGCAATTATTGTTCTCGTTCTTCTCTATGTGACGTCGCTGAATTCATTTTTAAGCGCACGACCGCAACTACATTTTTCTCCTTAACTATTCTTTATAATTGTCTTATTTGTATTGCAAGCGATGTTTATACGTAAAGCCTTTGATAAAATATTGCCGTAGTGCATCATCTCTGGTAAAAATGAAATTTATTGGATATTAATTGGTCATTAATGTAAAATAGAAATCGCCTAACTAGTTTGTGGCCAATTTTTCGACAGTTTCTAGCCTTCAACCGATTATAATTGTATAAATGCTTATTGATTCTCTTTAACATTAAGATGGGGTTAATCAACATTGTCTCATTTCATTTTAAGGCCATTGGTTTGCCATTTACTATCGTTGTATCTACTTTTCTTCCGCAATTTTGGCCAGTTACAGGAATTTTTTTTTGCCTATTCTGATCACATAAATATTTTTTGGGGAATTCAAGCTGTCCGAAAGATAATCTAAGCCGAAACTACTGATATTTCTAAGTCAGGATATATTATTTTTTTAAAACTATGTCGCCACATATGTATTTAAAATCCATTTCTTTGCAAATTTAAATAATAAGACAAGGATTCAGCGATCGCAATTACGATGTTCCGTATATACAAAATTTTAATCCACAATCTCCCGTTCAGGCGGGCTACATGATCGTGGACGAGATGCACGAAGAGCACCCGGAGCTGCTCAAGGACCAGTACTGGGACGAGGTCGTCCCCAAGGACCTGCCCTACACGGTGGCGAGCGAGCAGTATCGACGCGAGGAGCCGAAGGGCTCCGCTGAGCACTACAAGGTCAAGGACAGCGACGCCCTCTACGCGAACGTCTTCCTCGGGACGACGGTGCACGGGCACAACGGTCACCGGGGCGGCAAGGCCGCCCACATGCAGGACGACGTGTACGCCGATTATGTGAGTGATATAATATGTTGTACATGAAAAGCTCTTTGTTCATACCTTGGTTATTATTTGTTTTTATCTGACACAATGAGGAAATAAATGATAATCACGTCAGAATTTCGAAAGAAATTTTCATATTTTTTCTCTGAATTTTGCTCGACCAAAAAAAAACTATGTGTCTCGTCATGATAGTAGTCTAAGAAGTAAAGGATGCTAAATATAGATGACGTGTGTGGTCCAAATTGAACGAAGTAACTTTGATTTCTGCAAAATGAATAAGATAAGGTTCTAGAATCTATCACTTTCACATTTTATACAATGATACTATTATATATCTTGATTGCTGTATTAGTAATTAATTCGTATATACTGTTTAATCAGATAAAATCTGTTAATGAAAAATCCTACATTCAATACAATTTATGAAAGAATCGCATTTAAAGCAAAAAGTTCTAACGAAGTTATGCCCGTAAATGAATAATTGTTTAATAATTATTGCCAATGAAACATACTTTGACCGATCGTCAATACATTTATTTCCCTCGGGTACATACTCAACAACCCTAACTTAATTATCTGCAAACTTCATAAGTCGAAAACCCACTTTTTATTAGCTTAATTTTGCATATAGTAACCGATTTGATAAGAATAAATATGTAGGATTAAAAATTATCTCAGGTTATCTAAGCTAATGTTATGACGAGTTAATCCGTTACTGCAGCTAACGTAACGACCACGTGATTTGATCAAAGTAACTCGGGCATGTAAATTCAGGTTGAACTTCAATTGACATAATAAAGCTGAAAAATTATGCATTTGTAACGGAGGCGCATTAGGGCCCCAAAACTTTATAATATAAATTTGGAAGATAATTAGAGCTACCTCGCGCAATCTGCATGAAATCCGTCGCCCATTTGTCGTAACCTCTCCTAAGTCCTAGAATTCTATCCAATAGGAACATCACGTCGTTAAAACTTGAATGCAATCGCGTCTCAGTAGTTTCTTACTTTCTTTGGAATCTTGCCAATCAATTTGTGAAATGCTGTTTTAAGAAAAACGCATTTAACGAGTTCAATTTTTTACACGCATGTTCTGAGTATCATTTAGAAGTAATTTATATAATGAAAAAAAAAATTTCAACCGCCAAATGCAACGGCCTTCTTAAATTCTTCATTTCCACTACTATTTTAAAATGTATAGTTTTTATTTATCAGGATACTGTGAATTTTTAAAACTATAGCGATAATTTTTCGATAATATAACTAGCAATTAGACGTTTAAAATTAGTATCCTCTTTTCGAGCCTTTAAAAAGTTATACGATGAAAAGAAATGCTTGTATTCTCACAAGTATTATATTACATATGATTTCTTTATATTTTTTTTATTTGTTTAAAAAACTAATATATTATAGACCAATCCGATAAAAATGACTTGGAATCTGAATTTTTTCTTTATGATCTAACAGTCAAATCTTAGGAATTAGTGAAAGTGCGCCTTTCAAAGATATTGAATACAGGACCATATAAGAGAAATAATTCGTAAAAGATCCCGATATAAGATGATGCTTTGGATAATTATCATAAATATACTTCTTATAATTCCATCCTGTATCTGAAACACACATAACTCCGGTTAGAAAGTATACTTTTTTTTGTTATTTCAAAAGCGAACGTCGCATTTCGAGCTTTCGAAAATTATACTTGAAAAAAAAACACAAATAAAAAACAAAAACAAAAATCCAAATCGTGGTTCCAGGAAAGCGTCGACACGCCACTGGTCGAGAGGCGGAAAAATTGGCTGCAGCGCCAGATCACGAGGATGGGCTCGATGCGCAGCAGCTCGACGACCTACAGCAGCAGCGGCTTCTTCTCGCGCAATCGGCACAACAGCGTCTACAGCAGCCCGGAGTCCGCGCAGGCGGTGAACGGCATCGCCCAGACCCAGAACAATCCCAGCTTCAAGCTGTCCCTCTACGACAGGCTGAGGCGAAAGAGCATACAGAGCCAGCGCATGGGACGGCAAGGTATAGAGTGAGAAAGAGAGAGAGAGAGAGAGGGCGGAGTGATGTTATCGTAGACCATACCAATACTGGTATCGAAATCGAGAACATTTTTAAATCGAAAATTTCACCAGTTTCATAATGCTCGTCCGATGCCCGAAAATTTTCCATTACACGTGTCCAAACTTTATATGAAACGCTATTTCGCATCTGTTTATCGCAACTAAAAACTGCCCAGCTATTACGTTTATGAATCAACCAATAATAATAGATAGAAGGACGTTTCTGACCAGTTTTTGACAATTACGTTGGCCTTAAAATTCTGATTATTTTTTTTGGGATCAATCTCAGATTAATAATCTCTTATTTGATTTTAAAGTCATGAGTTGGATAATCAATTATTCCACTATTTTTCATTTCTAGTTTTTTTGTCAATTTTCACGTAATCATTTTTTGAACATTAAAACAAGTCAGGAATTCGTTTTCGGAGCCTTAAAGAGGACATTAAAATAGAATAAAATCTATAATAATGCAATAAATTTTAAAAGAAAATACCGATAGATAACTATGCATAAATAAGTATACATCGAGTTTAATTATTTAATTTGTCGGCAAAACGTTATATAAGTTAGTTTTTCGAGTCACGTATTACATTCGTAATTAAAAAAAAATATATATATATATAAAGATTGCAACAATATTTTGCAGTTTATCAATACGATAAATAGTATTTAAATAATTTAAGGACCTCGATATGTATAATTGATTGATCAAAACTCTACAGATGATTTAAAGCAATGCGTAACTATTTCAGTATCATTCATTCATCGTAAACATAATTTATGTCAAATTTCGAGAAAATATATATATTTATTAAAAGTTATCCAAATAAAATTCTCATTTCAGTATATATAGTAAATTAGAATGTATTGTAATTCAGTAATGCTATAAAGATATTGCTTAAATTTTACCATTGAAATTACAAATTAATGATCTATTTTTAATATTGAAATCAATTGGATTGCTCTACATGGTCAATTCGAATTATAACAATTTATCTTATAAGTAAGACGAAGTAAAATAATAATAATGTATGCTAATATTCTATTCAAGGATGTATAATTTAACTGAACTAACTCTTAAAAAAAACTAATACTAAATTGAATAAACAATTTTTTATCTTTCTATTAAATTAAACGTGCCTTTCCATTTAAAATGCAATACGAGCACTGAACATAAAGATTTAAAAAACAATAATTAATCATAAATCATCGTATATAAATTTACTTCAGAACCCATTTAATCCAGCACGCGTGCACGCACAACCTTACATATTTGACAAATGCGTGAAATTTCACAGGCACACTGCCGAAGCTGAACTCGATACCGATATCGCTGAAGAATCGGCCGCGCATCCCCACCCCCGACGTGACCAAGGAAATGGTGGACCGCGAGCAGCGCCTCGCCCTCTCGGCGAGCAATGCTGCCAACATCGGCGCAGGCGTGATAGGGATGATACCGCCGCCGGCCTATCATCCGAGCGCGGCGGGGGTCGCGGACGTGCCGGTGCTCCAGGTGGTCGTAGGCAGCGGCGCCAACGCAACCGGCCTCGTGCTGTCGCCGATTCAAGGTATATTATATAGAATTTTTTCATTCATTCATTAATTCGGTCAACCTATACGAATTTCAAATTTTTCAAGAGATACATTGAGGCTGACACAAGCGTATGAATTCAAATATTATTCCATTCACGACTCTCGTTCCTTACGTTTCTCGCGTTTGTGTTCTATATTATAATAAAAAGTCGGATCGCGTCTTTTTTGTCATTTTTTTATTTATCATTTTCACTCAAATTTTTTTTGGTAAAACTGGTTGGAATTATCGGTAATGCTGCAATCAGTAAAATTAATAGTGTTTTTTCTTATTTTTCTTCTGCTTCTTCTATTGTTCTGGTGCCGTTGCTCGGTAATAATGAATTTATTTTCAATTTAATAGTTGTGTACATTAATAAAACTTGCTGTATTCGTGAACTGTAAAGTCAGTAATCTTCGCACATTCTATCGAAATATTAATTGTAATGGACAGTTATAATGTCAGTTGGTGATGTTTAAATGTAATTTCAAAAACATTATGTATAAGCCAACTGACAATTCTAATTGTTTAATATTGTTTTCTGAAAATGTCAAATTAAATAAACTCATTTTTTATTGTATATTCAATATGTCTACACAGACTTTATATTTGACTGCATATTTCCGTAAGTTGAGCTCCCTACCCATCCACTGATATAGTTTGAAAATCTATATTAGTCAGATAAATAATCTTTTAAATGTACAATTATAAAATTTATAAACTGAAAAAATGATTCAAATCTGCTTTCTCTCCCAAATCTTTCGTGTACTCTTATCCAATCGTGTTATTGAACATAGAGGCATCGGAGCCCCTATCGATTAAAATTCAAAACTTTGAGTCTCAGACCAATCCCTCCGTTCAAACACTACATCCACACACGCACACATGTAAATGGCAAATACGTCCCGCAGAAAAAACCGAGGGCACGCCCGCGTCGAGCCCGGCGGCCGCCCACCTTGCCCAGGCGGTCCTGCCGCAGAGCCTGAAGGCGGCGAGCTTCGTCGCCGCCCCGATGACCCTGCCCGTCACCATGAGCCAGCTCACCCGCCTCGTCTCCGGCATCACGACGACCTCGTCGGGCCTGCCGCCCCAGGCGGCCGCGGCGGCGGCAGCCGCGGCCGCCCACCACCTGGCCAGCCTGACGATCGGGGCGCCGTCGGTCGCGGCGCCGCCCCTGCCGCCGGCGAGCCCGGACGAGCCGGCTCATCAGCCGGCCACCCTCACGGAGGTGAGCAGCGCCGCCGAGGACGAGGCGGTCAGCTGCAGCAGCTCCAGCAGCACCCAGCTCCACGACCCCAAGGACGACGGGAACAGCGTCGGCCAGCTGACGCTGGACAGCTACGGCTCCAGGTCGCCGATACTCGTCGATCCCGAGAAGCTCGACAGTTTCGCGAGCCTGCCGCAGAATCAGCGCGACTGGGTAAGAGGATCGATTATAGGCATACACAGGGGATACAGGGGGTGCTTTTGACAGCCGCCGCCAGCTCGGTGGATTATCTTAAGAAGGATTTTTTAATACATTTCGCCGATCCCGTGGTATTTAAATAAATAGTAATAGAGTCTTTGTAAGAGCAGTCGTTTGCTCGGGCGATAAAAGCTTGTTTACTAACGTTTAAACGCCGGACTTTTGTTACCGATTCGAGATTCTGCGATCGTCCGAGATCGATTTCCCGCCCCGATCGAATTGTCCGGAGGCACGTTACAAATAGTATCTGCCGGATAATTTCTTAAAAAGACCGTCTTCAATCGGTATAAAAATTAATAAATAAATAAATAACAGTCAGACTGTACTTGTTTATGATTACCCTCGTAAAATCTATAATATAAATTCTATTTCTATAAAGAATACTGGAAATAAAAATAATTTGGGCTGACAACGATCGTGAGTATAACAAAACCGGAAAACATGCCTAAAACAAAATGTAAAGTAATAAAGTTCTTGTGTACCAGATTTGATGTAACAAAATATTCAAAAAGCAAAATTTAAAAGTTTTTTCGAGTTAGTTACATTTCTTTTTAGTACTAGATTTACTTTTTCTAAAATGTTAAATAACTTTAGTTTTTCTAGTTGACTACATTATTACATTATATTTCATATCTTCCAACTTTTATATAAAACTTTTTTTTTCAGAATAAATATTTTCACATTTAACATGTACAATTTAAAACAAAATTTCGAGTGCTTTATTTCAATTATATTTTGTAATTAATAATATTTTTTCTATTTTTTAATATTAATGATATCGAGTCAATTCCTTTTATATTATTGATTTTCAATAATAATGACAGTATAGTACAATGATAATTAATATACTACATATTCAAACATATTCACAAATGAGGTTCCAAGAAATAATTTTAGTGCATTTATAAATTTTTTCGTTTATCTGTAGTATATAAATTGCGATATTTATGTAATAGTAATAAAAATAGTATAAATACATAATCCTCATTATTGTCAAGTTTTGTTTGACCACGAACTCTGAAATTTTTTAAAACTGTATTACGTTATGTTTAATAAAATAATTGAGTTGAATAATTTAAGAATAACGTAATTATTCAGTTGCATTAAATAATCTATCGATATGTAATTATAACAATAAATCCCGATGAATATAGTGTACAATGCATTTTTTGTGCGAATGACACGACTTTTATAATAGATTGTCAGATCAAAATATTGTGATTTCATCGACACGGTTTTTTCGTTATTAAAATTTATATTAATTTATATATATATATATATATATATATTTTTTTTAATTATTTGAAATTTTCTGAAAATTAAGATTAAACTGAATAAAAGTTCATAAATATAACAGTAATAGCTCAATTCAATTTTCTGAATTGGAAAGGGAAACAAACGCGGGTATTATATCTTACTAAATCTGCGAATTTGAATCATTCTGAAATTCCGTATAAACTATCCAAAAAAGTAGTAGAGATTAATTGTACACTATACATTTCCCTTTCTTGCTGCAAAAACAAGCTTAGAGGCCCATATCCAATCGCGTCCGACCACGCCGCGCTTTATCTACTTGCGCGCTATCACTGGCCTGCTGTTTACATTTAGACATTTTGTAGTAACTGCTGTAGAAAATGACATCGAGGAATTTCAATAGTATAGATTTTTTTGATTATTACAATGTTAGTCACGTAGTTATTTTTGTCGATTTGCAATCTTTTGTTTGTCATTATATGCATATATGTGTATTCATATATATATATATATATAACGCAGACAATGCGTCGTATGTGTTTTTCTGTTATTGAACTATGTAATGCACATTATTTGTAAAAAATCTTTAACAATATTTATATACATTTCCTTGTTTTAATACTCTAGTCAGGAAAGACTCTACTTAGAATGTAATTCTTAATAAAACCTTTACAAGTCAAAGAATTTGAACAATAATTGAACATCTGTACCGATCGTAAAAGGGCTTTCCTTTGCCTGTGAAGCACAGTACTTTGAAAATCGGAGCTCGTCCACGTAGAAAATTATAATATTTAAATTTAACTATTGTCCTAATTCTGTACGGATAGTCGCCTCTAGCTTATCCAGCCCGCTCTTCTGTCCGCAGAGCCTGCAGAGCTACGTGATCCAGGCGACCGAGCACAGGGCGGCCCGCGCCGAGTCCAAGGGCCGGCGCTTCGACCTCTCTGCCCAGTCCCCCGCTTGCCCCCTCGTCGACCTCCGCCGAGCATCAGCACGCGCGCGAGGACCGCAGCATGTCCCTGCCCCACTCCCTGATGGCCCTGCACCACCATCGGCCGCCCTCGGCCGCCACGACGAGGACGACGAGCCCCTCGACGACGCGGCCCGACGGCCCCTCGGCGACGACGAGCGTCGAGAGGCTGCAGCAGCATCAACAGCAGCAGCAGCAGCAGCAACAGCATCAACAGCAGCAGCACCAGCAGCAGCAGCGCCAGCAGCAGCCCCGACCCAGGAGCGGCAGCTTCGACCAGGCGGCCGCGACGAAGAGCGCCGCCGAGGAGGTGCTCAGGAAGATAAGCTTCAACGGCAACCCGAGCCCCGGCCTGCTCCATCATCAGCCGCCTACGACGGCGGCCCTCCTCAGGGGCGGCCCGCCGCCCGTCGCGGGCAGCAAGCGCGGCGAGGTCTACGTTTGACCGCGGGGCCCGCGCGCGGCTCGCGTTGCATACAAGCAATATATTATATTGTGACAATGTGATATAATATAAACAGCTTCGCGACTATCGATACATCGACACTGCTGGGTTTCGCGGAGTGAACCACGGACTCGCGGAATCCGCGGATTTTATACAGGAGGCTGTCCCGTGTTTACTTGATAATTTACCCAATGGAATGTCTCGAGAACTATTGTGCATCGCAAGGGGAACGAGTAAGCAAACTCGCGTATGTATTTCTGACGAACGAGGCCAAATAACTCTTAAGGGTATAAGGTATGTAATATCAGGTATAGAGAAAAATTTTAAGTACGCACGAATCCCAGAAAACTGTACAGATTCCGTTCATGGTAACAAATGGATACAAAGCAGAGTGTTAAAAAAGTTACGGCACGCGTACGGATCTATTTTGGATCGCGGGGACCTTTCGAAAAACCGGGTGCCAAAATTAAACAAATGGGCCTTAGTCTCGCATGGCCTTGCAAAGGTTTTGGGCCCAACTTGGGTCAGTGATTTTGATAGATTTTCTGATTCTTTTTTTGGTTAACCGATTATAGATTTCGAGCTATTTTAATGTGTAAATTAAAATGGGACACTCTGTATATTATACGTTAATCGACAGAAAACGATCCTGGAAATGATCATTATGATTATGTTAGTTTAATTTTGTTGTGTGTCGTAATAGAACTGAAAGTGAGTTGGATTTTTTTTTCTTGTTTTCGGCCCTCTCGGGCCAAAGGGGAGGTTTTCGAACTAGTCGTCGAAGCGTGTATGTATATATGATTATTAAACGAGTATATAGCCTGTACGCAGAAAAAATTTTAAAAATGAAAATTGCTATACTTGCTAGCAGCAAAGAGATGTACTCTCTAAACGAGAGAACACTTGCTCTGCTATATTTTCGAATTTAAGAGAATTATATCAATTATTATTATATTTGAGTAATAAAGTAACAAATGTTTTATAATACATATACAAGCCTGTTTTCCTGCTTCTAGAAATTATAGCAATTTTTAATAGAAATTTTTCTGTGTGCATAAATTAAATAAACATGTTTTACACTACTGTAGCCAAAAAACCACAACTTTGGCGTGATTTTTTAGCTACCCTGGTGTAAAATACATCCCAAAACTGGTGTATAAATTTATCTGCGCCTAGTGAGATTTATCTAATTTATTCGCTCAGAGGTAAACCTTCTCACGAGGCAAATAATTCCCTTCCGCATTCGTGTTAAAATGTACTACTTCCTACTACAGTGCGCAAAGCTCGAGTTTACAAACTTATGTATACGTATAAATTCAAAATTTGCGCAGCATTGAAGGACAAATGTAGTATATATGATACTCCTGCACATTAAATCTAAAGGCATTCGCTATTTTTTAGCCTTTGCTTCGTTCAAGCGACAAACAACGCTAATATGCGAAAATCACCTACTTTGCGCACTCGTGTCGTATATAATGTATACTATTTGTTTAGTGCTCATTACGTAAATACACACTGTAAAATGTAACTTTGTTACAAAACATTTTGTAGTTTTCGATGTAAATACATATGCATATATATACACGAGTATATGTAAGAATTGGAGCTGATGGCCGTACGATATTACGATATTTTTTTGTAAGTTTTGTTTATAGATAGTTTATAACAAAAATTATATCAGAAAAAATGACAACAGCTCACACTTGATTCAACGTAATTATGTGTTTCGATATATTATTTTAAGGTTATAAAAAACGCTTGTTGCAGGTACGTCGATTATAGTTGTGCGCAAATTTGATCGATTTGTACAGATGTGTGTCTTTGTTGCATGTCTGAAAATGTTATTAAGATATTCATAGATAAACTTATCAAGAACGTAAGGATTATTTATTTTCCGTTAGTAATCAAAAGTCTCATTTATTACGAGAGTAATGGGACCGATACTCTACTGTCACTTGGGTGGGTCGTGCTCAAATTATGTGAGATTATTTTTAGAAATTTTCAACCCTTCTTTATTATTTATATAAGATTATTTTAAATATATTATTATACAAACCTCCCTTCTAAATATGGTATTGTAAAAGTCTTTTACTTCTTCTCGTTCTCTCTTTTTTCTTTCCTATTGTTTTCTGTAAATTGCGATCACGACCCCATAAAACTTTCCAGTATGCCGGTCCATATGTATACGCAGGCGCAGCATCTGACCAAATTTAAAAAAAAATACATCAAGCCTAATTTATATATGAATTGTGTGAAGTATACGTGTGTACAGTGATTGCGTGCTTCATCCGAATGTTAATATTCAGTGATATTTTGGACTATATATATATATATATATATATATATATATATATATATATATATATATATATATATATATATAAAGATATAGATATAAATATAGATAGGATTATAATATAACGAACAAATTTAACGAGAATAAGTATAAAACTTAAATTAAATAATTTTATTATATCTCATTCGAGGCGATAAACTAAACGGCCGTTCCATATATAATATGTTTTCGTGATTTTTATTATTAGTATTTTACAGATTTAAATAAAAAGATCATTTAAAAATATAAATAAGGAATTTGAACAGAGTAATAATAATTTGGTTAACGGTAATACTATAAAAATCTGGTATGTCTAAATATGAAATGAAGAACGTCGAAGCTCCAAATACATTCAGATCCGGGCATTGCTTTTAAGCTTCCGCTCCTTCATGGATCAATTCCCGCGATAAACATATAATGTAAATAAGCTTTGTTGTATACTGCAGAGAAAAAAGGCGAATAAGCGTTTATTGCCATAATATTATCAGATTATTCGCTTTGGCGTGTAAAACGTAAAGCATGTAATAGAAAAGAAAATCAGTTTTTTATGTATATGCTTTTATGAATTTTAATTAAGATTGTAATATTTCTTGCTTTCTACTTTCGAATTTTGTTGAAAAATATAATAATTGTAAGATAAATGCTAAATGAAACAACGGATATGTGCAATGTTTCAAAGAGGCCATACTGCCATACTCATTTATATCTTTTGTGTAAAATGTACTATATGAACTTAAATATATGAAATTAATATATATATATATATATATATATATATATATATATATATATATATATATATATGTATGTATGTAGACACAATTCGGTATGAAAGAATTATCTAAGGAGTTTTAAGACAATTGTTAAGTTTGTTGTATGTATATGATAAAATAAAATATCTTCTCTGTTGCAGATAATATGTAAATATTGTTTGAAATGATACGGTGTTGAAAAAGGCTTCACTCGATGGTGTTAGCTGTGACATAATGATAAACAATATGTCCAGCAAAGTTATTGAACGATTTTTTTTATAATTCACAGTATGATTAGTTTATTTTCTAATTAGAAATACCGAATGATCCATGAATAAAAAACTGTTAAATGTTCAATCCATGTAAAAGTTTTCTTACTTTTATATAAATATAAGTTCCAAATACAAGATTATGCATTTGTACCCAAGTTTTTAAATTATAAAGATGTACAAATCTTAGGTAGAAATTGTCTGTACATCTACATATATACATGCAAAACTTAATTAAATTATTTTGTTACCTTCTTTATACAAACTTATAATATTAAAGCTAAAAGTTTAATGCGCGATATATAATAGAACCTGTTCATATATCTATACTTGTAAATAAAAATTAAGTAATAGTTTATATGATTATCTATATTCAAATTATATAAAATATTACAAAAGGAAATAAAAACTTCATTACCACATTCAATTCAATTAATTAATTACATAAAAATAAATTAATTAATATTTTATGAATTCAGAGTATTCAGCAATATTATTATACTTATCTTTTTGATAATATAAAGGTAAAAATAATAGAAGCTTAAAGAATATTAAATGTAATTTATTTTTACAAAATATTGATATTATTCAATGCACACATACATACTTTCATGACATACTGTTAATGTAACAATTATTCTTCATTTCTGATTGCTCTAGCAATGTCCACTGCATACCCTTTAATAACATTAAATAAACTTGATTTTTCACTAAAAAGAAAACATTAGAGTGTACTATAAATAATAAGAAATATTATAATAAAAACTAAACACATACACATACATATATATACATACATACATATACAAAAATTCATTCCCATAAAATTAATTTTATACAATATTTGCATTATTTTTGTCATATATAATATTTTATAACATCTTATTCATTCTCGACCAACTACTTAAATTCAACCTAATACAATATGATTTTTTCAATAGATTAATTATTAATTATTGAATCTAAACTTCATTAATACAAAAAATACAAAAAAAATAATTAAAAAAAAATTTATTTTACATCTATATGATGAAATAGAAATTGGTAAAAGTAAAATTTACTTAAATATAATGAAAATGATTTTTTTTTAATAAACTGTCTCATTTGTTAATATTTATATTTACAATCTTCATAGAATGTTGAATTCATAACGTTATATAAGAAACTATAAAAAATACAAATCCTTATTTAAATACTTTAAAAAAATAGTTATTCTTTCTAAATTCTTACCTAAACATAAATTCCAACCCATAGCAACAAGAATAGAACACCAAATCCTGAAAATATTGCTGCTACTAATGAAATCAATAATTCTTTAACTATATCTCTTGTAAACTTTGTACTTGTTACTTCATACACGAAAAACCAAGCTGTAAAAAATATGCCAATTCCAAGTAAAATAAGTGCTAACACTGGGAATATTGTTGGATTAATTGGTGATACATATCTTGACATAGACTCAATTTCAATCTGTCAAAAAATATATAAAATTAAAATAATAATTACAACACATGGACAAAAAGTAAAATAAAATATTTAGTTTAATTTTTATATTTCAAATAACCTATAATATTGAATTACAAAATGACTGCAAATAAGAAAAGATACCTACATTTTAAAATAATGTATTACTCAAATAATTCTTTCTTACCATTTTTACGTTTATTGATGTCGACGTGGCTTAAACAATAACCTAAAATATAGTTTGTACGATGGTTGAACAACTTCTTATGTTTTCTAGCTACAACATATACAATAAAAAAAACGTTCAAATATTACATTACACAACTTTTATAAATATTAAATACAAATTCTTATAAAGAATGTAGTTAAAGTGTAAAATAATTATTATTACCGGCAACAACAATACCTTTCTTTGACAAAAAGTTGCAGTTTGTCAGATGATAAATGATAAATATGATCAGAAATAGTATGATATTGCTGGACTATACAGTATACAGTTCATTTAAGGCCAATTCCCAAATTCTCATGTGTGCCAGGCACCGGCCAATCTTCCAATGAGCGATAGTATACGTGGATGGTGGATCGTGGATTCGTGGTCGTAAACGCCGAGGTGGGGACCTGTAGGGGCATGCTCACGTGTTACTGTTGATATTGATATTTGACAAACGCTTGCCAAACTGACTGCCCCTATGTTGTTTGTTGATCCAAACCATATCCAAACAAATAAACATCCAAGCTTTCGTCCCCGTTGTTCCACCTTGGTTCTCTCCCTCTGTTTGTTATCTTGTCATACATCTTATTATATTAGTTGTCCAGTAGTCTAGTTCAGTTCGGCTGTTCCAAGAAGCCCAAAACAATCTTTACCATAGATACAAACGCCAGGAATAAATTTTATTTATACAAGTTAAAACAGTTATATGTAGTTGTAAATATTCTCGAAAATTATTATGATATTCACTTTTATTATCCTAATATTTTAGTTGGTAAAAAGAAAATTATATTTTAGCGTGTTTGTAAATTTTAAATTACATATGAAACACTTTAAACTACCCGCGTCGGAAATTGCAGCTTATTTTTAGCTTTAAATGAAGTTGCATAAAATTTCACCTTCTTATATTTTATTTACAAATTTATAGCACGATCTATAACAATCGATTTGTAAATAGATCTTTAAAGTCATAGATTACTATATTAGAATCGCATCAGACTTAGATAATAAAAATATAAGTCTTAAGCATTATTTTCTTTCCACTATCCTACTCTAAAAGTCCTTTTATATTATATCCCTTCAAACTATCAGGTCAGTCCATATGTGGTGCGTCTATATTCCCCATTACATTTTTAGTAGGTTTATAAATTGGTGTATATTATTAGAGATATATTATGAAAAATATTATATTGTTAAACTATGGTCTATACTAGCCAATATATATGGTAAACGATATAAGATTTTTACATATACAATTTGTATTTTTACATTAACATTATGTTTTTAAATTATTTCAATGTAAATAAAGATATAAATAAAATCGAAGCAAAAGTATCATGCAAGTAAAACGGAGAAAAGTATAGTAAAAACCACAGTCAGGGCCAACACACGAAAAAGTTCAATAAATTATATCTTTTTTATTATCCTCTTTTTAATTTCAGTTGAATTGTTTATACTTTTTTATACATTATTATAGAATACAAAATTATTTATCAGGACGATTTATTCTTTAATATAATTCTTGGTTTTTATATATAACAGCTAAGAGTACAAACTTAAATTTCAATACTTTTAAATTCTACCGCTTACGAATATGCTACTTCCGGTTTATACGTACTTTCTTCGTGTTGTCCAATTATCATTGCTTACTTATTATACATACGGGTTGGCGTTGGCTTGACCATCGGGTCATGACTTGGCTTGGCCTACTGGCTGGCTCTGGCCTGGCTTTAGCTCTATTTTCAGTGAAACAAATACGAGATGTAGGTATCTGCAGGTGCTTGTGGGTACATTTATAATGTACAAATATAACGAGAACCTTATAAAATTACAAATATGCATAGATATTCAGCCAGATTCAGCAGTACATATTTACACTTCTATACTTATAAATAATACATATGGCTAATGTATAAAATTTTTCGCTTTGTGAAAGTTCTTTCCTTTCGTCACATATTGATGCTACGATATAATATAATCATATAGCCGTCCATCAGGTAGGTTGGTATGGGTAAAATAAATAATAAAAATGAAAAGTTATCAGTCCACACCCCAGAATCACTTACATTAATATCAGGTATAATAGTTCTCATTTACCAGGGAGAAAATTTAGGAGAGAAAATGAATGAGAGATGGAAATGATGAGGATATACGAGCAGATAGCCACGTCCTAGATTAAATGAATCGCTATCGAGTATTGAGCTATTGAGTACTATCAGAGGCTATCAGGTGCTATCATACTATGTCCTAAAATGTACCATGTATACATGTACGTCGCATTTCATTTCTCATTCTCACTCTCCTTTTATATATATATATATATATATATATATATATATATATATATATATATATATATATATATATATATATATAAATATTACGTCTCCTCACTATACTCTACTAAATCCCTTCTCCCCCGGCATGTAAGACCTATCGCTGTGTCCTATATATAGAAGTGTAGTGTGCCTGTATTGTACTGTAACTGATTGTACGCAGTGTGTGTACGCTGTATTTTAGTTAATGACAGTGTGTTGTATGTGCATCGCACCTGAGAGAGAAAGAGAAAGCTGGACAGAGTAAGAGAGAGAGAGAGAGAGAGCGAAAGTGTATGTGCATACTCTCTTTCCTTCTTCTACTACTCGACTCGATGTCGACGTCGTTTTCTCGTCTTCTTGTGCATTACATTGCGTTCCGTGCAAAAATTACTGGAAGACTTATGCACAAATTTTTCATCCTTTACCCATGGTATATTTTGTATCATTGATTATATACTGAATTAAATGAGTGTTGAACAATTAGAATATATTTCTTACGTGTGTGAGAACAATCTCCCTCAGTGTCTACAATGAGATATTTGTCGATTCCTTCAGAAATCTATTGCTGTATTTTATCGCGTGTGATTCATCCTAATTAATCTTCATCGCTTGTAAATCTATGCAATATAAATATTTATTTGTTACTTTTTTTATAATTGAGGTGATTGTGCATTTAGAATTTTTCCGATTTGTATAGAGGAAAATAGTCGATAATGCGCTGTTAATTTTGTTCTAATTATTTTAGACATTTTCGTGCTCTAAATTTAGAAATTGATGCCAATAAATCAACGCTAAGATCGTTGTTAACTTTGTGTTTGAAATATACAATTCAATATTTCTAACAACTAATCTTCTATTTTTAGAAATCTGGAAGTAGGAGACAGAGGACTTAATTTAATTACAAAACCACTATTTGTGCCAAAAAGTGCCAATAAAAATGTCAAAACACAGTAAATTAGTAATGTCAGTAACAGTATTAACAACATCTTTGACTGAGTAAGTAATATGATTATTTGTATTAATTAACCTATTTTATTTTTCATTGCGTCTTTTAATAAAATTCATTCGACACCTTATTTTATAGCCAATTTTTTGCAATATTATGGTTTGACTCAGTACCAACATAAACTGTTGTCATCTTCATTACCATATTTTCATTGTATTAATATGGATTCACCACCATCATATTCATTAAGTGTAACTGGACCACTAAGTGATATTGGCAGTAGCGGTATTGGAGGCTCAATATCCAGTGATTCTGTTCGGGCTCATTTTGCAACTACTGAGGTTATAACATAATAAAAATAAGCGTAAAATTTAAAATAATTTAAAATGATAATTTAAATTAATGGAAACTACAAAAAAGAAAATGAAAAACTACAATAATAACTATAGATCGGTAAAAAATTAAATACATTAAATAAAGTTTTACATAATATAACAATTGTTAATTATATTTCAAGTATTAATAATCAAATTCAAGGATTAATAATCAAAACAAATTGCATCTTGAAATATTTATGATTGTTGGATACATAAAATAATTGAAAATAAGTTATATAAAAAATCTTAATAATGAATTCTTTATATAAATAAAGACAAGTATGAAAATCATGGAAACTTTATGAATATAATTAAGCAGGAAAGCATTCATTCTTAGTCATTTTTTGTTATTTAAAAATAAAAATTAGAAACTATTGAAACAATAAATATTGTTAGTATTTATAATTAAATAAGTATAAATTTCTTCTTTAGCTTCAAGAAAGCGACATGGAGAGCAAGTCTTTGTCTCAAGATTCATTTGACTATTCTGATGGAATACATGGTGAAAATTTTAACACATTAAAAAAGGGGCCGACTTGGACGGATGTTCTTTCAGCAGCTGCAGCGACTGTGGCAGAGCAAAGAAAACTTGAAGAAGTTGATATTGCCATTAAACCACCACCTGAATTTCAAGACAGTCCATCTCCTCCAGACACTTCAGCTTCATCATTAGAACCACTATCTTCTGATACTCATACAATTTTACATACAAAAAGGACTGTATATCCATGTATTCTTGAATTTGCTGAAAGTTTAGTTGAAACTATAGTCGAAGAAGCATTGGCTATATCCTGTAGAATATCTTGGCCAGAAGGTAAACTAATTTTCAAGCCAATAAGACAAATGCCTAATGCAGAAGAAACATGCAATAATCGAATAAGTAAAAGGTAAACAAACATAATAAATTAATTAGTTAGAAAATAAAAGTTCTTAATTAACTTTTTTAAATATTGATTAATAGAGTATATTAAAGGTATATAATAATCAATGAACAGTTTAATTTTGTAATAAATTATTTATAATAATATTTTAGTACCCTTTATACATACAAAATTATACATTATCATTTATTCAAATTATTAATTCATAACTAATAAAATTTTATTAAGAAAACTATATTAATTTAGTTAATACAATCTAATAAATATCTTATATTATTTTTTTAGATTTTCAGTTTTAATAAATGATAGATTCAAGTCTATAGTTAATACTTAATTATGCATTATTCTTTATAGAAATTTATAAGAAATACGTTTAAAAAATGAATTTTTTACTATTAATATTAAATTATGTTAATCGTAATATCTTATATCTAGCAATTCTACACGGATATGGATGTCGGACTATTTAACGTCATCCTCACCAGGTTTGGCTACCACTGGCTATCAAGGTACTATAACCATTACACCCTTCAGCACTTTAAATCGACCGAATTCGCGCTCCTCTCTTGCCTCATCGCGCCTTTCAAGCTCCCACAATTCCATCAATACAACTGGCCTAAGCAATAAGGCTGATGACAGTAGTTTTATAACTTCGGCTATGTCTCACGACATCCTCACAACTAGCCAAATCAGTGATATGTATAATGTACCCTTTGATTCGGACATTTACACGGTGCCTATTGACGTTGTTCGACCGCTGCATCATGAGCTGAGGACGCCTCAGCGACCTAAGAGGCACAAGCATCATCGAAAAAGGCGGAGAAATATCTCTGCGAGCTCACAGAGTGAATTCGAATTTCATATACAACAGCCACAAACAAGACATTATTGTGGTGGAATGCTAACTAAACCTAGATCTATCAATTACGTGGTCAAATCGCAAAAGATGTTGGCAGACGTTTGTTGCAATGAATCTGGTGTTGCGGCTGGATCAGCAGCTCTTACAGCTAATGGGGGTTGTGGTAATTTAATCATTGATTAATTTTCAAATTGAGTTTTTTTTATTTATTTTACTTCTATTAATATTTGGCACTCACTTTATTCAATTTTTTTATTAATGAAACATTTTTAATTATTTTTCAGCCAATAATGGAAAGAGACATAGCGTACCTGGAACATCTGCAGCGGCCGCTGTAACCACAGTAGCTGGGCGTCAGCAGCAATTACAGCAGCAACAGTATCATAGGCAATTAACGAAATCATCTAATAATCATGTGCGTAACATTGGTGAACCCATTCATATGACGTTACATGAGGTACGTCAGTATCTACAGACACTCTATTCCTCGGGTTCGAGTGAAAGTTGTAGTGAAGTCAAGATGAAGCGTGAAAAAATGGCCAAAATGTTACCTCAACAAAGTATTGCACAGTCATCTAACCACCTCACATCAATGCCAAAGCTCCTTAATTTAAATAACAATAACAAATATAGCAATCCTCATAATACGGATTCATCGACAACGAATACGCCTATATCGAACAAAAGTAGTAATGGCCTCATACAGCATAATAATAATAATATTAATAATAATAATAATAATAGTAACAGTAATGCCAAAAAACATAAAAAGAACTCGTTGTCTACATTGAAATATAAGAGAGCAAAAGATGAGCAGTCGCAATTACATCATGGTGATGAAATAAGAACTTTGGACAGCACTGACGGTACCAATGGCGGTAGTAATAGAGAAAAGATGAAGAAAAGTCAACGAAATTTTTCTCTCAATCTCAAGCAGACTCTTTGCAATATTTTTAGGTTTGTAAAGGAAATGTAGATTTGAAAATAGAATAGAATGCATTAAATAATATAGTAGATGCACTGTTACAAAATTAATGAAAGAATTTTTGAACATATATGAAATAGAATAAAATGATTTGTTTATATTCAAATGCGTTATTTTATAATACAGCTGACTTAATTAGATTTAAGATTATGATAATTATGATATGAACATTAATAAAGAAGTAATCAATTAATGAATTTGTATAATTTTTTAAGGTTTAAAAAGATTGGTTCTCCAGAGCATCATCTTGTGCATAAGCGTAACAATACTGTGCATCAACAGCAAGTGTCTGATGTCATTGTCCAAGACGATGACGACTTGGTGACCGATTATGAACAACATCCATCCCATCAAATAAACAATAACAACGGGATCTCATTAAACGGAGATATTGATGATTCAGAAACGGCAACAACGAAGTTGCCTTTCTTTAAGCGTGCATTGCCGCCTCTACCTAAAACTGTCAGCAATGGTCACGTTGAGCAGGGGATAGATTCACAGCTTGGCGACGGTGCAGTTGCAAATGGAGTTAATGGGATATTACCCTCGAACGTGTCGCCGGCAAGTTCTATGCAACAGGTACCGCAAGCAAGAAATCAGCTACAGAGTCTGGAGAATGGAGATGAGATGTTTAATGAGGATACTAGCATGGATTTTGCTGCCAGCATAGAGAAAGTCAAAGATGTAAGTTTTCTAAAAACTGATTTTAGGTCCTTAAATTATTGATCATAAATTTTTACATTTTCTTTTAACTTAATTGATTTATAATTTACATGATTAAAATTTTACATTCTATAGTATGGCTGGTATTGGGGTCCTATCAGTGGAGAAGCTGCTGAAAAAATCTTGTCCAATGAACCAGATGGGTCATTTATTGTTCGAGATAGCAGTGATGATCATTATATATTTTCATTGTCGTTTAGACTCAACAGTTGCGTTCGACACGTTAGAATCGAACATGATCAGGGTAATTATACTATATTCTTTTCTTAATAATTTATTTTTCAGTAATTATATTATTAATTATATAATTAACTTATATTAATTAAATGGGAACAGATTATATTCTTTTTCATGATGAAATAATCATTTCCAGTCAATTTAATAAATATTTTTATCCCTTTTACAGTAATAGAATAATAATTTTAAGTTTGAAATAATAAATTATAAACATTTTTGGACTTTTGCAATTAAAAAATTCCATTTTATATTGTATGTTATAAGTTTTTGAATCAGAATTATTTTATTTTGTAAATATTAATGGGAATCAGCATACTCAATTTTGTTAATACCATTGAATTTTCTATGATAAATAGGTACTCTATAATATGAACAATTATACAAAAATGTTATTATTTTGATAATCATAAGAATTATTATTATTTTCCACAATAGTATAACAAAAATTAATAAAGTAAATTAAAAAATGTATTTAATTCATTAAATTTTTAAAAAAATGTCAATAAAATTTTAAAATATGTTTTTTTGACTGATCTTTAATAAAAATAATATTAATTTTAATATTTAAAATATATTTTTCTATTGTAAGTTTATCATCGAAAGGATATATACATCTTTTCTTTGTTACATATTACAGGTAACTTTAGTTTCGGTAGCTGCACAAAATTCAAGTCACATACAATTGTGGACTTTATAGAAAATGCAGTGGAACATTCTCGCAGTGGTCGTTATCTCTTTTTTCTACACCGTCGACCAGTTCTTGGTCCAATGCGTGTCCAGCTACTACATCCAGTGTCTCGTTTCAAGCAGGTTCAGAGTCTGCAGCACACCTGTCGCTTCGTAATATTGAAAATGGTACGCAAGGATCTGATTCCAACTCTGCCGTTGCCTCGGCGATTGATCGATTACTTGAGCGCGCCCCACTACTATAGCGAACAATTGGCCTGCGAGCAGGAAGAAAGAGTTGAGTCGCCGGTGAGTTCTTCAACTGGTGAGCTCGAGAAGATCTGTTTTACTCCCCAAGGTTTGTCGTGAGCGACGGTTTTGAGCGCCCAAATGCGCCTAAGCTTGGCAAATCTTCTTCCCCCTCAACGTGCATTATTAATGTCACGATGCCGATGACATGATGTGTAACATATAATATGACGATATTAAAAATGACGCTTAGGTGCGGAAAAAAGAGAGCATGAAATTGAGAGAATGAGAAGACGAGGTCTCGAGAATGGAAGACCCATGGGAGGCCAATGCTACCGTGCGGTAGCGCTCGCGAATAAAGTTTGAATGAATGATATAGTTTCGTTTTTTATAGAATTGCTTGAATTTGCTTGGAATGCGGTTAAAGAGATTGATTACGTATCTTGGATCATTATGAAGTTTCTTTATGTTATTTTTTTTTTTCATAATAAACTAACAAGATCTCGTTTAGATTCACAATAAAAGTTATAATTTCTAATTTATAAGTATAAATACATGCTCAATACAACAATTTTTTTAAAATTTTCTCTATTTATTGAAAATAAATAAATGCCATTCGTTATAGTATTTTTTCTATAGTGATTATTTAATATATATAATATACTTATTTCAAAATTTTTCTCCAGTGGCATATCGAATAATTAAAATTAATTGATCGATCAATAAAAGGATATATTTCTAATTTATGTGCTTATTATAAAAATGAAAAGAATTATATTATCTTTCATAATTTACAGGACAAATCTAAAAATGAAAACAAAATAACAATATGAAATTAGTATCAACTTAAATTTGTCTGAAATTTCAAATATCAGAATTAAAAATATACTACTCTATTTTTGTAAGTTTTTAAACACTTTTCTATTAAAATAGTAAATTCAAGCAATTTTGATCAAATACTTATGAGCGCTACTGTACATATGCGTAAAGCGAGATTTTTCACCGAGTCAGTTTACGTGAGAAATGCAACGACGAATTTACTTTAGGAAAGCGCTTTAATATTGAATTAATAAGTACTTTTGTACGTTGTAGCTATTTTTATTAATGATTCTGTTGTTTTACATTTATTGATTGTTATCAAAAAAGTCTGGTTTTTGGTTCATGAGAAATAATATTGTTACGAATTTAAATTATTAATATATTATTATTATCATATTCACGTCAGAGGTATAAGTCGAAAATTAATTATTTTCAACAATTTTAATTGTTATATATCTTGTAACAAGCATAAGATGCAAACGAGATACAAAATTTTAATTATTCTACGAGCGTAAGATATTAAGGATCTTTTTATACTCGTATAATATTATGGACTATAATATATAATTCGATATCGAATAAATAATGGATTAATATAAGACTCGTGTAAATTCGCGGTTTAGTTTGATTAGTGCGCACACAAAAGGCGCACAAGCCAAGCGTATATAATATTTACTAATTCCATCGTAATTCAAGCTATATAAGTAATGGCCAGCTTGTTGAACGTTTGGAAAAGCACATTTGTATTGCGTTTTATCCTTTTTTTTTTGTTTTAAGAACTGAGAAAAACTCAAGCAACCGCATAAAGGGTTACCTTGAGAAAATTAGTGCAATATTTAATCATCTGTAGAATTTCAAAACAAATTGTTCTTACACGGCCAGTGAGAACAAAGTAGTAATGAGGTTTGACATAGTTTTCATAGTCCTTTCCTTCTTTATCTATGTTATATATTGAGTTGTGTTAAACCCAATAAATTAGGATGTTGCATTTATTGGTATAATTTACATATGATTTTCCTTTTTAAATTAAGTATATATTAAAAGTAAATACATGATAATAGTTTAGAATTTAAAGTATTATGGTGACATGATACAGCATTAAATTTTTTTATCCTCCATATCTAAAGTGACAAAAATATAAATCAAGTAATTTTATAAAAAATAAAAGATACTAAAAATTTCTCTATTTCTTGAAGCAATATTTTGTAATAAAAATTACAATATTATCCAGTAATTTTATCACAGATTATAACAATCTTATAAATTACCATATCTTTAGGAAATTTTAAAATCAAAAATTTCAACATTTACCATTAGCCCTGATTTTACAATCTGTAATCAAATTACAAAGCAGTATTGTAATTTTTACTAGAATATCGTTCTCTATGTTACAATTTAGAAATGACAATCTTTTTGTTTGTATGCAAGATCCTAATTGTTAAATCTCGTCATTTTTCTACGACATAATATTTATACATATATATTATATATATTTATATTTTAGCTTATTATCATTTGATGCGTGCGTCTAGTGAGTTTACAAACCAAAAAACAAACTATATGTAATTTATTTTACGTAAATTTATCCTTTTCTTCGCTCTATCTGCGCGATATTTACTCTGCGTCGGTGCTCCGATATTATAAACCGCTTACTCTTCAGCATGTAAGAACAGTATCGATAATTCGATAAAGAAAAAAACATACGTAATAACACGCGCACGCACGCACGCACACGCACATACGTTCATCAAATGCATTTACATGGTTCCATGAGAAAGCATCGCGAAATTTTTTATAAATGCATACCATCTATAATAATGAAAATCTGAAAATTTACTAAGTATCATATTTAGAATAAAGATAAATTTGCACGTTGCAATCACCCCACCGAAATTTTCTTGTTAATTATATATTTATACGAAGTATTACAAAATCTTAATAATTTTTTTAGATTACAAATTTATTTTATTTATGATTGTTAATTTGTCAATTTTTTAAATTAAGAGTAATGTTAGAGTAAGAAGGCTTTTACAAGTAAAATGTAACATTTCATGTTGCAATGAATTTACTACTTTACATTAATGAACTAACAAGTGATAATTAACTGTAATGTGAAATTGAGTTTTTTTTACCGTAAATTCACGTGGAGTATACGATTTTATACACCATGTAAATTCATCCATACATGCATACCTAAATACATAAAAACAATAATTAGCGGTAATTATATATATATATATATATATATATATATATATATATATATATATATATATATATATATATATTAGCGTATATGATAAAGATTTAATTAGATAATAAAATTTGAATACATAATAGTGTTAAAATCAACACAAACACATACACATACAAAGAGAGCAAGCGAAGACTTCATACGTGATACGCAAAAATAATTTGCGCGGGCATTGTGATTTTGTTTAAAATAAATAAATTCCGTCTATATTGCAATGTATAATTATTTATCCACCTATCAGCATATACATATTCGAACAACATTTAATCATTAAAATATTTTATGAATTAGATAAAAGACTATTAAAATATTTTTTCTATTGAAATAATAATTTTTTTAAGAAATTCAACGTCATTTATTAAAATATAAAATTATATACAATATCGAACAGTATAACTTATTTCCATTTGCTATAATTTATAACTAACACAATTTCAAAAATATCACATGCTTACAATCTCACACTTAATACATTCAATGTAGTTAGGTATCATTAATTCATAACCATATTCTAATCTCATACGTGGTTGAATATGAATTAGCATTTTTTTATAAGTCTCATGCCATACACAATTATTTGATTCTGTAATATACCTGAAAAAAGTTTTTGCTTGTTATGGATTAGGATATATTATACAAACATTTTTTTATTAAAATATCTATTAATTACCTATTTAGACATTTCAAAAGAGTGTGCAAATCTCCAATGCGTTTTTTTCTAGGTAATGTACCAAGAAAAGTTGTGAGTGAGAGGAAGTCGACATCATTGATATCAGTGTTATTATTTACCCAATCTCGGATTTGTAATTTTACCTACAATATCATTTTCATAAATTCGGTTTTGAAATTTATTCATCTTTTTATTTGAATAAAGGTATTTTTAGTTTTTATTAACCTGAGGTACTGGAAGATCAAGGAGACAGTTCACTAAATTTGATAAAATTTCTGAATGCTCTAAATTTCCATTTGAACAATCAAAATGAACACTTCTGTTTGCTGATAAAACTTTTTCTTTTGAATAAGACTGTAATTTTATTTCAGAATTTTGTATGTTTATTCTACTAATTTCTTCTAAGTTTATATTTTTAGTATGAGAAGCAGAAAAATTTTTTGCTTCACGTTTACCTCCAGATTTTGTTACTTTTAATTTACCAGGTTTCAGTTTCCCAAATTTTTGGGGCTTTTTTTCATTTTTGAACATATTCCATCCTTTGTTAGCAATCGTTTTGTTACATTTTTCATTTATCTGATCTACTCTTTCTTTTTTTTGTGCATCACAATAAGATTTAACTTCATTTTTCATTTCTTCAGGTAATGCTGCTAAAAATTCTGGATCGACTTGAGAAAATGTTAAATAGTTTTCTACTTTGTTAATAGAATTTAAACCATTTCTATCAGAATTTATTGTTGTACATTCTCTATTAGAATCATCATTTTGATTTTCATTATCATTAATTGCTTTATATTCATTAAGAATTTCGTTTCGAATGTCTTCAGGCAATTCAATTAATACTTTCATATCTATTTCATTTATATTTGGCATTTGAATTTTTCCTGATTTTATTGAAGAGGCACGCTTCACGTGTTTAAAATATTCTGATTGTTTTGTTTGTTTAAGTTGACTAGAAGACTTTGTTGTCTGTTCTAATATTTGTATCTTATGATATTCTTTTTCTAATTTTTTATCTTGCTCAGAATTGTTTACGTAATTATTTTCATTTATTTTTTGATTTATATTATTATAAGAAAAATTAATATTTTTTGTAAATAATTCAGTTTCTAATTCACTGTTAATTTCATTTATATCCTGTTCATTACAATTTTGAGATCCTTTAGTTTTATAACTTAAATGGCAATTATTCATTCTATTATGTTTTATTTCATTTTTGGTTTCATTCATATTTAAATTACAACAATGTCTTAATTCATCTTTATGTTTTGTTGAATCTTTCATTTTTTCAAGTAATTTTAAAATAGTCGGTTCACTTGATTTACCTTTAGAACATTCTAATTTAGTTATTTGGATTCCTATACCTCTTGCATCTTCAGGATTTTGATTAAATTGATTCCAAAGAGACAAGACTTCTCTATAAGATACTTATAAGTTTATTATTTTTATAAATCAAAACAATATTATTTAAAGTACTAAAAAGTTAAGAAATATACCTTGTAATTACCACAGAATCATCTGTAGAAGCAATAAGATTTTTTGATTTATTGAAAACATCACAAAGACCATGACCCATAAATTTTTTTGGTTCGTTTGGTGCTTCTTTTGCCCGAAACATTACTTTTAAAGTTATACATCTTCCTTTAGAGTTAATTTTTTGCAATCTGTTACTGATTTCAATACTTAATTTTTGTAGAAACTCATGTGCTGCTTCAGTATTTTCAAATCGTATACCATAGTTTACTTCAGCAGAAATTGATTTTCTTACATGCTCCAAATTTAATTTACTGTCATCTATTCCACGACATGCATCATGTAATTGCTGACCATTTTTTTTACCAAATTCTTTTTGTAATTCATACAATGAAATAGTTTGCAGATCAGCACAAGTTTGAACATTCATTTGATGTAATTTGTAGCTAGTAGAATAACCAATTCCTAATGATAAAATAATTATTTTGTATTAACAAATTTTTTTTTAATATTATAAATAATTAAGAATTTTTACTTCATTGTTCTATTTATGATGTTTAGAATAATAGTAAATATTCCAGTGATATATAGCATATATAAATAAAAACGTTTAAATTAATATTATCGATATTAAAACTCTTGAACAAAATTTTATCAAACCTGGTAAATCTTTCAAATTTAAAGTTTTTATGAATGACTTAACATTATTTTCAATTAAGTAATATTGGCCATCTGGTTTAGCTTTTTTAGTTGCTAATCTTGCTTGTAATTTATTGCTACCAAATCCAGTTGAAACTGGACAACCGGTTTTTTCTTTTATTTCATTTCTTATTATTGTAGCAAATTCTAATGGTGTTAAACCACATATTCGAAAAAGTTTTGTACAATCGGCATACATCTCATCACAACTAACAGCTTCAATATCTAAGGTATAAGAAGCAACTGTATCATATAGTGTATAAGACACTTCTTTGTATCCATCAAAATCATAACTAATAGTTTTTAAATCTGGACAAAGTTTTAAAGCTTGGCCCAGAAGCATGCCATTCTTTACACCAGTTTTTCTAGCTTCATAAGAACACGATGCTACTTCAGACATTGATCCATATTCATCAGCATCATTTAAAGTATTCTGTTTATTGCCTTTAGCATGTGCTACCGCAACAGGAAAACCTCTTAATTCAGGATGCTTACGTAGACCTACAGAAACAAAAAAGCAGTCCATATCTATATGCATTATGATACGATTTTTTTCTGAGGATACAGTAATGTTAGAAGTATATTTATTATTCTCAAGTAAATCATCATCTGAGTCAGAGTTATCAATTATTTTTGATGGGCCAGCTATATTTTGTCTTGCATGCAATTGTTTTTTCAATGCATCTAATCCTGGAAAATTTCCGTTATTTTTATCTCGCAAATCATTTATATAGTCTTTAAATATTGCTCCCATTGTTGCAATGTGATGTAATCTAGAATTGTTGTAAAATTCTGTCAAAAACTTAGGATTTCTGGTACAATTACTAACTGCTGAAGGAATTTCAGAATTTGAAGGTTTTGCACTAATTTGAGATACTTCAGACGTTTCTTTAATAGATATTATTTTGTTATTAGTTTTTTCTGTAGCATTAATAGCCATTGAATTACATGTATTAAATGAAGTTTGTGTTTCCGGAATTATTTGTTTTGACATATGTGCAAAAATAGCTGGTTGAGTTTTTGTGGCATTGGAATATAATAAATATTTTTTATAATCAAGTAATTTCCCTTCTTTAATACTATCTGTTATCCATTCTGGTTTGCAAAGTGGCAAAGGATTTTTTGCTTTTTTATACTGAACAATTTTTGAGTAAGGTAGATTTGAAGCAATCATATGTGTTGTACGCTGAGAACGCAAGTATTGATGATAAGTTCCCCCATGAGCCATCATAATTCGCTTAAGTTCGTCAGAACTAGGCTCAGTGTATCCATTGACAAAGATTGCTATGCCATTAAAAAGTTTTGATCGATCAGTAAATTCATTGTCAACAGTTTCTTGAAATTGTTGCTCTAACTTAGCTTTTTTAGCTGCCATATATCCTCCCTGTAATTATTAAATATTTATTTTTTGAAAAAGAAAAATTGTTTAATAACCTTCTAGTAATGAATAACGTAAAAATCTAATTAATTAGTTTTCATGTGTATATAAAATATCGATATACAAATTAATAGGTTATTTTTTAAATTTATACCCAGTCTTCACAGCAATTTGCCCAGGGTGCATTTTTTTGTTTTTGAGCCATAGTGAATTACTGATTACTATTAGACTTTTAAGTAAAGTTGATAATTATATTTTCGAGCCGAAGGTTTCGAACTAAAAATAATTGAACTATTTCGCGCTAATTTCATGAATGTAAATTAATATAATACGCGATACTAGCGGCGGAGAGTAGAAGCAGGGTAGAACTAAAAAAATGGTAGCTATGAGCTCTGCTCTGCTATGAGTGTACAAACGGGTACAAGCTGGTACAAGGAACGGTACAAGCAAGTACAAGCTGGTACAAGTACAAGCAGATACAAGGATACAAGGTATCCGAAAGTATTGTTTAGATTAGTAAAATTAGAATTTCTTTAAAAAAATCTAAAAATTACCAAAAGCCATCAAAGTAAACCATAAGAAGTGTTATAACTAGTTATAGCACAGATAACATTGTAAAAAAGCATCATGCAGTTCTCTCCAAATCATCGAAAGAGTTTAACAAGAAGATACTGCTGTGTACCAAATTGCACTTCTAAAAATGGTCTGAATTCTAATTTAAGTTTCCATCGCATCCCTAAGCCTGGTGCAGCTAAAGTAAAAAGAACCAATTTATTTAATAAGACTGAAATGGTAGACAAGCATGAAGAATGGATAAAAAGATTAAAAATTAAATCTAGTTCTAAAGATTTATTAGTTTGTTCCTTGCATTTTGATGCAAATGATTACAACTATCCAGGTTAGTAAAGAGCAAATGTTAAGCTAAAATTATTTATACATAAATTAAAATAAGTAACTCAATAAAATTAAAATATTATATATTGCAGATGTACATGCCAAGCTGCGAAAGCTGAAGAAAGATGCGGTTCCAAAAGTCATAATACATGATACTACTGAGCAGACAAAAGAAAATAATATTATTAATAGAAAAAGAAGACAGGTTTGTTATAAAAGTTATATTTGAGATGCACATATTTGACTATTTTCATTATATTAATAAACATTTATATATTTGTTTAGGAGCAGCGTCATTTACGTTTAAAGGATAGAGCAGCAGTCGAAGAGATTAATGTACAGAATTTAACAGACAGCTCTTCATCATCAACAAATGAAAAAAAATTTTACACAGGCAATGACAGTGGCCTGTCTGAAGAACCAGAAAATCACGATACTGACTGTGAAGAGATTTATACAGAAGAAAGTATGATTGAACCTGAACTTGATATTATTGCTAATGATTTGAATGTTATTAAAAATCATGAAAAAGTTATGATGATAGAAAAAGGTACTCAAGTGACAACATCAGATTTAAGTGTATCATTTGCTTCTTTTATTAAAAATGAAAAACATTTAATGACTATGTGCAACATCAAGAGTTTTGCAATATTAAATAAATTAACTGATTCACTCGACAGACACTATCCCAAAAAAAGAAAATTTTCTTTAACCACTCGTGATTGTGTGTTGTTAACCACAGCAAAATTAAAACTAGATATAAGTTTTGCTGCGTTGGCAATTTTTTTTTATGGTGTTACTGTTGCAACTGTAAGAAACATTTTTTACGATACGTTACAAAAACTAGCACACATATTGGAATCAAATGTCACAAGAGTGTCTAAAGAGGAAATCCTATGTAACATTCCTAAATCTTTCAAGGAATTTAAGTCAATGTCTGTACTTGACTGCACAGAGATATATATACAACAGCCTAAGTGCCTGAAGTGCAGGATCAAATTTTATTCTCATTATAAAGGCCATTGTGAAACCACTGTGAAGTTCATGACTGAAGCAACGCCAGCTGGCACAATTGTGAGTGTCAGTGAAGCATTTCGTGGTGAGGCACCTGATTGCAGTATTTTGAATCATTCAGGTAATGTAAAGTATTTGGAGAGCACAAAAGATGCTATGGTCGATAAAGATTCCCTGATAGATAACGAATTGTTAGGAAAAGAAATAAAATTAAACCAATCACCTTTCATAAGAAATAAAAAGCAATTGACAGAACATGAGATACCTATTAATAATGACATAACATATGTAAGAGTGAATACCAGACGTATGAATCAACGCATCAAGCAGTTCCTAATTTTAAGTCATAAATATCCATGGCATATGATCGACTACATTGATGATATATTTTTGACTTGCTGTGGACTCATCAATCTTGAAAATCCAATTCTGGCAGAAGACAAATTTTAATTTGTACATTATTTGTATATTAATTTATGAATTAGAGAAAGAAAAAGAACTATGTATATAAACATGTGTGTATTTTTGTGTATGGGTTTTTTTATTTGACTATATTTTTACAGATATATATATATATTATTATGAGTATGTTGGATTTCTAAATGATCCTTCACTTTTTCTGTGATTGTTAACTATATATAATACATATATATGATGAAAATAAATTTAAAAACATGTAATGTCAATGTTGCTTTTATTAGACAAAATTTTCTATTTTCTTCAATAAATATAATTAAATTACTATAATATTGGTAAAATAACAATATTTTGTAAAACTTCTACATTTTTTAATATATTATATTATATTATATCACAACATTTTCTTATTTACTATGACCTTGTTTCTACAATATTTTTTTTAAATTTCTTAAAATTTGTAATATATGACAACATTTTTTAATACATTATAATATTGTCATATAGTTTTTACTAAAAATACTGAATTGAATGAGATTCCAGCATCCAATTTCTTAAAATGTGAACCCAAAAAGTGTAACATTTTAGAAAAATAATTACTCTTAATTTAATAAATAAACTTTTGGCATAATCTCCATCATATGTAAAGTAAGTATTAAAACAGTATTAGATATACTAGAGTATATTACAAAGTCATAAGATCTTAGATGAAATATGATAATTCTGAACTGAACTTGACACTAACACTGAGATGTCAGGTGATGTCTTTTTCTTAATTACATCAGAGATTACACTTTCTATGAACATCTAAGCATAAATATTTGTATTTCTGTAAAACAATTTCTTTTTCTGTTTTGTACAATTTGAAGGGGTACTTAATTTCAACCAACTTCGTTGGTTTATTATGTTCAATGACTATGCGATCTGGTGATTAGCACAGTCATGGCTCTGATTCACAGACAATGAACCCACATGGATGTTGAATAAACAATTTTGTTTGTAAAATATATAAATTTCTGGAATGCCTATTATTGTATGTGGTTGTGAAGTCAAAGAGCTTGTTTGCAAGCGAAACGAATACAAAATCTGTTTGATCTACTCTGTCTTTTCAACAGAATTGCACATAAGATTAACATATTGGACTTATCATAACATGTCACCTGTTGAAATTCCATAATATTTCTAGAGGATGTCGTTGCATTAGGATATACTTCATCCAGATCATGTAGTGACAACATAATATAAACGATTTACACTAATTTTCGTTAAAAAAATCATTTCACTCCACATGCACTAATCTGGCTATTCTGGTACTATCTGCTAATCAAGCCATTTGACTTGTATATTGACGACCACTATTAACTTTTTAAACTCATATAAATAGTCTTTATTCAGCAGTCCATAGATTATATTGAAAAATTATTCTTAACTTATTTTAACTGTATATTTTTTTGCATTGATAGTAACCATTTTTTAAATTTAATTAACTTTTAAATCACTACTTTCAAATATGATCAAATTTGACCCGATCGTTTTTTTCGATTACCATGGAGTGGTTCACCATGAATTCATTCCAGGTCAAACGGTCAATAAGGAGTACTACTTGGCCGTTTTGAGGCGTCTACGTGAAGCAATTTGTCATAAACGACCGGATTTGTGGGCAGATAATTCATGTTTTTTTTGCTACGATAATGCGCCGGCACATTCCAACGTGATTGTGTCTGATTTCTTGGCCAAACACGAAATGAAAGTCATCGCTCAGCCACCATGTTCGCCAGATTTGGCTCCCTGTGACTTTTTCCTCTTTTCAAAACTCAAAAATCCGCTTCAGGGAACGCACCATGAGTCCATTGAAGCCATAAAAAGTAATTTGTTAAAGGAACTGAGGGCAATCCCAGGCGAGGCTTACGCAGATGTATGGAAAATTGGATTGAGCGTTGGCATGCTTGTATTGGCTCGGATGGAGCCTATTTTGAAGGCGATAATAAAGATTTGTATTAAAATACGTAAAAATGTTGTTTTTTTTTGTCAGTCCTGGTCAAATTTGATCGCATGTATATTCCACATCTTGTCAATCCAACGTGTATATTTATTTCTATGCCTAGATTCGAGATGGAGAAAAGAATAAAAGAATAAAAATTAAAAACGATAAAAATTTTTTTATGGATAAAACGACAAGGTGTTTTTACATTTGTATTAATTTTCAAGTTTATTCTAGTAAAATTAAAAAAACTTTAATACGTTAATAACTTCCTAATTAATAAATAATAAAAATATTTTAGAGTATTTATTACACATTTTTACACATTACATTCTTTTTTATTATTTTTCTATACTGAAATTAGGGAGCAAAATGCGATTTCTAAAGTTATTTGGTGGGTCCAAAATATTACTTTTCGCTCAAATTTCTCTCCCATAAGAGAATACGTAAATGGCTCAATAAGTAAATGATTCTTTCTCTTGTAGTCAAAAAATACAATTTCTTCCAGTTTGTCTTTTTAAACTTTGACTGAATCCGATGGTTTCACCTTTGCAATCGATCAGTTTCAATATTATAATTTTAAAGAAATTATAAATTAAAAGGGAAAGAAAACTCATTCTTAATAAAAAAACTCTATTTATATAAAATTATAAACAACGGTTGAATATTATTTGTATATTATAATAAAATTTACTTAAATTGAATTTGGTGTTGGTTTTTCCTTCGACTATATATTAGGTTTATAGCCAATGGCTTATTAGATATTATTTTTTCGAAGACATGATTCAGAAATTCCTTGTTTATCTGAAATATTTTTGAAATATTCAAAGGAATATTATTATCACGAAGCAATAATTAGTCTTGCTATGTCGGAATGGGCGGACGTGCGAATTATAACGCGTTATGGTATGTTAAGATTTGATTGTAATAATCTGGATGAAATGAGTTTTAATGAATTTGACATTATTTATAAATAAATATGTATTATTTTATATAAAACAATTATACATAGACAGGGTCTTTTTCAGTATTTTTTTCGCCTTGACAGTTTTTCGAAATTCTTAAATTTTTTCTCCACTCTAAAACGCGTGGAGAAAGTAAGAACAAAATAAAATAGTGCTAACGTTTTACTCAGGTAACATACTAATCATACTTTATCAATTTGCATATATTACATTTAATTATACAATATTTTTAAATATATTTCAATAAGAAAAATTCTTAAAAATACAATTTTGAACAAATTAAAAATTGTAACATCAGTAAAATAGCATAGAAATATTTCTTGGGATTTTCACATAATAACATTTCTTTATTAGACTGAATTCATTAATATTTGAGTATAAATATTAATGACATATCAGTTTCTGAAACATACCATATATAGTTAATAATACGTTGTCAACAAAAACATTTACATAATTGTGATTTTTGCTATATTTACATTACTTAAACATCATTTATTTTTCTTAAATTATAAATAACTGCTATGTAATGATATATATTTAAGTAGGTATTTCAGCCACATAATATTTGTCTAAAAAAATTAATATAATCACACATAATGCACACAAAAGTTTGTAAAATTATTATAGAAAAAATAGTAACATATTACAAATAATAGAATAATTAATATCGCTATTTACTTTACAAGTAAAATATTCATTTAATAATTATTAGTATTATGCTTTAACTTCTTTTTTTAATGAATTCAACAAACATTCTGACTAATAAAATATTCTAAAACTCGAAAAACCGTCTTCACGAATTACCTATATTAATAATATAATATGTAACATGGATCTAAAATGCAAACTTACAATTGATAAGTTTTAAATTATAATGAACAAAAATTATAAAATTTTACTTTACGATTTCATAACATTGCAACATTTTTCATTTTGAAATTCATTTTTCTTAGAAGTAAATATAGCCTTAACAACAAAAATATTTTCTATTTAATATATTCTTATTACTGTGCGTAATATTTTGAAGGAAACCCTGTAATTGTACAATAGTATAAAAAACCCTCAACTAAGCCACCTACTGTTTCTGTAGTTCAAGGCTTTAAAACCACTATAATATAAAAAAGGATATACTTTTTTGTTTAGTTTTTTGTAATCTAAAAATATCTTTTTACATTTCTTAACTTTTGTATATTTAATTTATTATTAAGGGTAATTTATCTTAATCACTCAAGGTAAATATATGATGAAAAAATAATCGAGATATACAAAAATGTCAATATAAATTTTAAGTTTTAATGGTGATCTTGATCATAATTTTTGGGTATATTTCAGTCATTTCCAATGAAATTTGATTTTTTAAATCCAAACCCATATTTTTAACACCGATTTCTAAGAGAGAAAGATTTTAAGTATAAAATTTTAATGCATCTATACTTGAAATGTATTATTTTTTTAGTTTTGATTATCGAAATTTTATACCATATTTTTTAATATAGGCAGACAGCCAAGCTTTATATTATATTCCCAGATTATATATGCTAATGCATGTAATATACCAGTATTTAATCTATAATAACTAAAAAACTATGCATTTAGACTATAGGTGTATCTGAACTTGTGATCTGGTTACAAAAATAGGGGTTTGCAATTTAAAAATTCAAATTAGATTATCAAACTTCACACTTGAAACCAAGAATTTGTATTTAAGGTTCTGCGTATTTTTACTTTCTACAATATTTACCTCAGATAATTAACATTAATTAATTTCTGTAACTTAGCAACAAAAAATTAAAATTCTTTTGTTTACATTACCTCTATCTGTTTTATAAATACTATGAAGTTACAGCCTTTTTCTGATTATTAATAAATTAATTTTCTTAATGTTTTTGTCTGTGGTGACAATTAAGAATATGACTAGTTATTACTTTGTGTTATGTAACAATTTAAGCTTATTTAATGTATTATAAACGTAAGGTATATGTATGTCAACGTTCGTACGAACATTTAAAACAGCCCATTGAATAGCATAACAAACATTTTCACTCTCTACTGGATATGATACATTAAAAATAATGTAAAATTGAAAAATTAGATAAATTGCATTAATTAATGACACCATTTCATACATAACATCGTCTATTCGTATATATATTTTTTCTATCTTAGTTCTATCCTCTCCAACAATAATTATGAATGGTTGTACAGAAATGTTCAACATTGACATTTTGGTTCTTTTTTCTCTAACAGCATGTTCAATATCACCTGGAATCTAATAATATATTGACTGAATTAAGATTTTTTTCGCAATTTATCTTTATTGATGAATTTGAATCTAAAATTTTACTTTTACGTGAATTATTAAGCCTTCTACAGCTTCCATCCAACTTGGTTTCCAGAATTTAGCTTTTTCCTTAGTTTTTTCTGATTTTTTAATACATATTTTAGAGGATTTGGGAGCTAATGACAAAGAAAGTATTTGAAATTTGTTGAAAGTTTCACTGTCTGAAACATCAAATAATATATATTTAGTTCTGAAAAACCATTTTAATCTTTAGAAGACGGCAATTTATGATTTATGGGTCCTTTAAGAACATATATAAAAATGATATCTCATATAATAACATGAGGTAATATAAAGATTTTGCAACTTAAAAGAGTAATATGAATATTAATTTTTTCCAATATGAAACAATTTAATTATTCAATTGGAAATAAACTGACAAAATAAAACAAATATTTCTAATCTTTTAAAACAGTTTTAAATAAATGTACAATACAAAATGATAAAATTATTTTTTATTATAAAAGGTATCTATTCATCATTTTGAATTTTAGGAATTTAATTTCAATAAGGACTTTGAAATACAATACCAAAAGTTTTCAATGTAAATTTAGGAAATATTACTAAAATTACTAAACCTATTATTTCAGTGCTGAAATTCTCAATGCTTTGATCAAGTTTTTATTTAGATTAACTAATGTAAAAAAGTAACAATAAATAAAATAAAATGGAATTATTTAATAATTAATGGATTTATAATAACTTACCATGATTTAAAACAGAGTTATTGGATTTTGAAATTTCCACCAAAATTGGATTTAATTTTAATAATTTTGTTTCACATAACTCAAACACTTTTGAATAAAGAATGTTCCAGTTCTGCTTAAAATCATGCACTGATGTTTTATATCTTTTTGAAAAATCTCTTTCAATCTAAAAAGTTTATGTGTAAAAATTAAATTTCAATGAAAATGTCAAAACCATTTTAAGGCATTGACTTACTAGTACATATTGATCTGTTTCTTTAAGAATTGGCCAATTATCAAAAATATCTGCAACTACTTTATATTTATTGTTTTCGGCATCAGATTGTCTTAACGAATATGATGCATCCCAGTGTTTTAGTAATTTACTTTCATTTCTATTAGTTACTAGCCAAATTTTACTTTGAACAGCTGCATCCAAATCTAAGAAACAAGTAAAACATAAAATACTAAAAACTTATATAAATAAATAGTAAATTTTATGCAAATAGTGCGTAAACTAGGTGATTTTTGTACAGATATAGTTTGGGATTCTAGCAAAGCGAGGATAATCAATTATAATAACCGTGTATTCAAAATACCTCTCGACAAGATCACACTGGCAAAATGTATATTTTCATCAAATATTTTATGCATTGATTAAAAGTTTCCAAAATATATAAATACTAATACGAATCTGTAAATTAAGTTTTATAGACTCACTTATAAAATTAAATTTTGTTATTAATCTTATCAATATATCTTTTAATTGTTGTTGGTGTATAAACTGTGCACTCAAAATTGCACTAAAACACATTTACCCATAAATATTGACACATAAATATTATTAAATTTGATTTATAAAATATCGTACAAATTGTGTCTAAATTATTTTTAATTTTTTGGAATAATTTTAAATAAAGGAGTATTTTTAATATATAATAAGTTCAAACATTTACCTTCATTAATATTATTCATTACACGATTTATTTTGTTCTGTTGTTGCAATAATTTATTTGCATTATGGATAAAGCTACAACTGTTTCGATATTTATCTACTAGTTTTCCTTTCGATCGTCCAGCAACATTATTTTTTGAGTCTTTTTTTCTAATAGGTGCGACATAATATGTTTCTGGACATTCTTCTGGGAATAGCTCATGGATTTTATAAGCAAGTACTTCAAAATCTTCATTGACTATACATCTGTAAAGAGATTGTTTAAAAAACAAAGCTTTTTGTACTGTTTAGAATAATGAGATTGAGTGCATATTTACAAGCCATAGTTTTTTAAGAGATGAGTTATAATAATATTACACAAATAAGACTGTGAACATGAACAAAGTTGTCGTTTATATTTATATATAGCAATAATTGATGGTCCAAAAGGATGATCTTCTAGAATTTGTTTCAAGTCTAAATTTTCTATTTTCGAATGTTTTTTTCTTTTTTTTGATATGGGTTCATAAGTTTCAGTCTCCTCATTAATTTCATCATTTATATCGACTGATGTTTTGGATGTATCATAATTTATAATACCATCTGTTTTTTCTTCAACTGCAGAAAAGGTTTCATCTACAAACTCAATTTTTATATTGTCCGAAAACTGAAAATAAAAGTTCTTTTATATTTAAAAATGCTTAAAATTCATGGTCGTTTTTATATATTAGAAACAAAAGTAATTTTTACGTTTTCTCTAAAAATTTTCTTTAATCGTAATCGTGTACCAATACTAGGAATCAATTTTTCAAAATCGTTTTGACTATATAAAATTAGTTCTGAAAGTATTTCAATACTATCAATGTCATTAGCTGCACAGACAAAACAAAAATAAATTAGAGTGATTAAATATAAAAATAAAAGTACAGTATATCATAAAAAATGTTATATGTAAAATTAATTATGATCTTACCATGAAATAAGGGAATTAATTCTTCAAGTCCTGCATTACTTAATAAACTGTCCATTATTATTATCTATAAATACCTAAAATTTGTTTACAATTTTAAACAACATATAACAGAAAAGCAGAAGAAAACTAAGAAAACATCATGAGCTTATGTGAGCTTTGCAATTCAACACGTATAAATATATTTATTTTTCCAGTGTGTATACTGAGGAGTATGGAGGGTAGAGAGAAAGCGTGGAAACTTCGTTCGCTGTAGATGGGAAAAAGCTTATTAAAAATTAGTTGGACATGGTAGTTCATGTTCATCTGGTAGACGTCACTGTCTTGGAAATCCCCAAATAGTTCGACGTGTAACAGAGGGAGAGAGAGAGAGAGAGAGAGAGAGAGAGAGAGAGAGAGAGAATGAGAGAGAGTGAGAGATAGAGAGAGAGAGAGAAAGAAAGAGAGCGAGAAAGCAAAGCCAAAACAAGTGAGAGAAAGAGAATAAAAAAAGTAGAGGAACAGAGATTTAACTTTTCCCTCTCTCCACGCTCACTGCATACCCCCACTCTTTTCTTCAAATACATGCAATGGAATGAACAATCTATATCTATCGAGGATAGAGAAAAGGAGTGGAAGCTCCGCTAAAATCCTGTCAAATTACGCGGCAGGATTTCGGGACAGAATTGGCCGCAAGACGGCGACATCGTGTGAGGTTTGTGACGTAATACAACTACATTCGACGTGTCACGAAACCGTATTTTGTCATGTCCTTTTACACTCCTTTTATAACCGCGAAATATAATTATGTAATAAAAAAATAGCTTAAACGATCAAGAATAAGTATTTTATATCTATAGGAAATATGTATTTTATAATAGTTTATAAACCTAAATAATATTGAATCACTTGATAGCGCGAAGGACACGGACATTAAAAAAATATATTATTCATATAGAATCGATATGTATGGGTATTCTGTTCAAATAAATATTTGAACTACATTTTATAATTGAGTTCGATCGCCAACAAACCTGCATGCGCATAGCTGAAGCTAGACGATGCACGTTTATGACCGCCGCCAACAGATGTTCGATAGACCGAGGAATTCCCGCAATTAAGCGACGCTGTATGGGAGCAGCTGCTACACCACCAGCAAGGGAGAAGGACGGTCGATGCGCGAATTGGCGCTCGTTATACTTGGGGTGGGGAGTTGCGATGTATGCGGGAGTGTGCATGGAGAAGTTTTTGCGGATACAAACACTTCGCTTTTGGCAGCCACTCAAACTTACAAAAAAATTTTACATTTGCATCACACTCTATCAGAGAATAATATAAAAGGTAAATATTACAAAAATTATTCAAATGACAATAAGATTTTGGAAAATCTATTAAGCAATTCGATGACTGCACCGCGCGAGATATCCATCGTGTTCCAGGTCCTCCGAATTAGTTTTACCCATCAGTTCCCATTTATCCTCGCAAAATTCTTTCTTCATCTTGTTCTACAATACTTTGTGACGTGGTAACTTTTATTGAAATGAATAAGACACATATAATTTGTAACGACAAATTCCCGAACCACGGGCATAATTTATTTATTAACATAAACGAATACAACACTCTTATAGCTGTTAAAAATTATCTTAAGTAAAATTTGCAGATCTACCTAAAATAAATTTTTTACATTCGATATATTTTTGCTTTTAAACTATAATTTTATGAGCAAAATTAAAAATTAAAAATTACTTGTACCATGTATCATCTGAGCGGTGAGGTAGATCCCTGACGTATTGACTTCGACTTGGGCTAGTTATAGTAGCTCAAAATGGTCATTAGTAATGTCGTTCTTTTCGATAATTATTAGATTTATAGCAAAAATGAATTGAACATAAAAAATTTATTCAACTAGGACCTACAACTTTTGTTTGAACAATTTTTTTTAACTCAAAATTATTCCATAAAACTTGGATTCTATCATTTTTAAACATCTTCATAAAGTTTGGGTGCCTGGCGTTGCCACATCCTGATTAGATGCCGCAGCGGTTAATCGTTCCACTCTTCCGTTTATTCAAAGAAATCATTTAAACTAATTTTCGGCTGAGGATAAGTTGCTTACTAAAATATATCGCTAGCCCCTGTAATATATATTAGACCGCGCGCTCGGGGAAAAGCGTTGCAGCCTAAGTAAGATAAAAAAAAATACTGGGAAAATCCCCTTAAATAACACCTTCCAAAATTATAAAAACGTTAACAATATCTTCGTACATTTTTATTGATAAATTAATAAAGATGCCGAGTATTCCAAATTCGAAACGTTGATATCTCTTAAATTATTAAAAACTTCGTTTTGAAACATATTAAACCTTGTTCATATATACGGAAACTATTTACGCCTCTATTTTAAAGTTCATGAAATGCAATATTTTTTTCAAACAATTATAAAATGTAATTGTTGTACGTTGACACGTGCGTGACATGCGATCTACAGATTTTATAATTTTTGTACGGACATTAAGATAATTTTAAAATTCTATCCCGTTCTCTATTGATCAGCGGTAGTATAATTGTGATAATAATCATCAGATTTACTTAAATTTCGATTTTAAACTACGTGCGGTGGTCCGTTTTTAACTGCAAAAGGGTTAAAAAACGGCAATGAGATTGATATCGAATGGGTGAATATTTATAGTAAAGACTTTATCGATGTGCAAATATCGGTATTGAACCTTAGTGAACACCAGATGCGGTGCGCAGTTTCTTTTTGTGGGCTATCAGAAATAAATAAAAATAACCCATAAAGTGTTATAGTAGAGTGAAGAGTGGAATAGATATATTATGTAATTTTCTCCACATCATTGAAAGGGATATAAGAGAGATTGCTCTAACGAACTTCATTTTTTATAAGAACCGTTAATAGTAATTTATGTTTTCATTGTTTACTTGAACACAAAACTGCTCAATTTCCTAGATTTAATTTATTTTACAATTTATGATATCGGAAGTCTGTGCTAGTGATAACACAGCTGAAAATTAATTTATGATATTCGAATGGTGAACAATAACACAAAATGGATACAAAAAATAAAAATGAAATGCATTTAGAAAACAGTCATTTATCGTTGAGATAATAGTTATATTTCTGAACAAAATACATGTATTATAAGTCTGATGATAAATCAAATTCAAATTTAATAAAAAATATACTATATTTCAAGGCCGTAAAGTACTTAAATCGAGTTTTGCTCGGTGCCTATTAAATTGAGGCCTACGATGGCTCGAACGCTAGAGCGAAAGACTAGTGATCGAATTCAATTCCCGGTCTCGGCCGATTGATACAAGCACCACTGTAATAATTTACATGTGCCAATAATTTACATGTGCTTTGTTTACAAACACATCGTAGACCTTTGTCGCTCATTAGCACAGGTATTTGGAAGCATAAATAGAGCGAAGTTAATAATAAAAAAATTCTATTTAATTGGCCGCGACCATGGTATTTCTATTATTAGGTTGTCAAATATCTCCCTTCCACTTTTTTGCTCTTCAATCAATGCTTTATAAAAAGTATTACAGTGGTCAGATTTACTTCAAATATGCGCTGTTTTGTTTGATAATCTGTTTCCATCTAGACTGCAACTTCATAATACCCCTCTCGTAGAAACCCCTCTCCTTATTTGTGCTAAACTCGGACAGCTACTTTTCACGATTCTCTTTTGAGTCCAACTTTACACCACCAAGGGCGTTCGACATGGACAGGAACAGATGGTAATTACTTGGCGCTATGTCCGGGCTATATGGTGGATGCGATAAAACCTCCCATCCGAACTCCCGTAGCTTCTGACGAGTCATCATCGAAGTGTGTGGTCTGGCGTTGTCCTGGTAGAACATCACACCCTTCCTGTTGGCCAATTGTAGACTCTTGTAGTCGATAGCCAGCTTCAAGCGGTTCAGTTGTTCACAGTAGATGGTAGAATTAAGCGTCTGGCCAAATAAGAACTCATTGTAGATGATTCTCTTCCAATCCCACCAAATACACAGCAAAACATTCCTGGCCGTCAATTCCGGCTTGGCCATTGTTTGGGACGGTCCACCGGCCTTGGACCACAACAGTTTTGTTTTACATTACATTGTCGTATGTGATCCATTTTCGTCGCCAGTCACCATCCGCTTCAAAAATGAATCAAGTTCGTTACATTTCAGCAGCAAATCGCAGGCCTTGATTCGGTCAAGATTGTTTTTTTGCGTCAAATCATGCGGCACCCGAACATCAAGCTTTTTTTATTTCCAGCCTTCTGCAGATGGTTTAAAATGATTTGGTGACTAATTTTCATCTCCTGGGCGATGTCACGAGATGCCACATGCCGGTCTAACTCGATAAATTCTATGATTTGATCGGTATTCGTCGTCACAGGTCTTTCGCCGGCTGGCTTATCCATGGTGTCGTTTTCACCGGCTCTGAATCGTCGAAACCATTTCTCTGCGGTTCAAAGTGCTAACATGCCACCTCCCAAAACACCATTAATCTCACGGAACGTTTGTCTATCGGATTTGCCTTTGACGAAGAAAAACTTTCAAATAGCGCGAATTTCGGCGTTAGTGAACTCTATGTTTACACGTCTATAACTTCTGAACGCAATTTCCAAACTAATTATGCATAGCGTCGTTTTTTACATTATGTCAAGACCTTTTAATTGATGTATAGTATTGCCAGATACCAGCTCTGTAGCGCTTTGTACATAGCCGCGAAATTCATAAGACAAAAAGGCGGAAGGGAGATATTTGACCACCTAGTATATATATATATATATATATATATATATATATATATACTCTCCATTATCCAAACCCACTCGCGTCTGATTGCATATTAATCAATATCGCAGTACTGATTAACACTCTATTTAATACTTCAAACGACCTTTGTTGCTCTTCGGTTCATATTTACAGTTGTCCTCTCCTCAATAGTTTGACTAACAAAATCTTTAGCTCAGAATGCTGTCGAATAATCCGAGAGTACTTTTACAGATGGTATTCCAACTTGTTGAGATGCTGAGAAATATTAAAAAGATAGGTAAGTAAGATGTTACGATTACATATCATAGAAAGTCCTAGTTCGAAAATAGCTGGAAGTATATTCTCATTCTAAGAGAATTCAATAAAAAACTAAAGGGTTTGTCATCGACTTCAAAATAATGAACCGTTTTCATCTTGCGATGAGCGTGTGGTAGATCCCCATCTGAAATTATTAGATAATACGGCCTTTAATATCGCTGCCAAAACGTACAACTATTTCTCTCTATCTGGGAAAAGAATTTGGAATCATTTATCAATGACTTTATCTACTAGTGGCTATGCATCTTGAATTCATTCAAAGATCACACAAATACTTTGAAGCACTTTTTCAGAGAATATTAAACAATGGAATTACTTTTGAAGTTTTTTGTAATGAAATTAAAAGTTACGATCACAGTTTTACTACTGCTGGAATTGAAACACATCTAGAAAAAATCCATGCAAATGGAGAATACCTGAAGCTACAAGAAGTTGGCTTGGAACTACAAAGTTAACACATTTAATAACATGAATAAATTGCGATTACACTCACTTACACTAGAGAGCTACAACTTGAAAGAGGTACATTGAATAGTTACATAACGTTTGTACTCCTAGCGATAATTTTGGTATTGCAAAAGTTTAATTCATATGTGATAGGTTATCAAATATCGATCAACACTGATCATAAAGCATTGAGTTTCATATTGAGCTATCATTTTCTAAACGCAACGATCAATACGATGTATGCAGGCAATTTAGAGGATGTTTATGCCCATCACATATCGAGCAAGCCAATAAAATTACGAAATGCATTGAGGAGAAATCGACAATAATTCTGTTCAAAGGAAAAACTACATTTGCTAAATACGTCTGAAAATACATCACTTTTACCGCGAAGATTAAATAAAGACCTACTGTAGAATCTAAACACATAATCCTACAAGATCGATATCAGAAAAGCTGAAAAACTAAAACGTTGGTCAAAGAAGGCAAAGACATTCACGTATACACTTGAGAGCCGAACATTATATACGCATAATGTTAACCTTGTATTATCTAGGAAATTAGTTATCAAGTTATAAAGGAGATCTAGTCAAAATATTTCATTAACCCAATTTGTGGAAATACGCGTTTATGATTCTGATACATTGTAAAAGATGCCAGAGGAATCCAACTACAAAAACCATGAGAAACCATTGCCTATGAATAGATTATAGTGGTAATCGAAATCTTTTCAAAATTTATACAGTTTTATCTGATTTGCAATGAAGGTACATAGACAAAGATAAAAATCTGTTCGCAAAATACATACCCACTTTCGTAAGACAATTTACCTCGTGGAAAGTATTAAAGAAATTACAGGATGAATAAATTAAGATCATTTTCCGTAGTAAAATGTTAATCCTAAAGTAATATAATAAAGCAGGGATATAAAGATTTAAGATTATTCTTCCCTATTTTAGTGCGACGGCCAAAAACATGGCCGCGTAAATTCGTTCGAACAAAACAGAAATATACTTACATAAATATACCGCGCACACATAATAAATTAAATTTTCAAGTTATCATCACGTCTAATTTCGTGGAGGTACTCTATATACATCTACGAAATTAGATGTATAAACACCACTAGAAATAATATATTAAACATTTTAACTACAAATGTAAAACTAAAACTAACGTATACGAGATAAATATACCGAAAACCGGGCAAAGGTCGCGACGACTACTGGAGAAGGTAGTCATCGCAACTGCCGAAAACCGAATAAGTAGAGAGAGAACGCAATATCTAGTCTCTCTCTATACTACTAAGTTTAAGAACGGAGTATACCGTGGAGGGGATACACTGCTAGCGGCAGGAGAGAGCGCGTTCAGTGTATTAGACCGGCGGCCGCTATCCCCTCTAATACGCGCCGCACACACACACTATTATACGCGCTCACCGAACACGGAGCCGCAACGAATATTACGAACGCGCGAATTCCAATATATACAACGGGTGTCCGAAAACGAACGCACCCGCTGTATTTAATTAAATTAATTAATTCAAATTACTTAATGTATCACAATATAGAAATATATATATATATATATATATATATATATATATATATATAAACTTGTATACATGTATACTATTACTGTGCGCAGCCACCGGCTGCAAATAATAACAAAATGTAAAACAATAATTATTATAATTATTATTGATTGTTATTATTATTATTATTATAATTATTATTATCAATATAAATTTTATAATTCGGCGCCTCGTCCGAAATTAAACGAGCGGCGACGGAATTATGCGATTATTTTGTTATAAAAGGGCCTGCAAAAGGCAAAATTGAGAGTTCGCCCGGTGAAGCGACTGCCCCGAAATCGAGTCACACGAACTCCTCCCGGAGCTGAAACTTAAAGAGCTCGAAATTATCCTTACTTTAAATCCTGTCCGAAACTATTAGTTTGATCTCTGTTGTGAGGCGCTCCTCAAAAGACAGACGACTAATAATTTTACCTTTCCTTAAGTAAACGTGATCCTGATTGCGAGGCGCTCCTCAAAAGACCAGCCGTTTACTTATCCTTTCACTTACTTATTTACTCCGAAATTATTAGCTTGATCTCTGTTGCGAGGCGTTCCTCAAAAGACAGACGGCTAATAATTTTACCTTTCCTTAAATAAACGTGATCCTGGTTGCGAGACGCTCCTCAAAAGACCAGCGGAGTTAAGTTTACCTTGTTTTATCCCATTTAAAATTAACTTGTCACATCTTGTAATTTCCCCGCGTGGAAAATAACACCGGGTATCCGTGTGGTAAGTAGGGCCGGATATTATAAAAACCGCGGAAGATAGCACGAAATTAGTTTAAATAAATATATAGATCTAGTTGTAAATTACCGTTTATTAATTATTTTGTGTTGTTATTTATTTGTTACAGAATCCTGTAAATAGAGGAGCTGATTCTTTTTAGCAAATAAAATCATATTATTACTGTTATAAAAATATACTGTGTTTTTTAAATAATTATTTTCTGATCCGCCGTCCGATCCTGAGAAACTTCCTCTCCTCTCAAACTACCCTGGGAAAATACTGCGTAGGCTATCCCGAGGGGGACAGGAACGTTACATTAATAAAGCAAAACATTCGAGCTGTAAGGGCTGTTTTAATGAAACTTATTATGATTTTATATAGATAACGCCATACAAAATCATACACAAAAAAGGCGATCTTGACAAAAGCAGAGCAGATAAATCTTGGCCTAAGCAAATTAGATAAATCTTAGCAAAAGTAAGTAAGATGCATTTTTGACAATAGAATACCACTGGACATTAGTTTACAGCGAGTAAGGAAATGAAAGTAGAAGGAGAGTATTGGGTCTAGACATCTAACGTAAATAGATTCATTCATGAGATTTAGACTCAAAGAAAGAGTTTTAATTTACGTATGAAGTTACTCCTTAGCTGATGATAATATCGAAGTTATAGTGTTGTATGAACGATTATACGAAGTCTACTTGGGAAATGGATACCTTTTCCAAAATCCACCTCTTCAAATTTCACATTACCGAGTTGGGACAATACCACCATGTCTAGAAATATGCGGAAATCATACTTGTACAGCCATGCGTAAACATGGCTGCCAAATTTCGAACAGTACATCCACAATCTGCGGTCAGATATGTGTCTATGAGGTCCTAGTCCGATTGTAAATATCCAGTGCTATTCTGGAATACATACAGTTAGCAGTACTAGTACCTTGTAATGCATCACGGGTAATGATGACTAATTTATTAATAACGTCGATAGTGAAACGATCTATTAACTTTTTGATAGCCGCCTCTAGTCTGGAATATATAATGCTAGCATCATATTGTCAATTGTGCTAGGCATGTAGAGGCCTGTATGATGATGGTTCATCCGATAGTTTATTTCCTTTAGTAACAAAACTTCAACTCTGTGCCTTCCACTGCGTCAGGAAAATTCCTTCGTTGACATGAACAGAAAATGAGGGAGTTTTCTAGCAGCAGTTTTTACGGCCAGTCCAGGTATTTCATTCAAACTTGATCTCATTTATAGTTATATAATATATATTTGCATACGACACAGTGACCATATCACCTGTACTTTCTAAATGAAGGCCATTATCAGCCAGTTTTTCAAAATCCTTGGGAAATAAGTCGTTAATTAGTTTTTTAAGGAAGGTTTAATTTCTTTGTGTATGATGCTCTCAAGGATCATGTACTATATCAAACACTCGACGTAACAGTCGATTTCTAAAGTTAAAATTACGGCAACTTATAAGCCAACACAAACGATAGTGTAACATGCCCTGTTATGTATAGAGGAGCATTCCTAAGGCTACCAGCGTCTACCCTGTGGCAGGATCTATGCCCACTTGCAGGTACAAGCCAACTGCAAGTCGATGCTTCCCATCGCCGTAGGATGATATATCACTATAGAAGGGACTTATACCCGAATTTTGATTGGGGCAGTCTGCTTGGTTGTAACATTACGACTCGATGACTTTTAACTGCCGCGCTATGCCTTTCTCAGGTATTTGGGATAATTTCATCGAAAATAACTGAATTATCTGCAGTCATACAGATTTATTGGCTCCGTTAGATTTTTCCTTTCATACGATGACATCCCAGTACAAGACTTATCTTTGGTTTCTTTTCTGTTGATCGATGGAGCCCCTTTTTTGGGCGGTGATATATTCTGTCATTAATGTCGTTTCTTTGGATGATATATTAGCGTAGTTAATCTTGTTGCTCACATCCTTTGGAGAAATTACCTTATCCAACTTGACAGACATCAGTCGAATTCCTTCATCAAGTTAGGAAAATTCTTTACTCGTTTCATCGATACCATTCACTTTTGGTTATGGGGGTTCTACTCGACGGCGACTGAAACGTTCGCTCTCATTACAATGACATTCCGCAACTGTTCTGGCCTCCAACAATTGGTCAAAGGTTCGACACTCATTATATACGTGGAGACCGTGTAATTTAGAACGAAAATTCGTACATGATTTCCATGTGTGTCTGGATGACATCTATGAGGAGTTTTGTATAGGGACAATGGAATATTTTCGCGGCGACTTCTACCGTAAGTTTCGTGTTCGTACACTAGTATAGGATGTTCAGGTGTATTTCGAGGTCTTTAACAAACAGTTTTGTGCTCGAATAATAGAATAGGATATTCAGGAATGTCGAGATGTCTTCTACGGAGAGTTAAATATTGAGAGGATAAAATAAAATGATCTGCTGACTCTGGATGACTACTATTATATAGAAGGTTCGTCTTCAGACAGTATAGTAAGATATTTAAGTGTCTCGAAATGATTTCTACGGGAAATTTCATGCTTGAACACTAAAATACAATTTAATAAATATTTTTTCATTGGTCTTACAGTCCAATCAAATCAATCGAAAATAAATCAAATCGTCCCTGATGAGAAGCCGTAGCAAGCTCGAAACGTTGGACTGGATCTTCAATTAGCTAAGCGTGTTGGGGACAGTCAGACTGCATTTTACTAACAAAAAAATTTTTTTCAGCTAACCTTTTATTTTCAGATTAGTCTACAGGGGTGATTGTAAATAAGGACTGACTGTCTGACTGTCATTATAATTTTTAATTTAATTTTTATTTTGCTTTTTATTATTTTTGTGTATTGATGTATTAATGTTAATGTAGATGTGTATTCATGTTGTTACGTATTGTTTTTGATTGATTTGATTGGACTGTAAGATCAATGAAAAAATATTTATTAATTTGTATATAAGCAGTCGACAAGTACAATTAAATTATATTAAAATAAAATATTCAGGTATATTGGGATAGCAAAAAAAAGTAGAAAAAATGGTCTGCAAAATACTGCCTTTTTAAGCGGACCTTGACATTGCAGCTTTTTATACGAAAGCGATGAATAGGTAAAATTAACTATAGGAATAAGATTTATGCATAGAGTATATTTTTCGTAGATATTATTGAATTGTGTGTGTGTGTGTGTGTTTTTTCTTTTTTTTTTTTTTTATTAGGTGTAGGCAGAGCAAGCTCTGCACTAGTGGCCTCTCGAAACCAGCATCCCGCCGGAATTATCCGGGAATATTACTTCGGCGGGGCTGTTAGTTAGCCTATACGGCTGCTCTTCTTGTGACACTATCCTACGTCCCTCATCCACACAAGTGATCAGGGGTTCGGTGTTCGTCCTCTGCAACTTAAAATAGAATCACCTAGCCTGGTTCATCCTGGGCCATTCCCCTAATTCTATCGGCATTTCTAAGTTTGGTCATCACCTCTTTTGCGAAACTGGCTACTGCCTTCCAGTTTTCAGAAGATTCCAGCATTATTGATAGGATGCTCTCTGGTCTTATTGGCTTATTGATGATCTTCATCAAGTGCTCACGTTGTGATCTAAAACGAGGGCAGCTCACTAATATATGCTCGGCATCCTCAACCAACTTCGGACAGATGGGGCAGAAATCATTATTGTCCAGGTGAAAACGGTGGAAATAGAACCTAAAACAACCATGTCCAGTCAGCAACTGGGTTAGGTGGAAATCTAGTTCCCCGTGTTTCCTGTTGATCCATCTGTGTCTGTCTGGAAGGATACGATAAGTCCATCCGCCTTTGCTAGAATCGTTTCATCGTTTTTGCCATATTTCTATAGAACGATGATGTTCCACGTTTTTAGCACCTTGTAGAGAATTCACCGCGGCCTTACATATGTTGTGCAGCCTAGCCAGTTCATCTGCAGCTAAATCGAAAGGAAGAATTCCGACAAGTACCTCAGCAGCGTCGGTGGATACTGTCCTGTAACCACTAATAATACGTTTAAGGAGCGGCGACGGGTCGCAATGGCCAGCGCACAATACGATTTAATTCCACATGCATGATGCCAGATTGGCGCTGCATACATGCTGACAGAATTAACAACATAAGCTAATAGCTTCCTCTGGGGTGGGCGTCGGCCACCAATGTTAGGCATGAGCCGACATCTTTAGATGCTCTTTGAAGTTTAACCTGGCATCAAGCTGTACACCCAAGTATCGTAAAGATGGCGCAGAACTAATGCGGCAGCTACCAAATTTAAGAGTAATACTATCTACCTTCTTACGACTGCTGACAAGAACTACTTCTGTCTTGTGCTCCATTAATTGTAGGCCAGCCGACTTAATCCATCTATTGATGTTGCTGATTGAATTGTGTGCGCGCGCGTGTGTGTGTGTGTGTGTGCGCGCGCGCGTGTCGGGCTCTAAACTGCCGCACTCCCGGCGGAATCACCACTTACGGCCCATTCGGGATTTTTCTATTCCTAGGCCATGGGGCCTCCCAGATGGTAATCGGACGGAATCCTTCCGTCGGGTTCGAAGGCACCTTGAAGGAAGTGTCCCGCTTTTGCCGATGGATTGGCGGTAGGGTGATCAGCGGCGGTGGAAATTTCAGCGGCCGTAGGGGCGTTTGTAGCCGCACCGTTGGCCTCCTGGTCATTGCTTCGAGTACCGCCTTACTTGTTAAGTGCTACTCTATTGATTCTATTGATATCCGCGGGGTGAGCTGAGGGAAGTATCCCTCGTCCTCAGCTACCTCCCCCAAAATAAGTAGTGTCCTGGGCGTCTAGCCAGCGCTCAAACTCCTTGTACAATTCTTGAGAGGACATTTGTAAGATTGCGTCCATGATGTTGTGTCACTCGTCACGGTTGATTATATACTGATTAAATTATTGCTCAGTATTAAAATTTTGAACAATTCACAAGGGCGTGCGTGTTTACCTTATTTCCCGACTCGACAGTACATTCGAGTTCAACGTCGACGTAGGGAATATGTGCAAAACACTCACGGTATATACACAAAATTGTCTGTACACTTAAACAGTATGTGTATCGGTGTATTAAATTCTGGCGCTCTAGGTCCTTAAGACTATTTGTTCCTGCGTGCGTAGAATATAATTTTTCCATCGTGAGTCGCGTTTATTTATTATTAAATTTTTTTTTTTAAAACAATCCCTTTCCTCACGATTCATTTCCGAGCCGATTTGCCAATTTTTTTTTGTATTGGTTTTTAACCGATTTACAGAACTATTTTACGCATTTTTAATTTATACCTATTATTAACGCTCGCTATATACAAAATTATTCACACTGGTATCAATTAACTTAATATTACTTAACTATCCTATTTTCTTACTATTATTGCCGGCAATGTACAATATTTTACATATATACAAAATTGATAGCTATCTATATACAACATTCATGTAACGTCACCGGTGTACGGTTTATGTCTTTGTCATGAATTTTCTCGATTAGTTTCCCATGTGCTCCTTGCAGATTAAATATGACTGAGGAAACTTTCATTATGATTTCAAATGGCCCGCTATATTTCTCGCATTTATTTTATTGGCCTTATTTGAAAGTATATATTGGCGCTTTAGTACTAAGTCGCCAATATTCGGTCGCCAGTCTCTTCTACGTAAATCGTAATATTTTTTCTGTCGCGAGAAAGACTGTGCTGTCACAATTTTTGCTAATTGTATAGCTTCTTGTACATGTTTTATTCTGTCTTGTATTCTTCTCTGCGATCGATGTCCTGCTTCCTGCTGTCCGTAATTTACAAGTCCTGGAGTAAAACCTGCACTATCATGCATAGCCGTGTTATAAGCGAAAGCAATTTCGCTCAAATAATTATCCCACGTTGGGATTTTTCTGTATATTGTTTAATCATAGTTTTTATTGTCCTATTTGCCCTTTTAACGGGGTTACATTGTGGAAAATACGGTGGTGTAGTTCTATGTTCGCTTTTGGCGCTTTTCAGCATTTGGCGAAATTCTTTCGAAATAAACTGTTGTCAGTTATCGCTTATGATTACGCGCGAGCATCCGAAACGTAATATTATCTGTTCTCGGACGGCCCGTCTGATGGCGGCACCCATTTCTTTTCTTAATGCTCTTAGCTCGATCTATTTTGTAAGGCTATCTTGCATTACTAAAAGCATCGTATTTAAATTATTTGATTACTGATTTATTGAAATGGTTTAAGGAACTTATTAGGAATCCTCTTCTTGTACATTTGGAAGAGTTTCAAGAAAAGAATTCAGGATGGACCTTGAAAAATATTGTTAGTTTATTCAGAGGGTGCAGAGTTATTATCAATATACAAATGAATTGAACTTTGTGATATTGAATTTCCAGTTAAGCTGAAATATGTTGCAAAATTCGAAAAATTAAATATTATTTCTGTAAATGTGTATATACTTAGAAATATTGGATGGAAATATAGGTAGCATCTTGTCACATTACATCCAACAAGAAGGAGAAACATGTAAACCTTCTCCTCATTGAAGATTACTACATCGATGAATATGAAGAAAATAATATTCATGATGATAATGCTAACATTCCGAAATACCATTATGTTTGGATTAAAAGTTTGTCCAGACTTTTAAGCTCACAACTGAATAAAGCCCATGCAAAATCATTTCATTGTGAAAAGTATTTACAAATTTTTTATATTAAAAAAAAAAAACTAAAAAATCACGAATATTATTGTAAGAATATGAGCGAATGCAGAATAAATTTGCCAAACAGTTCCAATAACATTCTTAAATGTGAAGAACATAAAAAGAGCGAGAAGTTATTACTAATTCTAATCTCTTATTACTAACTCTAACCATATTGACGTCCAAAAAACTTAATTTATTATCTAATTCGAACTCCTTTGTATATTTAATTGTATCATGGATGGAATGAAAAACATCCATCATTTCGTCTACACACTTTTCTGGTACAATTGTAAAGATGTCATCAACATATCATTTATAGATAATTGGATCAAAATTCAACTTATTTAATGAAATATTTTCTAATTGTTCCATTACCAAATTAACAATCACCGGTGATATAGGTGATCCCATTGGATAGACATATTTTTGTTCATAAAAATTATTTTGAAAAGAAAAAATTGTGATATTGAATACTAAATTTATTGCCTTTATAAATGTATCTTTTGTTAATTTTGTGTGTATGTGAATTTCTAACCATTTTTCTTCTATAATTTCTTTAAACAAATCTAATGGTATATTTGTAAATAAAAATACTACATCCAATAAAATCATCTTATAATTTTTCGGAATATTAATATCTTTAACTGCTTCATAAAAACTCCAACTATCTTTAACATAAGAGTTGGTTTTTCTGACTGACATTATTTTGGCTAATATATTATATTATAAAGACTGTATGGCCGATAAAGATATTTATTAATTTAGATATAGTATATATTGGAAAAAGAGAAAAAAATTGCTCTGATGTCCAGACGATGGTAAAAGATTTTTACTAACAAATAGTACAGATACTTTACCATGGGGACACTATAAAATTATGGAAGAACAGATGGCGTAAGCTGCATGTCAAATAGCGAGGAAAATATTAAACGAGGCAGAAACACAACCAAAAGAGGGAGAGATGAAGATAAAAAACGCTTATCTAGAGACCAATGAAAGAGCAGTTGGAGTGGGGATAGTTGATGATTTTATTTTATTTATTCGCATTTAGATGGCGATATGAGTAGCACGAAAAGTTAGATGTATCGGATTTAAGAACGTTCTGGACAATCGAAAAAGTTTGAAGATAGTGAATTGCAAGCATTGTTGGACGAAAACTCAGCTCAAACGCAGAAAGAACTCGCTAATCAGTTAGGAGTCAGTGACAAAGCAGTTGCAAACGTTTACAGGCGATAGAAAAGATGGATAAAGAAGGAAAATGGATGTTACACGATTTGACAAAAAGTTCCATTATGAATCGATACAACATCGCACTGCCTTTGCTTGCAAGGTAAAAAAGAAGATTTTTCTGTGGCTTATTGTGACTGGCGATGAAAAGTACAAAAATTAATGGGTGAATCCAAGCCAACTGTCCATATCGATACCAAAACGGAACATTCATAGCCAAAAGGTATTACTGTGCATTTGGTAGGACCGACAGGGTGTACTTTACTACGAGTTGCTAAAACCGAATGACATCGTCACTGTCGAGGTATATAAAAGCCAATTAAATGATTTGCAACAGAAATTGATCGAACATAGATCAGCAATCGTGAGAAATAGCGCAAAGTCATTCTCTTGCATGGCAACGCTCGGCAACATGTTGTGAAAGCCGTCACAAATGCAGTGTTGGAGCTCGAATGGGAAGTATTGTCGCACCCAGCGTACTCGCCAGACATAGCGCCTTCTGATTACTATCTATTCAAATCGATGCAGCATGATCTCGTTGATACGCATTTCCAACATGTTCAAGAAGTGCGAGAATTTGTGGATGATTGGAGCGCCTCGAAACTGCCATCGTTCTTTCGCCACGGTATCCTCATATTACTAGAAAGTTGGGAAAAAGTAGTAGAGAGGACGGAAAATATTTTGATTAAGCTAACGTGTATCCATTTTCCATCATAAATCTCCTTTTTCCGTTATAAAAGGTTGGAAACTAATTCGGCTCCTGATATTTATTAAAATTATTAATAATCCTAGGATATTAAATAAAATTTTAGGAAAGTTTTAATAACATTTTAGAAAAATTCAAGTGTTATCAAAAACATTTTCGTTTAATCATCCATTAGATATGAAATGTGTATGTACTTGTAATTATTCCGAATGGGATGACATCTAAATATCTATAAGATAGATTATAATTAATTGTTATATATGCCATAAAGATATCACAAAAGGGCACTAGTAAGATGACATAAAGACAAGTGTGTATCAATTTCTATGCTATGTCGAACTAAAAATATTGATTTAGTAAATATCTATATAATTTAAATAAAAATTTCAATCCGTAATATAATGAATAATATTAGTATTTAATTTTTTATTTACTATTGGAAAAAAAACGTTATAATGATTTTATAATAATAAAGTTTTATTTTTAAAAGTTAACAAATTGCAAAAAATATAAATATTAATAGTTTATGATAATATTATAATATACCTAATAATTTTATTTATTTAATTTTTTTCGTTAGAATTATTTCAAATTATATTTATTTATAAACCCATGCTCGATGGAATTCTTTTATAATTATATAATTTTCATTTGCTTATAATTAATTCGTATTATAATTATTCAAAATCTCTGAATTTAATTATTATTTAAATTCATTTCTTTTCGGATTCTTTCTGAATTATAAATATCGGTTCATAAATAACTTTTATACGTGATTAATATACCAACATGGTAAAAGAAAATTAATGCTAAATTGTCATTTTTGGAAGTTTTATATAAACAGTTTAACAATATTTATATAAAAAAAAGATTACTATATTATTTATGCCTTTATAATTATAAATATTATTTATTAAATAATAACGTTTCAATTCAAGTTAAAACAAACTGAATATAATTTATATCTTAACATTTATTAATGTTGAAATTGTATATCTAAATATATTCTCTCTCTATCTCTTTCCTCTCTCTCTCCCTCTCTCTCTTTTTTACTCTCTTTCTCTCCTTCTCTCCTTCTCTCTTACTCTTTTTCTTTCTCCTTATCCGTTCCTCTACTTTATATTTATATCTTACTATATGGTTTTTTACATATATATTTCCAGTACTCATCAGGGATATATGCATAAGGAATATAAAGAAAAGATGTTTACTGGTTCTTAGTTGGATTATATATGTGTAGATTATCAAGTTTACAACTAATATGCCTAAATATATGTAACAAGTTTAAATGAAGAAATACCATATATTTTTCCAAGAAGGTTATCTTGTCCTTTTGTTCCTATGCCATGTTATTTACTTCGGTAATCGCTATTAATAACTATTCTGTAAAGGTTTATAAAAAATAGTATTTGTTCTCACATACATAGATTTATTACTTTCAAAATTCAATGTCTCAATTGAATTTCTTACAAAAGCACCAAGTATTTTAGTTACTGGATCAGGAACATACAGGCTCTAAAGATCGATGTCATTTGTAGTGTTTAGCATACTTTCTTTTTATAAATAAGTAAATTATTTAAAACTGCTTTGGTTTTTTTTTATATTCATGATCAATAAGGTTAATACATAATTTTAACTATTATTATGTATGTTAAAAAATTATTTAAAAAATATTTGATAATTGAAAACAAAAATGCTAATATTTTCTTGTAATAAATTTTTAAAGTATTTTATTTAAACACATCTGTATGTTTGCGAGGAGAGTAAGGAATACTGAATTATTTTGGATATCTATGTATAAATTTCATTCTATAAATTTCATTCTATAAATGCATCGTGGATGAAGAGGATAAACGGACAGTTTATTTGAATGGTAGCCGCAAAATGAAACTTCATGAATTATTTAACAAATGAACGATTGATATTTTTTCATGCTCTAAATCCTTCAGGTTACAAAAGTCGGCCTCTACACTTCGAATCATGTCTTTTATCTTTCGGAAATAATCAATTTTAGCGTAAGTTTTCTAATTTTTAAAGAAAATTCATGTCGAACGAATCAGAGTGACAATTAAGTTTCATTTTTCAGAAAAAATCATTGCAGAAAACCTAAAATTGTCTAACGCCATTTGAAGCGGATACACGTGTTCAGTCCTTGAGAAAAAGCGAGGATTCGAAATACAAAAACTGTATCATCGTTTCGAAGGTAAAAGCATGAAGGTACAATGTTGATCTTGTTATTGACAGGTAATGTACAAAAGCAATCCTAATAATGGCTGTATGATTTCTCAATATTTCGACAGAAGCGAAAGTCTTGTACGTTAAATCAAACTGGATCACTTCGGGATTGTCAAAGTTTGCCGCGAGTGCGCTCGCGGGATTCAAATGCTACGCTATCTAACAAAAATTTAAATGCTGATTTATCACCGAGAAAACGTCAGATACGCACAAAATCTTTGAAAAAGACATCTAGCAATTTACTCAGCAGGAGGGAAGCCTTTAGATCTCTCGAATCTCTTTTTGAGTTAAACAAACCATTTTCTTTCTACGTTGATGAGCTTCAACTCTATTGTCCATCGGTTGAAGAAAAAACAGAAGAATCGTCTGATGCTTCAATTTCAATATCGCATTTTGAAAAGCCCGAAGAGTTTGCCGAGAAATTAGAGTCAGCTTTCACAGAATCAAATTCACGAACTGTTTCGCTGGTTCAAATTTATTTTCATAATAAATCTTAAAAATTTTTTCATAATGAGAACAATTTTTCTATATCTAACTATTTTTTCAGACCAGCGAGGTTGACGAGTCACTAAACGAAGAAGTATACCTTGTACCTGAAGTTCTCGAAAACGAGGAAAAAGGAAAAGCTTTATCTGAGATAGCAGAGGATACTTCTTTTTTAGACGAGTAAATTATATTTATATTTTGATTCTTATAATACCACCTAGTATAGAATACTTTTGCAATTATTTTAAATGTTGTCTTTAGGAAAATGGCCGATGGAGGTGACGAGCCTGAAGACAATGTTGTTGACGATAAAGATACCCCTGTTGATGCAGCCCAAAGCGATGCTCACGTATCTGCTAGTAATCCAGCAGATGATGAACCAGTTGATGACGTAGCAGTACATAGTACAGCAACTAATCCCAGTAAGGAAGGTGGTGTAACACAGATCGCTAGTGCTAAATCGGGAAAATCAATACTTAAGAGTCCCACTACACCTACGAAAAATAAAGGATCGATATATGCACCTGATTATCCACTACCTCCGGGGGTTGGACATGGTAAAATGTATTTTAATTATCCAATTCAAGAATAATCATTTATTTTCAGATCCACATACGTGCATTTTTCTAAATTTGTTCAATATTTTTGCAGATTTAAAACTAAAGTCGGAATTTTTCTTATATTTATTCAACGTTTTTGATTAATACAATTCTTTTTTGCATGAACAGTTATTATAATAGCTTTCTCATAGTAATTATTACACTTTATTTACGATAAAATGGATTGACTAAAAATGACAAGTAATTATAATTAATTTCTTATAATATTTAAGGTATACAGTTAGGATGCGGTCAGAATCGCGATTCATTTATGAGTAACATTCCTATTACTGAATCGTCGGCAATGGAGGAGATTACAGCAGAACAAGCAAGAGCAAACTGCTTAGTTCGAGAAATTCAAGATCTCAAGCAAATGATAGATGAAATAGCTAAAGTTTGAATTAATTTATTACAGATATTCGATTTTCATTTGGATAAATTACAATCTTAATTTCGTATTCTTCTTATATGCTTTTAGAAAGACACAATTTCGGAAGAGGATACTGTAGTTTTAAAAGATACGCAAACGGCGATAATGCAAAAAATTCGGGAACTGAACGAAATTACTCGTAAATTTCAACGTTGCATTGGCCTTGTTGATCCGTCCACAGGGACGTTTGCAAAAATGTTTGAAATGCTACCTTATCCTCACACAAGGGTAAAATCAAACTACTAAAGAAAGTTAAAATATTTAAAAATAAAAATTTTTTTTCACTAATTTATCTTAAAATGGTAGTATCCAATGGAGAAGAAACAAAGCTGTGGTAAATTAGGAATGGTCAAGGAATGCGAGAAATTCAAATTCCCTCAAGTGGACTATCCAGAAGACAAGTAAGATTATTGTTAATTTAAAGTAAAATAACTTAGAACTATACTAATTAAATAAATTCATGTTATATTATACAAAAATGGAGATTCCATGCAATATCATGTAAATTCCATTTAAGTTTTACTGTTCCGATCCTGTTAGAATTATTTATCGATTCTGGTCTGTCCAAACTTTATTGAAATTTTTAATTTTGTTTACTTATTTAATATTTTTATCTCTCAGGTTACCGAGACTCATAATCTGTGGAAACGCTGACGACAATTTCCCGAAAATAGTTGTTGCTGATAGCAGGCCAAAGAGCAGGGGAAAAGTCTGTATAGAAAATCTCACCGGTAAACTGACAGAGTCGCTGTCGATGCAAGAAAAACTGGCTAAAGAAAATGCTCAATTGGAAGGTGGAAAGTACGTTTACTTACATATAAAAGGATATTAATTACAAAAATTATTATAAAATATTTTTTGACGTATTTTATTGCAAATTTAATTTAATAAAATAAGTTGAATATTGAAACTTGGTGGAATTGGTTTTTGCTTTTACGGATGCCTTTCATTTTTATATCAATATAAATAGTAAAATTCAGAATATTCACGGCATTTGAATTATAAACATTTTCCAAGTGTTAACATCTTTCTGGAATTAAATTTGCTTCTAGTGATAGTATAAAAAGTATACGGTAGCTTTTAAACAATGTAACGTTTACTCGAATATTATATTACGTGGTAAAATTGCTTCTAGTCAGAATTGCATTAAATATCAAATTGTTTTGGGATAAAGAAAGAAGAAAAAAGAGAGGAAACAATATATATTAATTTTATTTTTTGTTGCAAAAGGTGAGAAAATTATTAAAAATTTCAGATATGTTTATGCACAAATATCTTGATTGCAATTCTCAACTCCCTATAATTGAATTCTCGGTCCTTTCAGATTCTATTATAATCATCACCCAACTATAACAATTTCAAAAACAATTTAAACTACGTAACGGACATTATAACAATTGAAACACGAATCAACCTCAAATTTTTTTTTCGAACAGACATTCAGTCTATTGATCCCCACTGTCATTCATCTAACCAAACATTTTGTTTTTTGACGCGAACAGAAATTTGTTAGTCCCGCCCCGGACACGCGTCTCTTTACTTCTCCCACAGTCCGTCCAAATTCTTGGCCTCGCGGCAAATTGAAAACCGAAAGAGAATCGAGATAAATTCTCGTCCATGTCCGTCGCCTCAGGTTCAAATTAGAAAAGGAGCTGCTTGACAAAGACAATGCCGTGGAGTGCCTGCAGCGTAAAATCTGCGGCCTACGGGCCGAGATGCGGGTCGTGGTGAAGGAGAACGCGGAGCTGAGTCGCCAGGTCGCCTGTCTCGCCCAACAACAGCAGAAGCACCTGTCGGCCTGCGGCCAGTCAACGACGTCCGGACACCTTGGCTCCAAGTCCTCGCCGACGGTCAAGTCACCCTGCTGTTCGCCCAAGCCCCAGCGCAAGAATTTAGAGCTCTCGTGCAAGTGCAGCACAAGGGAGCAGACTATACAGCCACCGGCCGAGTCGCCCTATCCATGCCCTAGCAAAATCAGTAATTTGAATATTTTTCTCGCTTTCTTTTGCTGTTATTCTTTTGATAATTGGAATTTTTTAAGAACTTTTTCATTTCTTTTCTTTTTTTGGATCTTCATTCTTTTGTACGATCGTTATCATTAATGATTATATATATATAAATAAGTATAGACTTTATAGGAGTCTGCAATATTAAATCTTCAAAATACGTGTTTACTTACAAAAAAAATTGTATTATATAAAAAGAATATTATTAAAATGGAAAAAATAGAGCTTCAGATCTTCTGTTTTGAGAAAAAAAATTCTGAAATCAATATAAACTTTTGCTGTAATATTTGAATTACATATCTATTTTAGAATTTTAATTCCTGGATAATTTTGATTAAGTAACTTATGCTAAAATTATATACATTGATTTTAAATAATTTTAGAAATAAGACTTGGTATTCGACAGTATACAATTTTCTTTCTCTTCTCAATTATTTTTTAACTTTTTTACAATTAAATTAGTTACTTCAATTATAAGCTAAGCCACTTATTATTGAAGTATGTTAAAGATGTTACTTATTTTATTTTTCAAAATATCCCATACTATAATATCCATTATTTTATTTATACTTTTATAATTATACAAATACAACTTACAGATTATTCAAATATAACATCAGTGAAAGGTGCTTAGTTCGTATTAAAACAAGTACAAAAAGGAACTGAAACTTTCTTTTTTATATTTAAATAAAAGTTTATAAACTCAGAAAATTTAATTGGAAATCTGATCTTTAACATGTGTTTATATTGTAATAAGGTTCTTATAAAATATAATGTTGAATTTAATTCTTATTTACACATCATAATGACGTAAATACATCACAAATAAGGTTGTCTATTTCAATATAAATTTTAGGATCTTTTGACAATAAAATATAAAATACCAGTGCGTGATCAAATACGTACTAGACAAAACAGTGTATCGTATATCAAGTCGTATATCAAGTCCTGAGCTGGAATCACTTTTAGCTATATATCAAGATATTATTGACATTGCCTTGGCACGTGTTTTGTCGCGCAATGGTATTTTATATATTATTGCCATAATTGATGTGGCACGGTGACGTAATCATATGGCTTGTAAATTATTTCAATCCAGAATTAAATGATAACTTAGTTTTAATATTTATGACTTACTTTCAAAAATTTATATTTTTATTTTCTTGCGATATATATATATATATATATATATATATATATATATATATATATATATATATATATATAGAGAGAGAGAGAGAGAGAGAGAGATATGGGTCCATATTGTTAAAAAATAATGGGGAAATAATTTTCACCTGACCGATCGCATTAATCTTATTCACCAGAGAGCACCAAGAAGGAATCGCCGCGGCCGTGCTGTCAAAAAGGGACTCCCCGCTTAGCTGGTGGTGCCTCGAGAACGGGAAACGACTGCTTCTTCCCGGATCGTAACAACGCGGACATGCACAGGGGTGGCGGTGGCTGCGGCAAACCGCAGACCCCGAATCCGGGACAGCGTAACGGCGGCGGCGCCGCGGGCGGTGGGATTTGCCCCGCCGAGCTCGAGGGCCGACTCGCCGTCTACGGGAACAATACGAAGCAATTGGTATAATGCCGAATATCTAGATCGCATAATTACAATTATTCCATCTCTTTGGTGATCAAACAATACATTTATGCCATATCTATTGTTCTCATCTTGTTCGATTTTATTTATTTATTTTTTTAATCAAATTGGGATGGTATATGCTGTATTTATTTTTTCTTCGATTAGCGAAGGCTATTATTCAAATTATTGTCAACGACTGCTTTATAATATTAATCTAGATTTATATATTAATACAGATAATACGCTTTTACGATAATTCTGTACAAAGTATGGTCATTCTATATAGTGTCAAAATAACAAATTTCGCCTAAAATTATAGAATCTCTTGCTGATTTCAAAATTTTAATTCGAATTTTGTTATGCTGGTGGGGATGAACATATTCAGGTTAAATAATAAGATAGTGACTAAACGCTTTATGCTATTATGATATATTCATTTTTTAAAGTAATATTTGATCTAATAACGAGCCTTATCACCGATCTTCGAATATATCGAACAAGAGTCAATATTTTCCATTTATCGATTGTCAATATTCAAAAAATAAGCCAGATTCGTAAATAATTGTGAAAAGCATGAGATCTAGGTTGTGTTGAAACATTTTTAATAGATGAATATTTACAGAGTTACATTGATTTAAAATGTAATGCCTGGATATATCAAATTGTGGCCGGAATTTTATTCACCATATGATCAAATTTAACCAGGACTGGCGCATTTAAGCTCCGTGCGTCAACTCAATCGGAAAATTTTTTTCCCTGTACTGATACAACCTTTCTTGATGTCCGTATGAAAGTTGAGCGCCATATCTCAATTAGTGTGTATTTGTCAGCTGTTTGTTTACGGCGCAAAAAGTTTGTCTGAAAATATTGACTATGGACTCATGGTGCGTTCCCCGAAGCGGATTTTTGAGTTTCGGAAAGAGGAAAAAGTCACAAGGAGTCAAATCTGGCGAATACGGTGGCTGAGCGATGACTTTCATTTCGTGTTTAGTCAAAAAATCAGACACAATCATGCTGGAATGTGCCGACGCATTATCGTCGTGAAAAAACCATAAATTATCTGCTCACAAATCTGATCGTTTACGATGAATTGTTTCACGTAGACGCATCAAATGGTAATCGAAAAAAACGATGAGCATCACCTTGATTTCCGGTGGATGGACAACTTGCACGAGGCGAGTTTTCGACGACTTCACGACCTTCACTGAATGCTTTGTGCCCCTCCAATACTTGCGTTCGTGATAAGTAGACTCCACAAAACATTTCTGCAACATTTTTAACGATTCGGTAGCTGTAATTCCATTGGAAACACAAAATTTCAAGCAAACTCGTTGATCAATTTTTTTCTCCATAGTCAATATTGTCAGACAAACTTTTTGCGCCGTAAACAAACAGCTGACAAACACACATTAATGGAGATATGTCGCTTAAATTTCACACGGACATCAAGAAAGGTTGTACCAATTAGGAAAAAAAATTACCGATTCAGTTTACGCACGGAGTTTAAATGCACCAGTCCGGGTCAATTTTGATCAGATGGTATAACATAATCCACAAGTTTCAGATTTTGTGTTTCTCTTTTTATAATATATAGTTCATTTAGCTTTTTAATAGTACGGAAAAGCACTTAATCATTATGCATTCCCTAATGCCATGGCAATGCCATCAACAGGGCGACCAGTTGTCCTGCATTGAAAACGAAGTTCGCACCCTGCAAACGGAACTGCTGAACGTCCAGCGCGAACGATTGCAATTGGAGCAGCAGCGCAAACTGCTAGAGTGCAGCGGACCTTGCGCGACATGCGCTTGTGCGCCGGAACCACAGCCACAGATGCAGGTACATAATCTATACACGCACAGTTAGATCGATAACTATGCAGATTCATATATCCGCTATATACATAAAAGACCAGTTATTGTCGCAAACAACTTTTTTTGGGTGTGACAAAGCTCCAGAATTTCATTTCTAATTTTGCAGAATCACCAAGAGAATTCGGCGTCTTCCGGATGTTGTACCGATCCACCCGTAAGTGTATATTTTTCTATAATCAAATTATAGTAATACCTCAGAAATTGGATCACAGTTTATTAAAGTAATTTCGTTAATAAATGAATTTAATATTACATGAACTATTGATTCACTCCAACGTGAATATACTGTATAAAAATATATAATTTCCACAAAAACTAGCATTTCCAATCAGTATTTTTATTTCAAATAATTTTATACTTTGTTTATAATAGACAAAATATACATTATATAATGATTATTTTTTTAAAAACTACATCAACTATACTCAAAAACTTATAATGCATTCAAATATGCTCTAATTTTGACTAGAATTTACATCAGAGTCTTTCGATTTTGACGCTTTGATCTATATAACGCTTTTTCCAAAAAAGGACGCGAACGCCTGTGCAGCCCAACAGCTGCGAGAGATGCGCGAACAGTACTGTCGCCTGCAGGACGACTACAAGAGTAAGCTATGCGAAGTGTCGCGGCTGAGAGCCGACTCGGAGGCCCTTAAGCGCGAGACCCGGGAGGCCAAGGAGGAGCGTGAGCGCCTGGAAATCAAACTGATCGACGCCCAGGAGCGGGCACGGGCGATCGAGTGCGAGAGGGACGAGCTCCTCGGTATTCTATAAATGCCGTAGTACTATATTTTAATTCGGACGATTTAGACTGTAACGGAAGAATTCTTTGAGTTTTTTATACTTATTTTAACCGTGCATCGATTTAAATTAACTATAAAGTAAAAGTTTCAAATGTACAATTTAGTCAAATTTCATCTTTAATTTTGATATATTATTTGAATACGAAATGTATTCTTCGAACTTTATACATCGTAATCTGATTGATGTTGATATACTTTTTATAAATCATGGTATATTTGATTGTACTTTATATATCGACGTATTTATTACAATTTGACACTTTTTTAATTAAACAGTACTATTTATTCTTAAACCAAGCAACGAATCCATTGGTATGCTTTAAAAACACAGTTATTTTTAATTCAATGTTCAGAGCCCGTCCATAAATTTAAGATTTTGTCTTTACTGACTTCCAATTAATACTCAATCTGACAAAAGGATCTGGAAAACTGCCTTTTTCCTTAGTATTTTTTGAATTTAGGATTTGAAACTAAGCGACAAACTGAGAAATGGAAATTAAACATTAAGCAAGTCCATAATTCCGCGTGATCAATTTGTTTTATTAAAATTTGTAAAATTAAAATTAAGTAAAAAATTACGTAACTTTTGCGGTAGAATATTTTTCTTCGCTCTAAATCATCTACGTGATTTATGGATTGTCCTAAAGTACATACATTATTCTGCTAGCAGTGGATATAAATAAACGAGTTGTTATTGATAATTAAAAACTAACCATGAATTTGTTCGCAATTACACACGCGATACCATTGGCTACCATCGAAGGTACCCGAGAACAGATGGTGGAACAGGAGCAGGCTCTATTGGTGGCGAGGCAACGCTTCCGCGACTCACAGGAGGAGCTCGAAGAGACGCGGTCCATGGTTCGTGATCAGGCAAGCCAGCTTGACGATTACAGGAGCAAATTCTTGCAGGTTCGTACAGATTTAATTTGTTTTTAATGCATCTGTTTAGTCGCTATTTTTTCGCGTTTGCTGTTCTTTAGACCAAACTTCTGAAATTTTATCGATTTTTTAAATAAATTATTCGATATGTTACAAAATCTTACTGTTCATATTACATTTCAAAAGATATTAATTTATCTTTCATTATGTTGAGTAATGCTGTAAATTCTATCGTTACTGTGTTGGATTTCATGAAATACTTTATTAGGCTAAAGCCATGGTAATAGTGCGCTATGTAAGAAGGCTATACAAAATATAATTAAATGGTTTTGTTGCTTGTAAATTGCAGCTTTTAAAAATTTACCTTCAATCTGTTCATAAAATTATGTTTTATTTTTAGTACTTTTATTTCTGATTATTATTAATCACGTATCAAATAATCGAAATTAATATTTGAATCTCATTTATCCAGGCTCAGCAACAAGTGGAAGAGCAACGACGTCAAATGGACTTAATGGAAATGGATAATGCTCGAATGAACGAGAACGTCACGTTAGAAATCGGCCGTGTAAAGGTATAAAAACAATCAGTTCAGAAAAAAATTGTAGCGCCCCTAAAACAAAACGACCTCTCGCAGAATCAATTCCAAGAGAAACTTGCCGAACTGGCCCCGTTGCCCGATATTTTGAAGCAGACCCAGATGAAGCTGCAGGAAACTCAGCAGCTGCGCATGCTGGCCGAGCACAACTGCGAGGACCTGTCGCGGGAGCTACTCGGCTGCAAGGAGCGAATTGACAGCATGCAGACGCAAATTGGCGATCTCCAGAGGGAAATACAATCCTTGACCGTACTGATCGTTTGCCGAATTTATCCATGCCCATATATAGTATTACTCCTGTGCTTTACATTAAAGTTGCGACAAATCTGCCTCTTATGTATTGTTAGGACGAGAGAAGCAACGGGTCTGGGAAGATCGAGGAGCTGGAAAAGAAGAATGGCGAGTTGAGAAATGAGAACGAGCGATTAAAGAATGCCCTTTGCCGCTTGGAGGAACAGCAGACGGTGATGCAGAAACGCTTCGAGGAGAAGCAACACGAGATCACGCAACTGACGGCTATGTTAGAACAGGTAAGATTAACCACAAGGGAGTTAGCGAGGTCTTAATTATATTAAAACTGCTTCAAACGCGTTCGAAGCGCACGAAAAGGTTAATCAGCTGGTCATCACAAAAAACTTAATAGCTATAATTTTTTGTATATAACGGTTGAAAATTGCTGCCAACTGGAGCATCTCGAATGGTTCGAATGGCTCAATTGCGTTTGATCAGCTCAAGCTGCTCGAGTAGTGTAAAGGTTGGAATAACTCGAATGAATGTTATACTTTTTTCGAATATTAAAACGCCTCTAACCCTGGTTTTAACACCAGCTTATCTTGTTGTCGATTCGATTTTCCTCGATATTATGTATTTAAAACTACTTAAAGGTGCGAGAGGACTCAGCCAGACAGGTGTCAAGGACGAAAGAGAGATGCGAGGCGATAAAACGAAGCTTACAGGCGGAGATTAGCGACTTTGAGATACAACTGGCACAATGCAGGGCAGCTGCTAAGAGTGCGCAAAAGGAAAGGGACGAGGTAAATTGATTTGGTGAATGGACGAAGCGTCGAATCTTGAGAGACGGTGTAGTCAAACGATGTATAATAATCGTCTCGACTGTTTTTTCCGGGCATGTACAGATCAGGCAAAAGATGCAGGGACAAATCGGCAATCTGAACGAGGCTCTGCAGCAGGCCCAAGGAAGGATCAGATCATTGCAGGGCCATGTTGACTATTTGAAGGTTTCGTACACCAACGTCTTCAGCAGTCCGGGGTCAGGGGAAGCCGCATGCATGGGCCAACAGTCAGAGTCGCCACTCCAAGGGCAAGGCTACGATTCCTGCGACTGCAATTATTGAGAGCTATAGAATGAAAGACCTATATATGTATAGCTTGCTACCAAAATTATGTACACAGTTAAAGAACCCTGTCTATTTTTGTATATGCAAGAAACTACGCGCTGTTCGTTCTATAATATTGTAAAGAATATATATGGAATTAAAAAACCCAAGCGTACTATATGTATACGTACGTCTTTTTAATTTGCGTCGTCAGCTTTCTGTTTATTTTTACATTGAGTAACTTAAGGTACACTTCGAAATTCAAATCGAGACAACTAAAGCATTTCTAGTTGTTGAAGTGAAAAAATAATACTGTAATTTTTGTGTGCTTCATCATCAAAAATCTCTATTAATACCACAATATTTTGAAAATTCTCTAAATTACTACCTACCGGTGTTTTATATAAGAATCTACTTAGAAGTGGAACTTTGCGAACTTTACTGGAATCAAATCCAAGAAAAATCAAATCTTCGGAATTCCTTACGAAAAAGTTATTTCTTCAATAATGTATACACGTTGAGAAAATTCAAAAGAATATTTTTTGTAAACTAAAAAAGATTCTGTGATGTTTGTACGTCTTAGGCTGTTTATATTTTTATAGAAACAATCATTGATACTTTTAACAATAGATCATTAATCAATTATTATTTTATAGATTAATTTAAATAAGGTATAGGTGTAAGAATTTTTTTAAAGCCATATATCGTAAGATTTGTTCGGAAATTACATAATTAAGATAATGTTAAAAAATATAATTTTAATAATCAAGTAATTTTTAAATATATTGATTACGGTTTTAAGGCCATTATTAGAATATAACAGCGTCTTCATCTACAACTCGTTGAATAACTCCTTAAATAGTGATGAATGGTGTGGGAAATATAGCTCCTGACGTTTCGTAGTAAAATAGTGTCACAGCCTCGCATCGTATTTTACAATTTCTAGGTGGAATTTCGTTTAGCATAAATTAAAGCGGTGTCGATTCTTTTATTATGATGGTACCTACTTCACTTCATAGCATTTTTGCATTAGCATTGCTTTAAAATCAATGAATTTGTTCAGAAGTTTACGTCAGTCGCTGTTTACCAGCTTCCGTTGCATTTTGCAGCATAAGCCATAAATTTTCATTTTGCACAAATTGTAACGGTATCGTTTTTTCTCTTGGTACCAGCTGCTTCACTTGAAAGTATTTTGTTATTCAGAATGCTTCAAGATCATTGAACCGAGAAAAATCTCTTAGTATTATGTCTGTTAATTTTGTCCATCCCTTTCAAATATCGAGATATGACTAAAAACTATTTATTCGGTTCTTTTTTTTAAAATCATCTAGATATATTACTATTGATAAACAAAAATATAATGTATAAGAATATGAAAAATATTGCAGCAATTATTCTGATATTGGTTAAACTTTTGTTTTTCTTTGTCTGCAGTTGTATTTTTATAATGGCATAGACGATCTTTACGAATTTAATAAATAATACATAAAAACACATGATAAAAATTGATGAAAGAATAATAAATATTTTTGTAACAATTTGCTCATTTTGAACACTTCCAGTATCTTTAGGCTGTTAAATTATATATGTAATTTCAAAATTTCAACATCAACTTGTTCTTCCTCTAAAAAATTGGTAAAAAATTAGTTTTATTTATAAATATGTTTGAAGATAAATTTTTTTATTTTAACGAGAACTTTCATTCTTCAATAGGCTATTCAATTATAACTAAGGAAGTAAAAAAAATTTTTTAAATGTTTATTTTTTACAACAGTTAGTTGAACTTTGCAAATGTATTTTTTAATAAGAATATAATTTAATAATTCATTTATAGAAGGTATGTGTTTATTGATATGTATCACAAGTTTGAAATAGTGGTTATAAAATGCTGTGCCAAAATTTATAAATTAATCATCAGTCTTATGTTATAGTTTCGTTTTAAATGTTTTAATTATAAATTTTCTTAGTTACATATTACTTAATTCATATAGAAAAAATGTAACATTCACATAATATAATTCAATGTTCTTGTTAAGAAACAAAAATCCATGTATACCCTTTAAAACTTTAAAGTAATCATTACACATAGGTCTATATTTTAGTTCACTTTTGAATGATCCTTTTGTGCTGCTCTCTATTATAGACACGTTATTAATCTATCTATTAGATTAGATTAATTAGTTGATTATATATTGATAGATAAATCTACCATTTTTAGAGAGTTCAACCCTCGTTATTGGAACGTTGCAGCTTATAGCCACAAAACAAATCTTGGGATGCTGGCTGGATGAGCATTAGAGGTGTTAGTTAAGGATGATTGTTATTTCCAGAACAGTTGAGAATAGTCAATCGTGTACTCGACCTTGTGGCTGCTGAAATGTTGATTTTTTTTATCACAAAACTGAGGAAATTATAATTAATTAAATGAAATATTATATATATATATATATATATATATATATATATATATATATATATATATATTATATATAACGAATTCTATGTTATATACTTTTTTTTACGACTCTAGCAAGTCTATTTACCAAAAAAGACAATTTCATAAATTAAATAATGAAAGCTAGTTAAACAACCTTTGTCAAGCTATAAATATGAGTAAATGTGAAAAAACATCTTGTACATTCAAAACGATCCCGGTATGATGAGTCATATTTTATTTTTGGGCAATTGAATTATACATTATTTGAAATCTATACTATTTATATTTGTATGCTTATATTTTTTTTTATTCCTTATAAAGCCTTAGAAAGAAATCGCTTTCAAAACTTAGCGGAATAACTGACTTAGATTCAGACTATTGATAGGCTTAAAAAAAATCAAATGGAGTGAAAAATGAATTAAAAAGGTATTGCATTAATTTTTATATTATTAAAATATATATTAAGAAAACAAGAACATTTATTATTATATTGACTCGGGAATTGGGCTCAGACCACCTAAAATTATAATTAAAATACTCTAATAAATCTAATACAATTTTGAATATTTATTTGAAATATATCTATCTTTTTTTATTAATTTAGTCGAAGTTTCAGGCTACAAGATGGATATCATTCAAACTGTAGTGAAATTAAAATTAATTTGTCAAGTACTCATAAAATATTGGAATGTGCAATCTAAGTTTGAATTTAGATCATTTTACACATTATGATTACTTCAATGTTACATAAAAAAGTTGCTCTATTTCAATATATATATATGACAATAAAATACCATTGCTACAGTATAGTCAATGGATCTAAATATATAGCTATAAAATTGTTACACAGTGCTCGATATATACTAAATAGTGATGTATTAACTTATTAGCAAGTATTTTATCATATAATAGTATTTTATTACCATAATGGCCTTAAAATTTGAAAAAAAAAACAAACAATTTTTTGTAATGCATTGATCTCATGGTTTGGTAAAGAGATTTAAACTCAAGATTATATTGTACATTTTAGATGCAAAAATATAAATTGCAAGATAAATACACCAAAAAAAAGCAAATTACCAAGTGAATTTTCTGAGTTTGCTCAAAAAGCCATTATTTCAACATAAAAATAAACAAAAGGCTTATTTGTCCATTATTAATCTACTATACCTATTATTTCCTCTTTCTGAAATTTAAAAACTAATTTAAAGAATGCAGTTTTAAGATACGAATATTTAAAGATTAATAGTAACAAGGTGAGATCCAAACAACTTTACTTTTGAAAAAAAAAACAACGCATAGTTAATATGATTTATAGTTAAACTTAAAATACTTAATTTCTTTAAAAAAAAAAACTTAACGATATGTATCGTTTACTAGGACCGGACTAAAAAAATTTGAAATTGGTAATATTTATTTTAAACAGAATACCAGAAAAAAAGTATACACGAAAAAGTTAAGAAACATTATAAATTTATTTCTTCAATTTTAAATTTAACAATTTTTTTCTGCAAAAGAATTAATGATATATTAAATTAAGAGTAGTTTTTAATTACAAATCAGGATTTATAATCATGATTTTCAATTATATTTGAATAGTAGTGGTAAAGGACAGTAGTTATTAAGAATTGGCATAGCCTATGCTAGTAGCGAGATTACACTTCTGTAAAATCTAATATTTGTTTAACATTAAAAAAAAAATTTGTTATTATCAATTTTTTTATTATCTGAATTTTGAGCTGTTGATTAATACCCAAGTTAAAGGTAAAAGCTTAAAAATATATTTCATCTAAACTTATAATTTTAAACTAAAATTCCAACATACTCACAGCCTTTCTTTTGTAAATAAATCTTGATGCAAAGGCAAGTTTAGCATTTACTCATTATCCAAAATTAAATAAGTTATTCTTAATTACTTCTTTTGGAGAGAAGATTAGTTTGAACTAATGTTTAAATTTTCTAAATCGTAGTACTCGTTATTTATTTAATATAGGAATAAAAATAATCCTAATTAATTTAAAAAGGAAAATAAAAAACTTCATCATATAATAAATTAGCATAAATTTTTACCTTTTCCCTTTATTATTTAGTCAAATGTTGTAAACTTTAATATTATGCTTATTGTGGAAATAATAAAACCTTTTGTCTATTTACAATATATTGTTATTGAAAATAGATAATTTCTTAAAGTTTTCATTTTTATATCGTTTAACAAATTTTTTTGAAATTCTGCACGAATGTAAAATATAAACTTATTTAAAACTAAGCATTTATTATTTTATTGGTAAAAATTGACTTTTACATCCTTTTAAATTATTTTATGATAGTTGTTAATATAAATAAAATTGTACTTTTATTAAAATTTCCACTAAGGTAACATAGGTAATTATTTATTTTGTTAAATTAACTTTTCTGTAAAATTCAATCTTTTATGTATGAAAGAAATAAAAAGTAGGCATGTATAACATTTATGTTTTTTTATTACATATATAGATTTTTAAAAATTACGATGTTCCATTTATAAAGCTAGGCTTGCGATAGTATTTTTTTTTACTTTTTCAGTTTTAGCATAATTTTAAATTTTTTGCATAATTATTCATTACATATAATAATTATAAAAAAGGAACAGATTTGCACAATCAATACCAGATTGTTCGTGAAAAATAAAAAATACCTCTTTTGCCGACTATTTACAAAGAACAATAGAAGTTAGCCACATCAGTTTGTTATATCCTCGTTTCTTATCGTGTCAAGCATTTCACGCAGTGTATCAGAACGACTGCGTAACTTATCCATTTCAATACGGAAGAATTCCAGTTGAGCCTCGAGTTCAGCAGTTTTACTATTTCTATGGCGACATTCTGAGCATCTATAAGATAAAAAAAGTTAATAGATTATTGAATATGAATAATATACAAATGATTGTTACTTTTAATCTTTCAATGTTATACTAAATTTTAAATATTTATGTTAAATACAATTTTAAATTTACTTTTCATTAATGGGAACTGAACAGCTTTGTTGATTGCCATGACATGCAGGTCTGTAGTTTGCTGAAGTGCTCGGCTCATACATTGAAGTATTTTGATGAGGATTTGTTTTATCAATAGGATTGGTTGGTCGACAATCTCCGCAACCTTTTAATAAATCCAATAACATTCCTCGAACTTTTTTACCATTTAACTTTCGTTTCCGTATCTGCAAATGATGAGTTTAATTAAAGAGATAAAATTAATGTCATTATTTATTTTGCTTATTGAATTTTATATACCTCTGGTGCTTCAGGAATTTGTCTTTGGAAAATTGATGGATCATTTTCATTTTGACATGGTGATAGATTAGAACAATTACCACCAACACTCTTTCTATTATTAGAACATATGAGCATAGAGTTGCTATTACTACAGGAATGCGTTGAATTGTCTACAAGAGTTTGGTGAGGTTTTGAAACATTTTGTGCATTTTCTTCTTCATCTGAATCATTGTCTTCATTGTCACTAGGGTTAAACGAATGACGACGTACGAATGTTGGATGCCTATGTAATTCATCTTGTGTTGCATTTTTATAATGATTATGATGATTGTTGCAGCAGCATGGAGAATGAAAATTATCTTGATAAACATTAGGTAAAGAGCATCCTCTAATATTGACATAATTTTGAGATTTGCAGCATGTCATTCCGATATTTTGCCTTTCATTTCTGTGACAACATCCACAGGGAGTTTCTTTGGTCCTTACAGTTGGACTGCAGCAACTACTGTGATTTTCATGTGCGTTTTGATTACATGGTGGCCATGAAAGACGATGATTATGAGAATTACAATGATCACATTCAACAACTGTATTATTTATTTCACAAGAATGCTGATGATGATGTGGCTGCTTTGGCACAAATCTTGGTACAACTTTTGATTTCTTACCCGTTGAAGCAGACGTATGATTGCTGAATATACGTGGAGTACTTTGACAACGCAAATTAGATTTTAAATCCTTTGATTTTCTTGAAGTCTCCAATTCTTCAGCATTTTGAGTTGCTGCAGAAATCTGACTCAATTCCTTACCCCATATATTAATTGTACCATTCATTTCTGTCATAAAAACCTCAATATTTCCAAGAAGGTAAGGTCCACATTCTCGTACTCCTGATTTGGAATTATTAGTCACTTCTTTAGCTTGTATCAAGAAACTATGTTCTACACCATTATCATCTTCTGGAAACACAAATACTTTTACATCATCATCTATTCCCTGCACTTCTTCATCCTTTTCATTTGTCTCTGTAGTAACACTGTCTTGACCTTTTTCAATATTTGGATTAGTAAAAGTAGCGTTTGTAGACTCTTCATTTTTTTCTAATCTGGCTTTTACTATATTTGGAATTTTAAAAGGTTGGGCAGTGCTTGAAATTTCTAAAGTATCCGTCGCTTTTCGTTTTTTAGAATTAGACGGTTCACTTTGAGATGGGTTTAATTGAGGTGTATCGGCGGAGAATGTTTTAGAATCTTTTTTAGATTTTCCATAAGTAATATTGGAAAGAGTTTGTAAAATCTTTGATGATGTTATAAATGCTCGAGAAAATGCGTTTTTTTGTTTCAGTGACGTTTTAGTTTGATTTTGGCTATCATCAGAAATAAGAACATTGGTAATATTAGGTGGTGGTTCTATGGATGTTACAGCACTTATTGTACTTTCCTCCCATTGTGAGCTCATTGCAGAATTCATACTACCTGACACTTTGGGATCTACTTGTTCATTAGTATCCATTTCAAGAATAGGCATACTAGGTGCTTGAGCAAGAATTTCTTCAGTTTGGACAGCAATTACTTTGGTTTCAGAAATTGGTTTTTGTTGTTCTTGATAATAAGTAACCATTTTTTTCAAATTTTCCAATTCCATTTTCATTGCTAAATTTTCTGACATTGTTTTTTGATATGCATCGCGTAAATTATCAAATTGAATATTTCTTTGATTCAACTGATACCTTAATGCATTTAACTCCTGGCTTTCTTGATAAAAAGTTTCTGTTGATTGATTAACCATCATAGATGGTGTTTTTCTACCATAAAATTCACCATCATCTACTTTTTCTTCATTACGATAGTTACTAGTAATACTTTCTATTTGAAGTATGCAAGGAGGTTCAATATCATTATTATTAGATTTTTCAGATATATCTTGTACTTCTTCAATATCTTCATTATTCATTTCTTTATCTACTGAGCCCTTCATATATTCTTCATAGGTTAGTGAGCGTAAATCACATACAGGATTTGATGAATCTTCACCATTTAATACTGGTTTTGAAGAATAATTGTCTCGTCTAATCATACCTTTTCTTTCATAAATATAGTTATTCTGGTTTTCATTTGATGCAGTACCATTCATTCTATCAATTTTTTCATCACTTTTACGCAATTCAATTTCATGCTGATCATCAACATCCATTTCTTCTAGATCGACAGACTCACCATTACTCATAGAGCGTGTAGGAAAAGCAGATATTTCACCATTTTCTACACTTTGATCTACATCATACATTTCCTCATTTTCTTCACATTCAGCCACTTCTTTTAACGCTTTTTCCGTATAATCTCTTATTGCTTTATAAGTCATAGCAGCTTCTTGATTCAACCGAACTGGAGCTTCTATAAGAAAAAGCAAATAATTTATAATAATTTTAATGAATAAATAAAAATTAATATTTAGTTTATTATAAACTTGCCAGAAAGTTCCTGATTTGTAAATCTTGTTTCCTCTTGAGCTTTTTTACGCCTTTCACCAGAAAGTCTTCTTTGTTCATTCATATCCATAATATATTTTTTTACTTTACTTTCAACATGAGCATATTGCTTTCCTGTCAATCGACGTTCTCCACTAACTTGATTTCTTTCTAATCTTGCTTTTTGACTATAAGGATTTACACTGGGTTTATTTTTTGTCACTGGGCCTTTAATTAGAGTTAAATCTTGGAGAGAAGCACTGCGTTCTTTTTCCTGCTTTAGAAGACAAGTACTATGCCTGAGAAGTAAATCGTCTGAACCTCCATTTCCATCATATATTCCTCCATCTCCGTCATCTTCTGTTGAATCTGACCCATCTTCTTCCGTTGTATCATCTTCTCCGATTTTCTCATTTCTTTCACGTCTTCTGTCTAAAATATAAATAATCAAATTATACTTTTTAAAAATATTAATTAATATTAAGTGTATTTATAGTCAAAGAAATAATTTATTCTAAGATACTATAAATAATTATGTATAATTTTAACACATTCTTTATTATAATATCTTTGTAATACTTAAGATTAAAATTTCCAGTCTTGTTTTAGTTGTTTATTTGCAACACTAATGTTTGATCAATTTATTTACAGTTTTGATAAATTAATATTTAGAGTAGATATGAAATAAAGTTTAACGGCCATACCATATTTATCATTGTAACGATGCTTAGCTGTCTCTACACTGTCGTCATCATCGTGATATGAAGAACTTCCATCTGTTTCTACGTAAGATGCTTCTTCTTCCTCTTCCTCATCCTCCTCTTCTTCATCTTCCTCATCATCATCTATTACATATACACTATCATTGTCATTATCTTCTTCCCTTTTAGAATTACTTTGTATGTTATTTTCTTCTCTGTCAATAAACCTTTTTTCTTCATCTTGTTTTATATTTGCTTCTGAATCATCTATTTTAGAAGGAATAGAGATATTAACCATGGATGGCATTTCTTCATCCTCTATTGCTCTAGTTGATGTGTTTGCCATTGGCAGTTGCATTGGTTCTTGAGTTACTTCCTGTATAACAAACATATAAAATATTATGTACTATACTATAAATATCAGAACTTTAATTTAGCAATTTAAAGGAATTGCCTAAAAATTAAAATGTACTTTTTCATTCTAAAAGATGTAATTAAAAAATAATAAAAGACTGATAATTTTATACAATTATTAATATTTTGGAAAACTATCAAAGTGATTTATTACTTTTTAATTTATATTATTATATAAATATTTTATTCCATGTATTGACAAACCTTCTATACATTTTATTGATTTTAATTAAGTATATACAAGTTCAAAGCCATAGTTATATACATTTTATAAGCAAATATTATATATCTTATTCAATCAAAATAATGTTTATACTGTTGTTTGTCTATATATATTATTGTTATGTAATTTTATTTTTTTTAATAGTTATTAAACAATTGTGATAAGAAATATAACTATAGTAGAGAAATGTACAATTTTGTAAGCAACCATAGTTTCTATTAAAAATTAGATATTGATAATTTCTGAATCAATAATTATTATTTTGCATAGACACATCTTTAATCATCAATAATAAATAATCAATATTCTTAGAATTTCTCTATTAGAAAATTTTCCCCCCTGCTCTTGTTTCTGTTCTACCTCTTCATCTTGTATCGGTTCTTGAATTTTCTCTGTACGCTCCTCGTCTTCTGGTAAATCTTCCTGTTCCTCTCTCTGTACCTGTTCTACAACCTTATCACTTTCATTTACATCTTTTTCGTTCTGAATAATTTGATCACATATCAATTGAACATTTTTATCACACTTTTCGAGCACTACCGGCTCCTCCTCCTGTTGCGGTCCGTGTTTCTGCTTGTTGCTTTCCTCGACTTCCACAGAATCTGTAGTAGCCGGCTCTGCCGACACTGACATGACTGCCACTTTGAAAAAAACGTTCGTAACTTCGAAGCGATCTTGGTAGATGCTTCTCGCGTCTTAACGATAAAGAGGCAAAGCACTAATTTTTAATGTCACCCTTGAGGACGATTCACCATCAACCAGTATCTTCTTTTTCTTTGGCACACACTCAGTTGCTCCTTTCTCACTCACACCGCAAACATTTTGCTAAAGATCGAGATACGACTACCTTGTATACGTTCTTGTGCATACGCACATATGCGTGCTCCAAATTTTTCCCAAATAACTATGTATGATGAACTTGCGGTTTTCACGTGGACGGATAGTGGAAGTTCCTCTATATTTCCTCGCAGTTTTCTCGAGGTCGTATTTTTCCAAGGCGTTACCGAAAAAAATTGTCCACCATGCCGCGCACACAGATACGCAGCCGGTATAGTCCCTAGCCTGAATTTTCTTATGGATCAATGGCCTCTCGCTGGCAGTGACGGTGGTAATGGCATGCGAATATACCTGCTGTGTTCTTTAGCATTTCATTTTTTAGAGTACAAAGCATTAATTAGACGCTTTCTCGATTGTTATAAAAATCTACTGCTTTTTATTTAGGCGTTATTATTCTTTTTTTTTTAATAATTTCAGTATGAGCGTAAGCACAACCAACAAACCTGCAGTATACTAAAACTGAATTACTGAATCTGATATTCTCTGATCTGATTACTATGCTTACTGTGCGTCCCGTTTCAGTTTTCCTCGTTTCTCTGATAACGTGAATTTACATTAGAGATGAAGCAGACGTGAAAAAATTATTACAAATCCTAAATTAAAATATCTAAAAAGATTTGAAACTGTATGCAGTGAAACTATAGTTAAGAAAAAGGTGAAATTTGTAATTTTGGATAAATTACAAAAACGTTAAATGTATTAAAAACACTGGAAAATTGTTCTCTAAAACACTCTAATATGATGCATTAATCAATTATTATTTAGACAACAATTTTTTGTACATATTATTATTCAACTGTAGTTCTTGTCATCAAACTGCAATTTCTTTGATTAAAAATTTTTTAATAACATTGGAAAAACTTTTCTTAAGTTCGAGGCTCATTATACGCATGCGTTAAACAATTTTCAATTTTTAAGAAATTATATTTGTATTAAAATTACAAGTTGTCAAAAATTTTAGCTGATTTTTTATTTATAAAAATTATTTTTGTATTTGCAATTGTTCTGTAAAAATTAATTGTTTTTAGCAAAATTTGTATTTGCAATTTTGAATCTCTTTTGAGAACTTCATACAATCGGTATTTGCTTATTTTTATTACATTATCGCTATATTAGAATGCAATTATTAATTGGAAGGTATGTCATATATGTGTAATCTGCTGTAAGTGTATATAAATTTGGTGTAGTGTTCACATATGGTGTGCAACATGCACATTTTTGTACGCGAGCGCGCATTTTAATAAACTCAGGGAACGCAGAATTTGTGAACCGCGCGGGTTTTTACGAAGGTAAGTTGATAAGTACATGCCAACGTCAACGTGACGCAAATTTTGCGGCAAGTGACATTACATTGTTATTTTGTTTTCTTTCATAAACTATAGTATATTTTGATATATCTATTGTTTTTAAAAGTGAAAAAATAAATACAATCATATGGCGACGAGCATTGATGGACTTCCAATCACCCTCGAATTTAGGTAATCTGTTACTTTTCTAACCTAGCTTTTTTCGAAATTTACTTTTTACAATTATTTTTAAATTAAATAGTTAAAACTTGCTTTATTTTCTTTAAATAAAAATTACTTATTCAATTCAGAGGTGGAGCAGAGTTACTGTTTGATAAGCAGAAAAAAAGGAATATTATCTTACCAGGCGATCGAGAATGTAAGCACCTTGCTTTGTTTATGTTATATTATTCTTGGTATTTTCTGTATTTACGAAATTTTGTTTCTTTTTTCAGGGTCACTGGATAATCTAATCCTCTGGTTACGAGATAATTTATTAACAGAGAGATCTGAATTATTTGTTCAAAACAATACTGTGTAAGTTTTTTATTTAAATACTGTCGTGTTCCAAATAAAATAATCCAGAAAATTCGAATTCTTAATGTTAAATCTATATTTGCTTTAAATTTATAAATTAACCATATGATTAAGCGTTTACTTACAATATTATGTTATTGCAAGGCGTCTTTATTCATACAACAATATCAATAATGGTCACGTTTTATATGTGAATCTGATTATTATGAATATTCATGTACAAAAATCCGAACAATTCAAATTCCAAATTAGTACTTTAGAAAATACCGAAATGGCTTCTTGAAGATGAATAAGAAGCACTTCTCGACCTTTGTATGGTTAAAGTTTAAAGTAAACAAATTGTCGAAGAGAGGGAGCCACTCGTAGCTTTGAGTCCAGTTATGCTTTCAAACCGGATCATCCCTATTATTATCTTTATAAGCGTTCATTATATATGTATATCATTTTCATTTATCTTAAAATAACCTATATTTTGAAATTTGAATACGCGATGCTAATTTTTTTTCTGATTAATGTATGCACAATTAATAACTTTATGTTTTGTCATTTTTAGCAATTTTAGTGAAAATAAATATATATTTTTTATTTATTATGAATACTTTATCCACTCTACTGTTACATATAAGATCTAATAAACTAATTATTTATTTCACTTTTAAATTATTCATACATGTATATTCAGTTTTAAATAACAATAATATATTTACAGTTTTTAATATTTCAGAAACATATATTAATTACCAATTTTTGCATGCAAATTGGATTTAAAATATTAATTTGGAATAATTCTTAATAATTAAAATAAAATTTCAGATAAAGTAGTTTATTAGTTTTGTTCATTTCGCGTATTCTATAAATTTTTAGTTTCAAATGCGATTTTATAACTTCTTTGGATTGATTACTGGCGATGTCAATACTAGTTACTGCATAGAACATGTTTAAAACATATACCATATAAGTTATCAATATTTAGATTTTTTAGAAGCTAATATTCTGTTTCAGGAGGCCGGGAATTCTTGTATTAGTTAATGATGCAGATTGGGAACTACTGGTGAGTTTCTGAGTAATACACTCCGCAATATTCTATGTAGTTCTCAACATAGTTTGATTCGTTACTATTTATTTGATAAAGTATTAGTATTTTGAGTTAATTTTATTTTTGTCATTTCTTAAATGTTTTTATTAAACCATTTTCATTTACATCATAATGTTTAAAATAAATTTTCTAACAGCAAAAAGGTTTGCAAAAACAATCATAAATATTTTTGGGCAATTGGAAATACATGTATACAAATAATATTATTAACAAAAAGATTATTACCGTTATATAAATGTAACGTTTGCCTGCCAAATTGATACACTTGAAAATGTTTGTTTTTAAGGGTTGCAAATTTGATTAAAATAACGATTTTTCGTATACATCTAATAGTTTTAAAAAAAAATGGATTGTATGAACAAGAATTTTGTAGCCAGCATATATTGTCTCAATAAGTAGTGGTAATAAATTACAAGTGTCTGTGTACATAAGCTTCGATTGGACATTATTAAAAAATATTCAATATTTTCGCGCGTATACCACGATTTTCATGTTTGATGTTTATGGCAATTGTCACTACTTGGTATTCGAAATTAGTGATTCCAAAAACATACTTTATTTTTTACCTTAAAAGTATATTTACTTTATACCTTAAAGTATATATGAATACAATAGTCAGGACGTTAAAAACGCTCCCGTGGCATTTTGAGGTTTCATGGTTGCATCAAGGATATTAAACGCATGTTATTCTCCTTAGTCGGAATTTCGAAGGTGCATTATACATTAAAATGATAGGCAAGAAAAAAGATCTTATTTTTATCGGTCTTATTGCTATAATGAATGTTACGCTTGGAGCTCATTCTTGTAAGTTTTGTAAAAAGACATTACTTTTTACGTGTTTATAAGGTGATTTAACCTATTTTGTTTTTGTTTCTGATTGTAAATTTACACATGATTATTTGTTGATTTATTCTCAATTCTTTATGAATGAAATATTATATTGGATTTTAATTGTTAAATCCAATTGATAAAATCCTAGAAATCGAATTTTTTAAACGTAAATTTCTTTTTACTGAAATTAATGGTTTAAAAAATTTTATAGCAATTTCTCGATTTTAATTAACCTATAAAGATGAAGACAGTATAATGTTAAAATTATAAAAAATTATTTGTTATAAATAACAAATTGTTTGCCATTTCTTCAAGAATTTATCCCTAATACTTAAGTTTAGGAGGTTACTATACGTTAAAAAAATTGTTTTTTTCCAAATCAATAAAGTAACCATTGAATTTTATTGTATATAAAATTTTTTGTTATAAATCGAAGGACAATTCTGTGCAATTTATTACAAATTATAAAGATAAAAAATCGATAAAATAATATTTTAAAAATACAAAAAGCAGTTTTTCTGCTATTTTGACCACTTAGAAAGATAACAGTATATTTCATCACTGGCGTGTAAGGTGATTTACTTCGTTATAACAATGTATGTTCGTATGGACAGAGAGAAAAAAGTTCCAGGAGATAAATAATTAATTTTCATACTAATGTCGAACGATATTTTATATTATAAGATTCAATCATGTTGAAATTTACAATTTGGAGTTTGGAATATTGTAAAACTTTTTTTCAATAATATTTCAAGTATAAATAGGAATACGTATATATTTATGGATCGAATAGACTTTTCAATTGAATATTCTAAATTGAACGCAAAATACAAGGCGAAGGGTGAGTAAGCAGAGTAATCTACATTCATTAAATTTGCAGCATATTTTTAGTCCTATAATATTAATATTTTTGGATTATACAAAATAAACGGATTTCGAGAAAGAAATGTATAGGAAATCTAGGGATTTGAAATTTCATTTCAATGTATAATCTCATTTCGACAGTTTTTGAAGTATTTAAATTGTTAATATCAATTTAGTTACTATTTTTTTTCGATAATACATCTAAAATAAAAAATTGTTGTCTGTAAGAGAACAAAATACGTTTAGAATTTACACCGCCGCTCATCGTTATTCATTGGCGTCCCGGCAATACTTATATAATTCCAACAAACTTTCAAAGATTTATATAGAAAAGTTATAGTGCGAGATTAATAAATGAATATTGTATATTCCCATTAGTTTTATCAACCGAATTCTAAATGCTTTCTTATCAATATTTCAACTTGCGCGAATTGCTTTTCTCCTTTTTTCGGATAATAAGAGAGAGAGAGAGAGAGAGAGAGAGAGAGAGAGAGAGAGAGAGAGAGAGCTTACAATCCATGGATAATTTACGAATTTAATAAAAAAGAAAGCGCGCGTCTAGCCATCGCACGATGGACTTAATACTGCGGCGCTAACGCAAATACTTCGGTCCGCTCTTTCTGCGTGGCGGATATTTTGTGGGCGGTGGTATTGCGCGCGCGCTTTCGAGGGTAGGTGAGGGGGTGTAAAAAATCCTTACTCGCCGGAGACAAGCATGCATATATATATATATATATATATATATATATATATATATATATATATACATAGTTCGAAAACTTGTTCTTTTTATGTTATGTATAAATAACACACACACACGTGCGCGCGCGCGCACACACGCACACGCACACGCGCGCGCGCGCACACACACACACACACACATTATTTAATTTCATATATTATATTATATATTTATACAGGGCCAGGGCGACTACCTGCTGCAACCGAACGACACGGTGCTGTTTATCTCGACGCTCCATGGGGGTTAACGACGAGGCGCCAGGACACCTTTCACCCCCCACCCCTCCCGTCCTACCGTCCGCGCGTATGAGGTGCTGCTGCTGTTGCTGCTGCCGCACGCTCGGACCCCCGGAGCCTGCAGAGGAAGACTAGGAGAAAGGGGCGGGCGGTGTTAACGAGTCGCGGGGGCGAGAAAAAGCTCGCGCGCGCGCGCGAGTGTGTGTGTATACATATGAGTGTGTTTTAAAGCTCACCTCCTCCTCATCCTCCTCCTCTTCTTTCCCCCACATACCCGTTCTGCCGCATAGGGGCCGAGCGTTCTCGGATTATATTCGCGAGAGAATATATAAAGTGTCGTCGTCGCCATCCTCGTCGTCCTCGTTGCGCACGTCCACAAAAGCTCCGGAACGACCGGCGCTGTGGGTAGAAGGGGGGGGGGGCGCACCAGAAAGTTGAACGCCAATAAACGCGCGCGCGTATTATACGCGCAAACACATACCTTCCTTTTCATTTCTTCGCTCCCAACGCCGGGTGGCGCGGTGTGCTCTTCGCATATATATATATAGACATATACCCCTGTGCACGGCCAATATGATTCGCCTCTCGGCGTCTCCGGCAAGTGTGTATATATGTATACGCGACGAGTGGAGGGGGGGGGAGCTCTTTCTGCTCTTTTTGTACACACGCACTTGACTTTTCGCACGGCCCTCCCGGCCCCCTAGTGCAATCTCTTTATTAAAGCTCGTTTTTTTTTCTCAATGCGATTCGTTGCGGAAATAATCGCACAGCGTCGTCTCTGTACTGTATTTGATAGTTCCCGTTGCAAATATGTATGTAAAATAAATTGTTTTCATCAAATACAAAAGTTTCCTTTTGTCTATTTACTGTATAAAATCAGATAGAAGAATATTTGATATCTAATATGCACAACCTCTGCCTGGAGTTTATGCAAATCCTACAGGCCGATGTAGAAGTTTTTATATGGATCGTAAGTGAAGTATACAATGTTATATTAGTAGAGGATTTGAACTAAACAGCAATGAAAAACATATTTAATTACTTTGCAAATAAAGCTCGAAGGTGATGAAGATTTCGTAAGTCTTATTTCTACTAAGATTTTTAGTTCAAGATAAACAGCAAAGAACTATTTATATCATTTAAAAAAATTTTAATAAAATATATTAGTATTAGATATATTAGATTTGAATTAATACTATTTAATATAATTTATATTGAAGAAGGGAACTAAAAAATCGAAGTAAATTTAATTATATATATATATATATATATATATATATATATATATATATATATATATATAAATTCATAAAAAGTTTTGGATAAATTTGCAGAAATCATTATATTTTTACTTAATATTTCTGCTACTATAGTATATTTTTGTAGGAATTATCTGAATTTTATTGTTAAAATATTAAAATTTATGATATTATTTACAAAATGTTTCGTTTATACATTAAAGAGAACACATATGATCTATTTGAGTCACAGATTAAAATAAATTGAAATAAATTGAACTTCTGAAAGTATAGTTAACCTCACGCTCAAAATTACTTAGTATGCACGAGATATGCTACTCGTACATAGAAAATGTTTTCCAATAGCACGTTCATTGCTATTCAATATCGAATGGATTGTGCTTGTATCGGATTGGATAAAATAAGAAGACAATAATATTAAAATATACTTTTAACTCTGTTAAACTAAATTGCACTGTATTTGATTACAATAATAATGATAACTATAACTATACTAATATGTACTCCCGAGTGTGACACAGTGTTCAAATCAAATACTGACATAATACGATTCCATCTTTAATTTTGATTGAAGAAGATACAAATTTTATGTTTGAATGAAAATGATTCTAGCCGAAAGTTTCAGGTAGAATCATATATCAATTCGCACTTTATTCAATATAATAAGATTACAGTTAATGTTCCCGATAAATAATATCTCAATTCACGTGTTATTACATATCAAATTTCTAATTTTTGAACTTGTTAAAATATTTACTAATTTATTATTCTTGCCATTAATTATAGTTGTCTACGTAGCTTAATTTAATTTTTCCAAAATATCATCTCTACGGATTACTATATATATTATGTTAATGCTATAATAATATTAATATTATCATATATTGTATGTTAATGCTAATAATTAGATAATGCTCAACATTTTTCATAAAAGGATCGATGTGAAATTTAGATACAAAATACATAACGCACCTTGACAATTAAGAAAAATCAAGGCAAGTTAAAGTAATGGATAGGGAGTTTACAAAAAACGATATAAGCGTACACTATATATGATTGTCTTTACTATAGAATTTACCTATAGCTATAGAATATAGCTAAATTATTTAACTAATTTTTTCATTTTTAAAAAGTATAATAAATTTACCAATAAGTGAAGCCCAGAGTTTCTTTTGTAAACGAAAGTTTATAATATTTTTAATTTTATAATTTACTCCATTTTTTAATACGAAGACTTTTGTTGCTAGGTTTAGGGTAAGACTGAAGCTAAGAAAGGCTGAATGCAATAGTCAGTTTTGTTTTGTATTTTTTTGTTTTTTGTTTTTTTTTTTTTTTTTAATGTAGTTGAGGAACTAAGTTTCTTGAGATATTTTCGAATTTTATTCTGTAGTCGAAGAATTGTGCTGGTGTATCGTGTTAATGTGCTAATATAAAATTAATAGTAGATATTCTGTTTGAGAAACCTAGGGCATTCGTCTATAGTGCAAGCTGCTAAGAAACGAACAATTCTTCACTGCACGAATCGTATGAAATTTCGAAAACTGCTAAGCGAAGTCTATGCGAAAAAAAACCAAGCAATCATTTATCTGATGTAATTTACAATTTTATAACGTTATTTGAGAAAAAATCTAAAATGCTCATTAACCCAAGCGATGGAAAATGAAGAAACTTAAAATTTCATTTGTATACAAATATAAAAGCCATATGAAAAGTACAACAGTACAAGAGTATAAGCAAGGAATCCTTATAGTTGACAGGAGAAGCGACTTGGATTGCACAAATTGCAAAAATTTTGTTATTCCACTAGATTATCACAAATATTATTATATGGTGTCTGTTTTTCAATAAAAGATCTACGGAAGAAATAAAAATAGATTGGAACGCAGACAAAAATATACATTATAGCATCGAGAATTTTTATTTAATAATACCAAATACAGGAAATAAAATAAGTATATTCTGTTCAAAAATAGAGTTTAGAACTAATATTGAATTTGAAATTTAATATATACTACGAGTAAAAGTAGTTTTTTGACTATGTTTTCAAAATGGATTTAGCATATATTTTATTAATAATTATTATAAATAAAAATATTTTATAAAAAGTTTTACTTTGATATATCAATTATCTCTTACATTTTAAAGTAATTGTAGAAAAATTTTTTTACAATAATTTTATTAGTATAAGTTTTTCGTTAGTTATAAAATAATTTTTTTCACAGAGATATATGAGCACATAAGGCTATTTTTATTAAAACTTATCATTCTCTTCTAATAACAAGAGATAGTACTTTTTCAAAATATCCCATTCACAACATTTAGCACAGTATTACTCTTAAGATCCTCTCATCTCGTAACAAAAACCTTCAGTAGCGCGAAAACTAAAAAACTAAAGAAAAAACAAAAAAAAAAACAAGGTGAGAACAGAAGTTAATTAAAATCAAATTATTTATTCCGATTAAATTTTAATTAAAATTCAACTTGATCCCATCCTCCCTTCGCTTCCTTCCCGGCGCCCACCCCCCTCCCCGCCATGTATAACAGCATCGTCGAAGCGCAGGCTCGACTGTTGCTGAAAAGGCGACTAATTAATTTTCACTTTGTACAAGTTTTGCGCGAAACATAAGAAAAAGAAGGGGGAAAAACGGGGGGCGAAAATGAAAAGGGTGTACGAGATAGAGGACGTGCAGGGGGTCGGGACGGCGAGGGACGAGCATCCAGGAAAGAAGCGCGCCCGCATTCGGGGAAGTGCATCGGCAAAAAAATACCTTTGCAAAACGGATAGCCTCGCGCGCCTCCCTCCCCCTCCTCCGCTCCTTCAAGGCTCCGCCGATCGAGAGGGAGGAGAAGGAGGAGGAGGAGGAGGAGGGCGGGTACAACAGAGATGGTACAATTAACTTTTCCATTTTCTCGCGATGCCTCCATCCGCGTACGTCGACGCGGGGTTGCAAGCCGACGGACCGTACGGTAGATGTATCGCATCGTTCGAGCATTTGGGGCATTGGTCGCGTCCTAGCTGTACTCTATATTATATTTTATTCCATCGTCATCCAGGGGAAGAGGAAGACAGAGAGAGAGAGAGAGAGAGAGAGAGAGAGAGAGAGAGAGAGAGAGAGAGAGAGAGAGAGAGAGAGAGTATTTGCGAAGTACACTGACGATGCGACGCATCGCCTGCTCTCTGCATCTTTGCGTCAGGGTGGAGGTATGAGGCGGTAATTCGTAGGTAATGGCCACAATATAACGGGAGGGGGGGCGACACTTTGGCCTACCTCCAAGAGCCTCTCTCGCTCTGTTATTGCTTTACTTTATCCTCTTTTCTCTCCCTATCCCTCCTTCTCCCTCCCTCCCCCCTCTCTCTGTACCTTTCTTCATTTTACCTCGAGTTCTCTCGGTTATATGCAGTGCTCGGCGGGCGTTTGTCATTGCCCACTCCCCCTCTACCTCGCCTGCGGCGTCGCGGCGAATACGCGTTTAGCCCTTAAAGCGCGACCTCCCCGACGCGACATAAACGGAGGAGGTGCGAGGCTTTACATACATTATGTTACAATTAACATCAGGACAAACTATATATATACATATATATATATATATATATATATATATATATATATATATATATATTATATATATATATAATATAAAGTTTCGCACTTATGCGCACTATGAAATTCTCGTGCTCGCTTCTATTCGGTTCTTTTTCCCTATAAAGCTTTGATATTTCTTCTTTCTTTTTTCGGACTTTTCTCTGGTCTCCGTCTGCCCCTCTTGCACGCTTTACCACTGCTTTCTTCTCGATTTATCGCCGAAAACTTGCCTCGTTAATTATATCTCTCTTGGAGGATTTTCATTCACGCGTCTGTATATATATATATATATATATATATATATATATATATATATATATATATATATATATATATATATGTAAACGGTGCATGCCCGAGCGCGGCTATAAATTGGTCGGCCTCCCGCGTGATTTCTTCTTGCTACCCGGTCGCGTTCACCCGCTACACAATAATAAGCTGCAATTTTTAACCTCTGCTGTTGCTCCTTTTTCCGTTGCGTATGTTTTCATTCTCACCGCCTCTCGTAGATTGCGCGCAAGCTGCAGTAGGCGTGTTTTCTTTTCTTCAAATTTTTAAATGTTAGATTTCTTGCCCTCCAAAGTTATCGAGAAGCTAAGTCCCGCTAGCGCGTTATGCGAAGACACTTGATGATAGATGACGTAGCGCGCGAGGGGGTGGGAGCAAAAGTTAAATGTACGAGGTAACAATGAAGAATGAAAAAAAAGCGAAATCAGTTTTGGCGTTGAAAAAGAAGGGCAGTACGCGCATTTCTGGATATTTCAACAGTTTTGCGAATTATTGTTAGTTGTGCGCGCGATACCTTGAATCTGAACGTTACTTTTATACAAAGTATATGATAAAAAAACTTTTCATAATGCAAAAGGGGGCAAATAAGCTTTTATTGATTAATTTTCATCGTGAAAAAATCAGTAATATCAAATTATATTTTCATCAATAAAGTATAAAGCACAAACGTATAAATATCAAATAAATTTCAACGGCTATTATTATTAGGATTAAAAAATTTATAATTTTAGGTAAAATTTTAGTCCTGCTTGATAAGAAATTTTAGGTATTCCAATCGATTCAACACGAGCGAAACTAGGTACGCGTAGAGTACTCGTATGTAGTATTTAGCCGTGTTTACGGTGACGACGCACTATGGGATCAAATGGTAAGCCAGTCGCACTGTCGCACATCACGAAAAAAAAATAAATATATTTTTGTGATATAAATAAATACCCTATTGCACGTCAGTTTTCCGTGCACTGAATTGACAATTGTACGCATCTCGAGTTTTATTTTGTTGGATACTACGCTCTTTAGTTCGTGTTATACTACAACCTTACGTAATAGCGCTGAGTTATGAAAAATAACACAAATACGTTGAGTAATGAGAAAAAGAATGAAAAACGGTTGACTCTGACGATAATAAATAATTAACCTTTCGATATATACAAATGTCAATCCAACCTTCAAAAAAATTCCGTTAACCCTTAGAGTACCCGGATTTTAGATATTTTCAATGCGTATTATTTATATGAAAAAGTGATCATAGGGCTCCAATCTTAACCCAAATTGAGACTAAATATTTGCGAGTCGGAGCATGACGAATATGTGCGTCATGCCAGTCCGGGACGGTAATACCCATGCTAAATTTTTAATCATTTAAAAAAACTATTCTATATGCACGGAAAAGTATATATAGGTTTTTGGGTAGCTAATTACGATTCTAAAATCAAAATTGAAAAATTCGAACTTTTTGATGCATAAAATATGATTTTTTTTCTGACGTTTTTATTTTATTATTAATTATTATTTTCTGATGCATATACGCGTCATACCGGCACACTAAGGGTTAATAGGATATTATATTCAGTACTTATAAGAAAAAATACGATAAGGAACAGTGAAACTTGTGTTCGATATATATATAGTTAACAAAATTGCGCTAAACTAGTTTAAAATGTTTCGCTCGCTTCGCTCATGCGTCGAGTAAGTTACGTACCGTCGTGCGCAATGGACAACTATAACCGATTTTTTTAACTAATAAGTTTTTTTACTTTTTCTAAATTAGAAAATATTATTGTGTTGATAAAAGAATATGATCTATCTGATAAAATAAAAATATTTATTTATCGTACATTTTGATATGAAATTATGAATGTTTTATTTTAATTTCCACATAACAAAAATGTTCAATTTGGCTCAATCTCGTAACATGAATGAATTTGAAGCTAAACATTCGTAGAATATATGCTATTAATTTCATCCGCTAGTATTTGTTAGCGAAAATTAGGTAATATTGCTTAAATAAGTTCTCGCTTTTGTTGTCTTATGCAGCTTGACGTTCAAGCAGACGCTTGTAGCAATTGCATAAAAATTTATAACTCCGATTCTTTTTGATATCTCTATATTTCAAAATTATTTTAAATTACGATAATGCCACGAAATAATGCGAATAAATTTTGGTATTTATAATTTTTAATACTTGTACAAAATCATTTGACAACAATTTGAATAAAGGATCCGAGTTCGATTTTTTCGAAGGTATTTTACAAACAGTGGTTTCTGGTTTCTCGAGGGGCGAAAATTGACCCGTTGCATATGTCTAAATATTGTAAAAAGAGTATCTAGTCTATATAAATAATAAATAAATCAATAATTTGCCTTCAGAAACAGAAAAATAAATTTGGAATTAGATATTTTATTATTAAAAAAAATTAGTCAATTAAATCTTCAACGAAAACCTTTTTCTTACAAGAATGCTTCTGAATTTGAAGTTTGTGCTTTTTTTACGTTATGTAAGTTGGAGTAAATTCAAATATAAACAATATGACTTTACCCAAATTGTTCGATTTTGATAACGTAGCCTTCAAAACAGCGAACAAAAATTCATTATGCAAATATCTATGAAAAATATCCTAATAAATCCAGTATGTTCTGTCAAATTGCTATATTTTGAAATTGCTACAACTTGCTATTCATTCCTTGCTGAAACTGTATTTGTATAGCCATGTATATTCAATGTTATCTGTTTAGTAAAGGCACACGCATCTGACTGAAACGTAACCGACAAATATTGCTGTTGCTCTTTTCCCAGAATTTAAATTAATATTCTTTTAGTTCGTACATATTTTTGCATTGGCATCGTTAGGTACATCTGGTGTATTCTCGGGTGTATTTGATATTTTAATATTGCATTAACCTTATTAGCTAGAATAGCTTTTGATTTTACATTTATATAAATATACATATGTGCTTTTTTGTAATAGAATTTTGGTGAAATGGATAGAATACTCTAACTGTGCTTACGTCCACTGCATTTAGATAAATTAATAAATATTTCTATTGGTCTTACAGTTTAATTAAATAAATTAAAATTAATACATAATAATATCAACATATATTTATATCAATACTAATACATATCAATATATATTAGCTATATCAGTATATAGTTAATTGAAAATTATAATGACAGTCAGACTGTCCTTGTTTAAAATCACCCCCGTATACTAATCTGAAATAAAAATATATTAGCTGGAAAAATTTCTTTATTAGTAAAGTGCAATCTGACTGTTCCCAACACCTTTACTGCAGTATTAAATGAGTGCAGTAAGAATTGCTTATTTTATGAAAGAAAGCATGAGCAGTGGTTTGATGAAGATTTGTATGTAAATAAAACGATTATAACTTTAGACGTTAGTAAAAAAACATCCATTTAAACTATTTGAAGATTTAATTATTTTTCAGAAAACAAAGAGAACGGCTAGTAAGGATATGTATGATCTTTAATTTGTGAAAATAAATGCTTTTCGTTTTGATAAGGCATACAAAAAATAGATAAGAAACTGAAGCCTTATAATTATTTTAGGCATTCAGCAGGAAAATATAAATAGTCAGGTCTTCGCTACTTCTTCGTCTTAAAAAAGCACGGCAATATTGGTGCTGCTAGTTATTAAATGAGAGTTACGAAAAAGCGTACACAATTTTCACGTCTTACATGAGCAATCAAAAAACCAAGAATTCATAAGAAAAATGAGTAACGAGGAAACGAAAATTTAATACCACAGAATTTGGAAATATAGTAAAAACTTTGGTAATTATAACTATCCTACAAAATTATTATTACTATTACTATTTCTATCAATGCCATATCAGGGTTTATTGTATTATATACATTTATTATATTGTAACGAATTTCAAATATGTGATTTATTATATTATTATAGGTGCCGATATTTATCCAAGTTAGAACGAAGTAGGTATTGCAAAAAATTGTTATTATCCTGAAGGAATCATAAGTATTCAAACCTCAATTTACTGTCCTTTATAATCGCTTGTAGAGCACACTGTCTGCAGTCGTACTTTATGCATAAATGACGAAAAACTCTGCAAAAAAATTGTTATTCAATAAAAGTTAGGATTCGATGGGAGCTCAAATCAATCGAAATTGAAACACATAGCAGAAAAATAATACATTGCAACACCGGTGCCCCGAAGACTAATTAAAAAAAAAAAAAATATTTATGTTCAAATCCTTGTCCGTCTTCGAGAAGCTAAAATAAATAATATATTAATGCATATTGAAGTTGACATACACATGCGCACACGGGCACGCGCGCGCAGGAAATGTGTTTCGAATGTATTTTATATACAATTTTACAGATACTCTACAATTGTATATGAGAAGGTACACTGTGAAAATGTGAAAGAAAAATTCGCATGGATAAATAATCAAATGAAATGTTTGTGCCTTATAAAAAGTAATTTTGTAAACGTGAGAATTGTGTAATTGTCACGTTTGTTTGTTAATATTTAATAATAAACTTAGTTTAGAAATTAGTATTTTACCATTGAAACAGTATATATACAATTATTAACATTTATACGTATTATATATTTATTTATTTAAATTCTAGATGATTTTTTATTTAGTACGTACAAAATCTTATGAATAGAAATATTAAAACACTAAACATTTATTGAAATATTATATAACATCATTGTTCATGACTATATCTAAATCTAATTAACTTTTTCTTTAAAAAAAATTCCATTTCATGCTTAAATTTTTGCAGTAAGACAATATATTTTTATAATATTATTCATTTAAAATATTTTTTCTTTTCAATCTATAGAATGTTTGCAAACAGACTTCAAGCCACATGTACACTCGGTTTAGTATTACTTTTTACCACCAGTGCGGTGCCACTTAAAATGTCACGTGCCAATTTTCAATATATACGTAAGAACTTAATGTTTGCATTGACCTCTGACAATAAAATGTCCAACTAAATTTAGCCAAGACAGGATCTGGAATAGCTTATATAGCATAAGCAATAACCATTGTATTTACTTATTTTCAATTATAAAATAATTTCTGTGCAAGTTGCAAATTTCACAGTACATTATAAAATGTGCTAGAAGGACTACTGTACAGTAATTCGTTATGATCATAAAGCATTCCAAAATTCATGTATTAATTTTCGTCACTTTCGAAGGCTAAATAATATTTTAGTTACGAGTAGTCTATGACGATTGAACGATTAACTAGTGTCTTTGTCTACAGTGGTCTGCAACCATATTGTCAGCTGTATAGCTAGTACCGGTATGCTGCCGGCAATTTCCGATATCGGGTTCTTTTTGCATTTAATAATAAAAATTAGCTTTGAATAGTCTTCCCTATTCTATAAGTTTACACTTGTTTCAATTATTATCATCGTAATCATATATATATTTTTAAATTAATTATTTCATTGTTAGAAATTATCGACGATCAATATGAAGACTCAACAGACTTTTGGCTTTTGCAATTGATATTGCTATATTATTACAAAGTCAGACCTCCGTTTGAGTTCTTTATACTGGACTCTCGTGTGCTGATGATATGCTGTGTATAGGTGCGGTCAACGCCTACGTGATTAAATATCTGATTATATAATACATCAGACCGCGCACCAGATAACACCGATAACATGTTAACACACCTGAATCTGTCACTCTGAGGTGTCACTATGCTGCACATAGTACATACATGTACACATGCGCATGTGGCAATGATGTGTTTTTCTATGTTATGCTGTGACTTAAAACATTTCCTGGTTGACTTTTTACTCGATAATGTAACTATCCTATAAACTTTAAATATGACAACGAACAGACATCTATTTTTAATATTTTTAATTATTGCTGCATAAATTTTAAAAGAATCTAGACCTAAGCTGCTATACTCTTTTTCAAATAAAGTTGGGATAAGAGTTATTCTCGTAAGAAACTTTGTTGAATTAAAATGATTAGAACTTGCAAAATATTCCACGAACATTGACACAATTTTGCAGAGTATTTTTTCCATTTCATTAACAATATATCACATTCTCAAATGTTTAGGATCATTGTCATTGATTTCTGTTTATGCTTAGGGAGGTATTAATTTCCTCAAATTATTAACAAAACATTTTCAAGGTTCAAATTTTTCTAATAAATAAATATTTATTGGGATTATGAGCTAGAGCAAGTGTTTAATTCATTAGACTATATCAAAGACTAGTTATTTAAAATTTAATTTCATAATAAATAAAATATGCGTCTGAAAAAGACCTTTGAACGTTAATTTATATTAGGATGATTAGACATGGGCTTTAAAAATTTGTATAGTTTTAGTATCAAGTAAGATACCTTGAATTGTATTGAATTTCTATTAATGATCATCTAAAATTGAGAAAAACTATATGAAACAATCAGTGAAATTTTTAAATAATCTACTTTGATAATAAAATCGAATTTTCTATACATAAATAAGATATAGTATTAGAATTATATTAGAGAAAAATATATTAAGTAATTGATTCTGACATAGTTTTAATAATATTTGTAAATTATTATTCAACTATAATTTCATTTACAATTACATTGATGAATGACTATCACAAGATTATAGCATTATTTCTTATTAAGTTCATAATAATTAAAGCTCTTGAAGGTATATAATAATAAAAAATAATAAGTAAACGAAAATAAAAAATAAAAACTGAAAAAATGTAAAAAATAAAAAATAATCAAATTATTCAATTCTTTTCCATATCAGTAATCTGTTTTTTATGACGGTTAATAGCTTCCATGTGTCGCTTAATTTGCTCTTCATGAAATGAAATTTCATCGTGTAATCCATCTTTTAATTTTTTTAATTGCTCTTTTTGCTGAAAAAAAGAAATATTTTCCTTAGAAGAAAGTACAAAAAATGTTATAATATTTAAATTTATGATTAATAATGATCAATACCATGTTGTAAAAATATTGATCTTCATTAGCAGCTTCCATTTTTCCAAAAGCTCCTCCAGCATCACGAATACTTCCACCCCCGCCTCCGCCTTTTCCTGCACCACTTCCACGTTCACCAATCATTTTTATTTGACTAAAATGAAAACCAATATAAATTTAATATTGTAATTCTTTTAAATTTATGAGTAGAAAGAAAAATTTATATAGACTATGAGTTGAAAACATTCTATAAGAAGTTTATGTCAAAAATAAACAAAAAGAAATTAGATAAACATTAAATCTAAAAAAAAAATTCTTTCATAGGTGTGGTACTGCATTAAAAACTAAAAGTTATATATATCTTTGTATTATTAAATATAAAATATTTACAAAAGTAGCAAGACTATTAAAAAATATTTTATTATACCTTAAAGAAGTCATATTTCTTGATAAAAGGATTTGTATTCGCTGCATTATTAATAAATAATTACTGCTAATAGATAACTTGTAGACACTGTTAATTATAAGTAACAGCAAGTAACAGCGTAGGTTGAAATTGAAATCATAGATATAATAAAAATAGACTGATTCAGACGGATCGTATAATAGCGAGTAGGACCTACACCAGTAGCGCCGCCAAGTGAAGATTTTAAAAACTAATATGTGCAATAAAAAGGCGGCAACACACAAAAGTTGAAATTTGGAAAAATTGATTTTATAATCTAAAACGTATATTTTCTTGAGACAAAAAATCTATGGCAATCTTAAATAAATACTACTTATGAAGCAAATAATGAAAACCGATATTTTTACTACATTTACATTAATACATTATTCATCTCATTGATCAATTTTTAAAAGTACAATAAATAGATTCATAATATGAATGTAAAATATAATGATATATTCTAAATAACCAAAGAAATAAAATAATGTAATAAATAAACTGATTTTTATTATTAATTATCAGTTTTTATTTTGATTCTCATTTTGAAATAGGCATTTCATAACAACGTACTCTACCAAAGATTGAGTTGAAATCAATATTCTTTTAAAAAAGATTTATTATTAATTAACTATTATAGTGATTTCAACTAAAATAATTTACAAGTTATTTAAAAAATAATGTTCATTTACATTTTGAATTTTTAATAAATTATTAATTTTCAAATAATAATTAATTACCATTAGATTTTAATTGTACTTAATTTTATTCTATAAATAGGTCTTCATTATGTGAATAATATAATATTGGACATAGCAATATTACATATATTTTATATTTGTGATACTATTATTACTGCTATTATTTTTTTAAAGTTATTATTTATATTTACATGTATTTAGAATTTTTCACATGTTAAATTTTATTATCTCATTATCAACAAAATAAAATTCTTAATTAATTAAAAAAAAAGAATGGTATAATTTATGTATTAAACCCAGTCGTTTTTATTAAGGTGAAAGCAGTTGGTTCTTCGGTGTCTGTAGACTCCCCTTGTAAGTATAAGGATTGATGTTTCAGATATCAATTTACAGTCAGTCAAATAAGAGCGTGGTCGACTTTACTGACAAGTAATGACAGATTTCGTTCTAATTCCTTCGCGAGCCTATAGAAGGAAGCTTTGTCCTTGATGCAATGTCAACAAAGATTCTTTTGAACTCTTTTGAAAGAGAATCACGTTAAACGACAAGGGTGCTAAGTACGCGATGTGCTACGAGGGTATACTTGCATTCACCAGAAAGACCCCAAAATGTTGCAATCAGCGGCTGCTAAATTATATGAGAAAGTCGAAAGCATTTATACAGAAGTGGGTACAGCGATAAAAGTGGCTAAAAATGTCGATGATTTATCAGAACATGGCTCGATAGGAAAAGTGCACAAAAAAGATAAAGAAAGAATGTGAATCTGTTTTTGCGGAATCTTGCTTTAGCACTGCGACAGGGACAAGCAAAATTCATGGAAAAAGGTTTAGATATATCCTACGAAACTATCCGAACAAATCTTCTAACTCATGGCCTGAAATAGCGCAGCACAATGAAGAAGCTTCTGTTGACTAAAAAACATGCCACACAGCAATTCGCTTGGGCGCATGAGAATATTGATAGAAATTTTGAAAATGTCATTATTACTGATGAATGTTTTATATGGGCACGTTGTGTCCTCACGTGAGCCTGGTCAACTTCTACCAATTGGCTTGTTTAGCGGACTGTAAAACACGGAATAAAGGTGCATCTTTGGGGTTGCTTTTCAAAGCAGGGATTCGGCACTTTATATCTCTTTATTGACAACCTCAATATCGAGAAAATGATAAAAATTTATAAAAAGGCTTTACTGCCATGTGCCAAACGTTGGTTCATTAGAAAAATGAAGATTGGATTCTGCAGGTGGATAACGAACCTAAACACCGTAGCAAGCTCTGTACTGAGTGGAAGACCCAATCTGGCATCGTTACCTTGGATTGGCCGTCGCAGTCACCCGATGCAAACCCTATTGAAAATGTGTGGGCATATATTAAACGGAAGCTTCGTGGAAGACACACACACAGACAGACTGTAATGACAGTATAGTGAGAGTTCTCTAGAATTCTATTCAAGAGTTTAAAAAGGCAGATAGCGCTTTTGTCACTATTATAAGTTATATCTGGTTATATTAAGACCGTGTACCAACCTTACATGGCAGGAGAGATGTTATATTATAATCATAAGAATATGTTAATTTTCTTCACATTCTCATAAAATTAATATAGTCAAATTATCCAAGTTTGGGAAGCATCTTTATTTTTTATTTATTAACATTTCTAAAAGAATCTATAATAGTTTTGATTCTGCTAATTAATGTAATGTAGGTTAAGTTATTTGCTTTGGTTCATACATATATGTGTTTGTTCACATACCGAATATATGTATTTTTAGTATATCTTATGAGTTAAAAACTGTTACTAGATAAGATTCTTTTACCTTAATTTTTTTTCTTTAAGTGTAATGTGCGAAAGGAACATTAAAGGTGAGAAATCGGATAGAAAGTCATTGAATAAAACATAGCACATGCTATTGAAATTAAAGCAACATTGACAAGGATATTGAGTTCTTTATGATTTGAAACCAAGAGACGTTGAGCGTTGATTTTCCGCGAGCAAACTACTATACTGCTATACGAATATTCATAATGCAAAGGTAATACTAAGGTATACAAAGGTATTTGGTGAGATCCAATCGGCGTTATTTATTATGACCTATTAATTCCAGCATAATCATCGCTGGGGATTACTATTGAACTTAATTAAAGCAAATGAACTAAGAATTGCACGAAAAACAACCATAATAAGAGCAGAGATAGGAAAAAGTGATTCTACTTCAAAGGAATGCTCGATTTCATGTTCCTAAACCTGTTAAAACTTTAAAATCTGAGAAGTTCTACCCATATTCTCGCCATATTCGCCAGATATTGCGCCATCCGATTATTATTTGTTTCGTTTCATAGCACAATATTTGGCTTAAATAAGTAGTTCCGCTCGTATGAAAATATCAAAAAATGACTTGATTTGTAGATAGCGTTAAAAGACGAACAATTTTATCATCAAAGTATTTGAACTCAACCAGACAGATAGCAAAAAGTTGTAACTAGTTATTGTCAATACTGTAAATTATTCATTTATAACAAGTTTTTGACAATAATGACGCATTTACAAAAAAATTTATGCGAGAATATAGTTATGCACCTATAACACTGGGGTGGCCATATTAGATGGATCCATTGCTTCCAAAAATAAAACGAATAAAAACAGAAAGTTTGTTCTTCAAGTGAAAAGTCATACAATTCGATTCAAGAAGATTTGTTTACATCACTTTAATAATATAATATCATGCGTGTGATCGCCATGACAACGAATGGCAAAATTTTTCGCATTTTTTCCCGTTTTTCTGCATTTTTCATTGTACTTGCCGATATGTCAGCTGATATGACAGCTATCTTCTGGCAGATATTTGATTTATGTTCGTACAGGGTATTTGGATGGAGGTTAAACATCTTTGATTTCAAGTATGTAATCCCCCATACGAACAAGTCTGGCGTTGTCAATTAAGGTCAACGTGTAGGCCATTGAGATCACAATTTTTCGATATTAAGTAACGAGGAAATAATGGTTTCAAAAAATGAATTGTGGCTTTATTTGTGGAGGTAAAGCACCATTTTGTTGAAATCATATGTATTCTATACCATTCTCATGAATGATTGGGACGAAATCCTTATCATTGCACGATAACGCTCCTTATTGACAATATGATGTTCGACTAAGTTCATTTTCGAAAAAGAGCAGTCCAATGATCAAGTCAGCACTAATTCTAAACTAAACTATCACTTTTAAGTCGTAAAAGACACATCATTAATAATTTGACAATTTTCGATTGCATAGAGTTGATAATTTTATTTGCTTACATTTTCCTTTAATGTAAAATCCGCCTCATCACTCCTGATAATTTTTTTGCTAAAAATCTGTTTGGATATCTACCATACTGGCGGCAGAATTTGCATATTCTAAGCGAATAAGCATATCAGTTGACAACAGTCGTGCTAATTGAATTTTGTATGGGAATAGTTGTCAGTCGTAACGGAAAATGTACCGTAAAGTAGTTCGATATGTATCTAATTGCGCAGAATGACGCACAACTGATATTCGTAGTGATAATATATCAACACTTGCTGGTAAGGGCGCGATATTTTCATTGGATTATCTCGGTCGCTTTTTACTTGAATGCCTATGATTAGCTACAGTATCAGAAGACAAAAATCTTTCAGGCAAACACTTTTTTATTATTTTCTTTGACAACTCACTGTTCATTTTATTTTTTTCGTCATGCGCATTGAGTTTTCATAACTAAGAAGTTATTTTTAATAGAAAGCTGAATAATATCAGTGCGCTCGATATGCTCGATATACCAGTAATATACATTAATTTAATGTAAAAAAAATATTAAGTTTAGTAGTTATAAATTTCCTCAGCATGTGTCAAGACTTATATTATTATGATTATTTCAATTATCATTTGCATCTTTTTGTCAGATAGTTAATTGTAAATAAATTTGTAATGAAGTTTTCTGAAACTAAAAGAACATTGCGTGTTGTATTTGAATTTTTGATAAATAATAAATAAAAAGTCTAATAGGATAATCATACTAAGAAATATGCGTGAATATAGTAATAATAAAAAATTGGGAATTTGAGTTAGCCAACACATTGTTTAGAGAAGTATAGTAGTTAAGTTGTAATAATGAATTTTTAATTGCAAAAGGATTTCCACTAAAGTCACAGAATTTGAAGTACATTTTAAAAAGTTTTAGAAAAGCTGCTGTGCAGTCGTTCGGTATAATGGCAAAAATTTAAATATTAGGCTTTTAAATTGAGTTAATTACTTCTTTTAAATTCTATTTCATTCGCATGGTAGGCTTTGAAGTCTCTGCGAAATCAATCAATCTCACTTTCAGAAAGCGGAATAAGAATTATGAGCAGTAGCACGTTTTTATAGCTGCCATATAATTTTAGTTGCTCGCAGTCCATCAAAACGTTTGTATAATGGAAGTATTCACTAGTGGTGGAAAGTCTATCCTAAAGGTTGAAAATACTCTAAGGTGGCAATTAATTCCAGTTCGAAGATATATATTGAAATTTTCTGTAAAATACATCATTTAATAATTTTTACTCATGTTAATCTTCTTTGGGAGCTTAAATATGAGAAATTTACAAATAGAAAAATTATCCTAGTCGATCCATAAATATATCGTAAGCTAAAAATTAAGAGTCGTAGCATATTTTTATAGCTGTAATATAATTTTAGTTAGTAGCGATGCAAGTAGATTAAATTATTTCAGGCGTTAACAAGGATCTGATCGTGGCTATAAATTTATTTTGAGATATAGTGGAAGACTATAGACAAGATATTGTCGGATCAGTCTATTCTTAGTATGTTTATGGTTGAAATCATGGATTCAGATCAATATAGATATATGTAAAATCAAACAATTTATTTTTTACAACTCCAAACTCAAAGTTTATATAATTTTCCGAATTTTGTGGTTAAAAATATAGTTTAATACTATTGTATAAGTTGCTTTTTACGACGTGCGATTTAACTCCTTCGCTTCGTTCAGAGGTACATTGTTTTTATGAAGTGAAACTCATTTTTTACGTGTGTTGTGCGTGCAAAACAGCTCTTTAGAACAGTCTAATGAGAAGAATGTGCAAAGCAGTTGTATTTGTTTTGCACACATAACTTCTCCTATTTTGAGCATCATGAACGTTCTTAGTTTAGTGAATCATAATTTTAGTAGATTTTGACATAACTAAGTAATTCTAATATTCCTTTATAGTAAACTTTGCAAGTAAAAGTTTTCTAAATAAAACATCTCATACAATTCTCGTAACTTTTTACTAGATTGCTCGTAATTCAAATTATCCGAATTATTTAAATTAATAGAAAGGGAAATGTAATTTTAATAAATCTTCATCTATGGATGAGGATAATTTAATATCACTGAGGTTGGATAAAGTGGAAAATAATATTTATTAGATTTATTACCGAAAACTTCATAATACTATACAGTGATATATAACGAGTTCAAGAATTGGCATGGATAAAAAAAATGAATCCGTCCCGTGAGGATTTATTTTGTTATATAGTTAGCATTACTCGTGGAAATAATATTAATAAAAAAAAATATGATCTAGAACAAAAATGTATAAATCAGGAAATATACATTTCTGTAAGATCGACAATTTTTGTTTGCAATATTTTTTAAAATACTCATAATTTTTCGATAGACTAGTAGTTTTTCATTAATTAGCTGAATTGTTAAAACCAAATTTCTTACGATAGCCACTATGATATTCGCAGCTAAAAAAGAAAACCATATCTTTTGGCGTATTTCGATACACGGATATGATTCTTATCATAGTGATCACAATCCTACAAATACTCGTATATATTAAGTTGATAGAATATATCATTATTATTAGTTTTTCACTATGAATACTGTGTTAAAATTTATTTTTCCAATCCGAAATATTTTCCTCCCTTTAAAATGAGCTTGAAAAAAAATGTATAGGTTTTCCTGAAGGGGAGAGAAATAATACATAGCACTGGAATTGAAATTTTGAACAAATTGAATTTTTCATTCAGAACAAATAATTTTGTATTAAAAAAATTATTGTTTTCGTTTTTATCCAAATTTCAATTTTTAATTGTAATTGATAAACTTTTTGGTTTTTAATTTTTGGTTTTTTAATTTTACAGGCAATAACATGTCACTGAACAATTATCTCAGTAGTTATCTTTGTAAAATTATGAATACGAATATTTAAGATATATTTTTAATAAAAGTATATAGTTATAATTTAAATGATTCAATCCTTTTTTAACCTTTATAAAATAGATTACCATAAAATTCTCAGAATTAAAGAAAGTACTAGAAAATATTTGACTTATTTATATAATATAATAATTTGTACTTTAAACATGAAACTTTTCTAAAATAATTTGATGTTAATATTAATTAACTGTACATTACTAAATAATTTTTTTTTTTTTTGAAATTTATAATAATAAAAATTAAAGTAACATTACCTTTCAATTGATTCGTAAACTGTAAAGAATTAGAAGCTTTGCATACACAACTATTTTTCTTCACTATCAAAATCTTTTATATTTTTCACAAAATTGCAACTGTAATATATTTAACATCATATAAATTTTTTTCAGTGTAATCATTAAACTACTATTTAATTAAGTGTACCTTCTAGATTCTATTAGAAATAGCGTTGGTGCTGCATCATACTTCAAATATCCAATAACACTGCTTTCAAATACTTTGTGGTCTATAAATTCGATCGAAAATGTTGGCACACTCTCCACTACTACTTCTCACTCACTGCTTTGCCAAAAAGGAATTGCAACACTCGTCTTATATTAATAAGTATAAAAATAGAAAATTGTTTTTCAGCTTTAAGAAGCATTCGCAAGTTTCTCAATAACATTTAATAATTTTTCACATATTAATTCCACTTTTTAAATATTATTTAACGTCACCGTATCCATGCTGTCAAATACTGGTAATCAGCATCGAAGGTCTACCATGAACATGTAAACAAAGCGCATGTAAATTTTTACAGCGGTGATTGTGTCAATTGATTTACGTCCGGACTTGAAATCGGATCGCCATACTACTGGTTCTATGTTTTAACGAGAGAGTTATTGTAGGCCTCAACTATCCATTTAAACTGCAGTATGACAGCCAATAATAAAGAAATAGTAATCTGTTAAAATAGCCCATCTATCGAGATAGGATAAATATAAAGGTTATTTTTAAATGTGAATTACAAACTAATTATACTCAATGTATAAGAAAAATCTTGTAAATATTTATATAATCACTTAAAATGAATTTTTTCAATAAATTTATTAAATTTAAGAAAGTAAAAATTTAAATTATACATCTATGAATAGAAAATTGCAGAAATGTATATTTCAGAACAAAAATACATACTTTTAACCTGGTGAAGAAATTGAAGATCGAAAAATTAATGAAAAAGGGATGTTTACGATTGGTGAAAATTAAAAGTTTCTATAATATACAATATTTAGAAAAAAAATTCATTTTCATGTTTTTATGATATTATAAATTTTTCATCTTATCGTGACAATTGCTTCTCCAGTGGGGTGACACTCTCCTTGTTAGTTACCTCGTCCAATTGTACTTTATTAGATAAAGATAAATTAATAAACGCGTGGAGCAGCTATTAATTCTAGAAATGTACCCATGTTTCCTCCGGGTCATCTCCTCCCTCTGCCTCGATATAACAAAAGGGAAGAGAAAGGTTGGAGAAGGGAGAGAGAGAGAGAGAGAGAGAGAGAGAGAGAGAGAGAGAGAGAGAGAGAGAGAGAGAGAGAGAGAGAGAGATAGCAGTAGTACCCAAGCAAGAGGGCAATCGATCGCCTATCCAACAGAGTGCGCGCGCGCGCCAGTTCGCATCTTTTCTTGATTAATTACGACTTGATTATTGAAAGCCTTTAATCTACTGAACTCATTAAGCGCTCGCTCGCGGAAAGGTACCGTTTGGGAAGCTCGGATACGGTATTGGAAGGCTCTTTCACCCATTGTCTATATATATATATATATATATATATATATATATATATATATATATATATTTATATACAAGGGTGGTTGAATAAGTACCCATGTTAAAAATAAAGACGCCATTTTTTCAAAAAATTTTTTTTTATTTTTTAACATAGTTTCTTTTTAGAAAGATACACTTCTCCCAACGTTCTGGCCATTTTTTTAACCCCTCCCAAAAAAGGATTTTTCGAACTTTCCAAAAGAAGCCTCTGTCTCGGCAATGACCTCCTCGTTGAGGAAAATTTTTTCCCGTGAGCCATTTTTTCATGTTAGGAAAGAAGAAGAAATCGCAGGGAACCAAATCGAATGAAATAGGGGGGGAGGGGTTGCGGCAGCAATTGATAACGCAATTCATGCAGTTTGGTGGCGACAACTCCAGATGAATGTGCTGGTGCGTTATCGTGATGAAACAATACCTTTTTTCACCAATTGTGACCGTGTCTCCTTCAATTTTTTATCAAAGTGGTTCAAGAACTCACTGTAGTATTGTCCAGGGATCGTTCTTCTTTTTTCTAAAAAGTCCATAAGGATAATGCCCTGCGCATCCCAAAAAATCGTCGCCATGACCTTTCCGGTCGATGAGACCGTCTTCGCCTTCTTTGGAGCAGATTCACCGCAGGAAATCCATTGTTTGATTGTTGCTTATTTTCTGGTGTGTAATGATGAATCCAGGTTTCATCAACGGTGACAACTCGACGCAAAAAGTCCTTCGGAGCTCGCTTCAATTGTTCGAAACACTGCTTCGAAGTGAACAGCCGCTTCCGCTTGTTGTCTGCCGTGAGCAATCGCGGCACCCATCGGGCCGACAAATTTTTCATAGCCAACTTATCATGTAAAATATTTGTTTATTAATATTTGAAATTTGTTTTGGCGTCTTTTGATAGATGGCAGTAGACAGTAATAACACCAGCTCCCCTAGGGAACACGGGTACTTATTGAACCGCCCTCGTTCGTATATATATATATATATATATATATATATATATATATATATATATATATTTGTAAGTGAAGTACATTATTTTTAAGATTTACAAAATTAGCATATAAAACAATGATTTTTAGGAGGATTTTTCTGTGAAATACAGATTCCCCACTGTTTCTATATGTACAGTTGAAAGTGTATTTGAAACATTTATTTTCTAAGAATAAGAAAATATACTTAGACGTATAAAAAAATTATTATGGTTGTATATGATTTCAAAAACTAGATGAGTGTTTTCTTTATAACAGTTAACATTTCACAAACTGTACTCAACATCTATAAAATAAATTTGATGGGAACACAAAAAAATATTTTCGAATAAAGTATATACGTATAAGAAAATATCATGAAATACTTTTTGTCAGGGGTGGCAAATTGCATATAGCGGATATGCAAATTCCATACCTAAAATATTAATATTACTGGGTATGGACTTCTAAAGAAAAAAATTCTAAAAAAACTTTAACTTTACTTATCTCCAAATATGCTCAGTTTGTCAAACCAAAGTGCGATACGTTCAATTGCGTTCAAATTTAAGATCCTGAACACACATAACCTATGGGGTGAGATTAAATATTAAACCTCTCTCTCTCTCTCTCTCTCTCTCTTTACATAATGTGTGTGTGTGTGTGCGCGCGCGCGTGTGTGTAGGTATATTTAGGTATAGAAAATCCTAATTTTTGTTAAATCACATATCTCAAACGTAATTAAATTAAAAAATTAGAGAAAATAAGTAATTTTTTTGTAATATTTAAATTTAATGAATCTGAGAAAGAATATTTAAATAAAGAAATAGATGGAAATAAGATTTATATAATTAAGAGACATGTGCATATATTAGATTTAGAACGAAACGTAATTATTTTCCTTTTATAAAAAAGAATAAAGATGCTAATTTCGACATTGAACGTGAAGTTATTAAAAATATTATGTAGGCTTAAAAATTGCTTTGTGCTTCAAGCATAAAAAACTCTTCTATTTTACCAGCTGACTAATAATGCCGTTTACAAATAAAATATATTGCTCCTTCTTTATTCTATTAAAAACATCAATTTTTAGTTAATAAAGTGATGTTATTTAATAAATTCTTGCTATTATTTTATATTAGAATATGTTAGAAATTGATGCTCATGATAGTATTAAAAAATATTTCAAAGTTACAAAATAGAAAAATGTAATTGTAGTTTAGTTTACTATAAAAAAATAATATTAGAAAAACTCGCAAAGTTAAAAGCCAAAAACAACTACTCTAAATAGATACTAACGTCAAAAAAATTTTTGTTAATATATTTTATTATTTAACCTTATTTATTGTATTCAATATAAAATGTGTAAATAAAAATTATGTTAATATTAATAAAATTATGTTCTATATTATTTAATTACATTTTATTGAATAGTATTTATGCAGATTTGTATTATTTGTATTAAATGTATTTTAAAATTAAAAACAGATTTTGTATGTAAAATTGAAAATATCGGCTGTAGAATAAAGCGTTTTTGAAAAAACGGTACATGTAAAACAAATAAAATTTATTTGTGAAAATTAAAAGGTATGGTCAGAATACTTATATATCATTTTTATTGTATTGATATAATAAAAAAGTCATAGGATTTCTCATATCTCGCAGTTCTAATTCCCGCGTTTCCTTGTCCTTATAAAAAATATAGCAAATCTTGCTAACCTCTTTTCTTCGTGTAAACTATTAATACTATTAATACGTAACAATTTCACTTCTATAAATTTAAAATATAGTCTACATTAATAAGTCACCATATTCGTGTCTACTGAAGCGCACTAGTCACGTTTCAGTCGTCACGTGCGATATATTCATTGCAGGGATTTACGCTGGAACTCGATTATCAAAGTTGAACAACTTTGAATTTCCGCAAGGGGGGCGTTGAAAACATACCTCTATTATTCGAACATCATATACCGAGTTGGTTCTTTTTTCTTAATTTTGTTAAGGATTTTATTATTTTTTATAATTATTTATAGTGAACGATTATATCATTTCTCGTCATTTATTAGCTATTATTATATGTGTGGCATATATATTTTTACAAATAATATATATAGATAACAATATATAACATATTACACACACACGCGCGCGCGCGCACACACACACACACACACACACACACACACACACACATATTATATTTGTAAAAAAATTAGAATTATTAAATGAACTCTTTTGGTTACCTTAAATGAGCATATGAATATTTACGGCAATGTGACAGCACTAGAAGCATATAATTAGAACAGTTTAGCTCCATCGAAGCCAATTTATAGGTTAGAGCTTTTTACGACCCGAACTTTTATGATTGTTTGAAAGGTTAATTTCGGGAGACTGACATTCTATGTCTTGTTCTTGGCTCCGCTTTCGCGTCGATTAAAAACGAACTTTTTTGAAAGTCTATTTAAAAGCGAATCGATCCCTTCGCGAAACTCCACTAGCACTCGTGCAACTGTCTCTTTCCGACGCGTGTAATCGTGCACTACTCTCAGGTCTCGTTTCCTTTTCCTTTTATTCTCGCGTCGTCCGCCTCGAGGATATTTCGAAAAGTTAATGCGAATTTTGCGGATCGGAAACGATTTCTTTCCCGGTAAATATTCCGAAAAACTTGTTGAAAAATATGTAGAAGCAGTGAGAAATATGTCAATCAATACATACATATATTATATATACAATATAATTATATAATTATATAATTATATACGATACTTCTTTAATTTTTTTTTCCAACCACCTTCGTTAGCGATATTCTGTTAACTAATAATATACTGGGAGACGTCTACGTTGCTAACGTCACGCACACGAACCAGCTTATCAATGATCTTGATATATTAATGAAGTATGAAATGCACACGGACACGGGATATTGTATCAGTGCATCTTTCAATTCGCGTGCTCCAATCAGTTTATTAGCACAGTCCTACTCAAAAATTGCAACACTAATTTAAACGTGTTGAGCTGAAAGCTATATATTGCTGTCAGTATGCGACTGTACATTTAATATAATATCTCAATTTTTATATGCCTTAGGCACAAACCTTTGATCGAAATACTTTTATTACTTCTCCCCTTTCTTCAATGTGTTTTTGGAGCTCCAAACTAAGCTGTTCAAAGTTATGTTATATCCATACCGCACCGTGGGCGGCCGCAATGCAGATTTGGCTCTATAGTAAGCTGTAGTGGTGATTCTGGTGGAATAAAACAAAACTGCAGAATTTTTCATTTGATTAATAGCTAATTTAATTCTCAGTAAAAAGAAAAATTATAGTAACGGTCAGATCACCAGTGAGATTTCCGCTTACGACCAAAGTCAGCTCGCACAGTCGATAGCTACAAAGTTTTTATGTAGTATGTAGTTATGAAAATGTTTTGCAGCTCATAATTTTCAGCCGTAGAGGTTATTGACGGTTTGCCCGCTTTCAAATTTTCTAATTATTACAGCACAGTGACAATTAGAAATTATTAAACTACGTCATAAGGAAAATAACAATTGCATTATCGTATAGCAAAATTAATTACTTTACATCATAGTATAAAATTCATTATCCTCTTACAATTTTTTCTCCAGCATGATTTAGTAAAATTATCATAAAGCAATGATAAATATTTCGAATTATTTTGTAGATCAATTTCAATATTTTCACAGATATTCTACAATATCAGATTTTTTTTCATCAATCTTCCAAGAATAATTCAATATTTTACGATTGGGTGGAGAATCTTTTTAAAAATGATAAGTTATAGAACATTTTTTAAAATTACAATATTATTTATCTTATTATCATTACCAGCTGTACAAGATAGCTCTTTTTCTGAAGGTCGCGAGCACTTGCCGCGATAATTTATTGACGACGAAGGAAACAATTTCCAAGTGTAAAGAAAGTCTGTTTTCGTGAAAAATAAATCAATTAACTCAGAGATCAGTAAAGTTGGCATATTTTATAAATTGTCTTAGGATTTGAATTTTTTTGTGGAGCATAGTGGATGAGAAAATTTGACATTCGAAAAATCTCTGCATGTACGTTTTCGTCTAAAAATTATGAGCTCCAGGAATTTTCTCTGTAGACATGATAACGTTATAGTCACAGGCAGTGAATGATAGCTTATATTTTATGAGCTAATTAGAGCTAGGTATTAAAGGACTAGAATGGTTAAAGACATTCTGAATTAATTATATTTAGGGCTTGACCAATACCCACATTGAGAAAAAAATATCTGTTATCAAGTAAATATTTTCTTGTTTTGTACCAAATAAATTATTTTCTTAAATTGAGAAAGCATCTTCTTAAATCAAAGAAATATTTACTTAGTGTAAGAAGAATTCGCTTGAATCAAACCACGTACTCTTAAATTTAGTAAATATTTTTTTACTTTAAGAAAATGATTTACTTGGTACAAAACAAGTAAATATTTACTTGATATCGGAAAATATTTTTTTCAGTGTATATATTCGATCATTAATTGTCGACAGAACAAGCCAACTTAAGTCTTCAGTTAACTTGTGCGGTGTTAGCGGGAATCATAATTACAGCTGTAAATTTTTTGTTTACTGAGCAATAATTAATTACTAATGAACAAACAAGGCCTGTACGGTCTAACGATTTTGTCGAACTCATTAAATCGACCGCTGCGCCGATTAATGGACAGCAGGGCTGTTTCACGGAGTCCTTTCCAAATTTCGCCTCGAACACTCGTCCAAGCTCGTAGAAGCTCCGCGGCTCGTCCACGGCCGATCGTCGTCTCTCGCCTCCGCCCATCTCCGCGGAGATCCCCGTGCTGCTGACTCTGCGACTCTGCGCGCCGCCAGCGTAACGTTCGCGGAGCGAGGACGTGGAGCGGCTCAGTGTCGCACCCGCCTGCGCGCACATCACGCCATGAGCAGGATTCGCGCAGTGCATCAAAGCCGATGCATACACACACACACACACACACACACGCGCGCGCGCATGTGTGCGTACCTCCGCGAAATCTCGTTGCAGGAGCGCGGGACTGTCTCGTCCAGAGTTACCTAAATAGTATAGCGCAGGGGGAGGAGACACGCGCACGTTCCGCTCGACTATATCGCAACCCATGCTCGCCCCCCCCCTCCCGCATCCGCTCGCGACCCGCACGGCACACGCATCCGCGCACGCACGCGCGCACGTACGATTCTAATCCGCTCGAGGAAGCACGTATTACCGTGGTATATATATATATATATATATATATATATATATATATAGTGGAGGCATTGCTACCAGGCGACGGCTCTGTTTGCGCGCGGGCTCGTCAATGTAATCATGGGTGACACAATTAATCACCGGACCGTCTCTGGCTTCACGTGCGTTACTATGTGTGTATACGGATGTACCGTCCGTCCTGCGATGCTGCGTTTTCTCCTCCGCCCTTCTCTAGCGGTACCATATCACATACACGCGTGACGCGCGCGCGCACACGCACACACATAAGTACATCGTATATGTTTATATACTCCGATGTATTATATAAGCGTGTATCTTCTGTTGCCTTTTTGTCGTATCATTTGGCTCTATTCGCTATTACGGCGATTAGATGTTGTGTTGTGCCTGGCCGGGAATTCGTTTCGACTCGGGGTTTCTTTGCGGTCGCGGACGCTTTATGTCGGGTGGTTATTTATGGTCTGGATCGCTCGGTCGGTCGGGCGCGCTCGAGGCGGATAATGCGCGGATGAAATTGTTGCGCGGAAAAAGACGTGTATATATATATATATATATATATATATATATATATATATATATATATAAATGTTACGACGGGTATATTTTTCATCATTAAAGAGCGTGAATCAGTCTCAATTTGCTTGGGCGAATTCCAGCGATTTTGCAGTATTTCGATGTGTTCCGAAGCAAGTGTTAAATGGACTCGTGCAAAGACCGAGCTCTCGGATATTGTTGACATGGGTTCCTGGAGTCAGTATCGTTTTCAAGGAGTTCAAACGGGTTCCGGCAAGAATTCATATACATCGGTGAATTTATTGACAAACCTTATAATACTTATGTATGAGGAGGTGAACTCTTTCGATTCGTGCATGCGAATTTATCAGAGTCTTCGGAAACTCATCGAGTTCTCTGAGAACTTATCCGATCTCCGCGAACTCATTGAAAACTTATCGAAGCCTTTCGTATCAACTCACCTAAAGTCCTTGTTAACTCATTCATTCGAAGTCTCTAGAATATTATTCGATCTCTTTGTGAACATTCGGTATAATGAATTCGCAGTAGAACCTGTGTAGGTTATAAAGAGTTAAAACAATCGCTGCCAAGTTCGATCGAGAGTTCCTTGGATGTGAAGCTGTGGTGTTACGAACGACAATTCTTAAGATGAAGAACTTCAATTATACTATTGAGAATTTGTAGTATTTTTTTCACTACGTGCTTATTCTCTTTTTTCTCATTCTTTTTTTTTTTTTTTTGTTTTTTTGAAACATTGATTATTGCAGTGGAGGTCTTCCAAAATGCGCGATTAGTTAAAGAGAATTTTATTCGTGTTGCATGCTTCGAATTAATATTTATTTAATCGTCAACAGTACATACAACGGCGGGCTAAATTAACGCAGCAGCTCGTAATTCTTCAATAATTGTTTAATTATCATTGGGTTATTCGATAAATTAATTATTGTTTCATAAGGTTAATGAAAAAATAAATAATATAAATACTTAATATATATGTATATATATATATATATATATATATATATTTATGTATGTATTTATTTATTTATAATAAAACTAACAATTTTATCGTACAATTTTCTGGAAATATTTACCGTATATCTATATTTTCTTCACTATAATGTCGTTATATAATCTAGTTTGTATAGATACTTAAGTTGAAAGCTCACTGGAAACGGGCACACAAATAGGCTCAGATGAACCAATAGGGACACACAGATGCTGAGAAGGGCATATGGAGAATATATATATATATATATATATATATATATATATATATATATATATTGCTTGTTAAATATATTGTTTCGTCATCTAAATTAGATTATTTTATTACTTTCGATGTATGCGTAGGCTTATAGCAAATCTTAAAACTCATGAATAAACATTGACAAACGACCGTTAAACACGACAGTCATTTTTTACTATCGTTTAAATATACAATAATTTATTTCGTGACACATTAATCGAGACATATTCCAAACTGAATACTTTGTACGTAATCCTCCTCTTTTGATAGCATTATAATAGTTAATTGACTATACGATAAGGTGCTCGTGTATATATATACTGAAAAAGATTCTGTTTTTTTACTAAAATCAAATTTTTATATTGATATTTGTAGGAATCGATTTAAACTAGAAGAGATATTAAAATTTTTATGGACTCACGACATTTATTGTATGCATGTATATATAAACCTTTTATTACTTGACTTATATGTATATCGATGAAAAGGCTTTCGGTATAGACCATTTATAACGTTTCATAGTCCATGAATACAGTAGCCAAAAGCGTGGTTGTACGCGCGTTTGATTGTTGTACTATTCCCGTTCCCTCGTTCCGTTCATAAATTTAAAGTTATTTGTTGCCTACAGTGTCTAGGATCTATTGAGGGCATATGATTGGCCGTTAATTTGTTTAGCAATTGTTCGAAAAAAATGTCGTAAATCACTCAGTTTCACTTTGGTGTACTGTTCGATATTATTATTAAAAAAAAAAAAAACACTTTACAGTCGAGGCTATAGCTATATTATATAAGAATCCGAACTAACTTGTGAATAGAAGTTTTATAGGAGTTGTAAATATAATGGAACAGCAGAAATTTCAATCCCTTATTGCGCAAAAATCAAGCCTATTACAGAAATGTAAGTTGAAATTTGCCAATTTTTGCGATAAAGAAAACTCTTCATTGTCAGAGGAATCGTACAATTTTTTTATTTAAAGTATTGACCATTGGATTCTAAAAATTTTACCCATCTTTCCGGTAAATTATAGATACCATTCCAAAACAACATTTTCTCTGTCGAGGCGAATCATTCGTTTGGTTCACCTCGAGCTTTGGAGTTATTTCTCGACTTTTTCAAAATTAGCGAAACGCTCCTCTGCAAGTGAGTGTTCCCATCGATGCCAAAAGGCGATAGTCGGATAGAGCGAAGTCTGGAGAGTACAGCGAGTACGATAGCACTTCCGAATTAAGTGCTTTCAATGTGTCTTACAATGATGTAGCGCTATAAGACGGCGCGTTGTCATGTTGCAAGATAACTTTGCCATGTCTACGGGGCCATTCCCCGGACGTTTTTCGATTAACAACGCATGACTCAAAGTGACAATTTGTTGCCGGTAGCAATCCCTATTCACCGTTTCACAAGGTTTTAATAACTTTTAGTACCTCACACCACACTGATTTGGATTTCCAGTCGATTGGCCGGCTCCGCCAGGTGAAAGCCATGACTTTTTCGCTTCGGGTACTCAAAATAAATCGGTTTACATCTCTCGTGACGACGTTAATGCCAATAGAAAAAATTGACATACGCATCCAAATCATAGAAATGTATATGTATACAGATTACTAGCGACATCTAAGAGTGAAACCGGTTAAAGCCAAGTTAATTCTTGAAACGAGAGTATTGAGGAAGGAGAGAGAGAGAGAGAGAGACAGGGCTGGATTTCAGAACAAGTAGACGATATAACGAACTAGCAATTATAGGCCACGTACTGGTTGAAAGACCTCATCAATCAAAAACAAGATTTTTTTTAAACAAATAAATAATATATAAAATCTTTATCAGGAAAGGGAAGGGGGATCAAAAATTTTTCAATAGCTATATTAATTTCAATACAAACTATCATAATAAAATTAGTCTTTAACTATAAATTTGTGATTTAGATCATAATGTGTTCAACTTAATAATACTTTTAAAATCTTCAAGTAAATTTCTAAGGATATATAATTAATAGAAAAAAGAAATGAAAGTCAGTATAATGTTATATTATTTAGCAAAAATAATACATATCCACTTTTGTGGGCTAAGGGTTCTTTTGAAATGAAATATTGACAATTGTTTAAACACGTTTAAAAACCAATTTAACATAGGTTTTTATGTAAAATCACATAGTCAGTAGTACATTATCTTTCATATATCTATAAATAGATAGACTACAATCAAAATTAGATAGTAGCAAGGTAAAATACGTGAAATTTATAATTGACTCAAAAATTATTAAAGATTACTTCTAAAAAGAGTAATAAACTTATAAACAGCTAGTATTAATGAATTTTATAGCCTTTGTTACAGTTATTATAGCATCAAATGATATAAATTATATGAATGTATTATTGATATTAAAAATTAGTATAGCTTTCTATTTTTAATTTATAGGATGTATATTTAACTATATTAATATGTGTGCAATAAAAAAACAACATCAATAAATAAAATCAATTTTATTTTTATATATATATATTTAATGAAATAAAATTTGGCAGATTTCCAATTACTTTTATTATAATAATATTAAGTGTATATTTTTAAAAATTTTTACCTACATATTTAATGATTTTACATATAAATTTTCCATTTCTTTAATTAAATGGAACCATAAATAGTGTTCAAATCAAAAACTAGTATTTGAACATATTATGAGTTCAGCAAATATGAGCTTATAAAAAACAATCTTTCCGTTCTTTCTTACATTTAAGTGAAAATGCTTTGTGAGATCTATTTACCATTCGAATCAAATAGTTGCAAATATTAAGGTGACTAGTTGGTACGTGAGACTCGCTTAAAATCATTTTATGTTTTGATACGTAATGATTTTGATAATTATGAGTTTTAGGAAACAAGCATGTAAATTACGGGGTCATCTCCAAAAAAAAGAAATATTCATATATTATAAATATTATATATCAAAATTAGAATTATTATAAATTTTAAAGGAAATAAGAATCTTAACATAGCCCCCCATGAAAAATTGTCCATGGCCTCACTACAGTTTAGTTGGGCACTAGAGAGAGACATAAAAATAACCGAGAATTCGACCGGACATAGTCACCGGCCACCCTGTAGTGGAGATGAAATCGTGCAAGAGGGATATAGATGTAGAAAGAGAAAGAGAGAGAGAGAGAGAGAGAGAGAGAGAGAGAGAGAGAGAGAGGAGAAAGAGGGGGGCGCACGCCCAGTTACCTCCCTCAAAACCGGGCGCGAATTAAAGTTTCGCGTCGCCCTAACGGTTGTTTTACTTCATATACGGCGGGCGGTATAATTTCTGTTATCTCCCCGGCGGCGGACGGCCAGCCGCGCGCGCGCGGCTGCAGCCGCAGAGACGCGCACGAAATATAAAATAATAAAGGCTTCTTGCTCTCCCGCGCTCCCTTTCCTCCCCCCCCCCCTTTTCGCCCCCAACCACTCAGCCCCACGAGGGGACGTACAGAAGTGCACTGCTATATATATGATAGCACGCGCAGAAGACCGTTCGTGCAACTTTGCCTATTACGTCCGACCCCCCACCCCTTCCCCCAAGCGTCTCGCGAAACTGTCTCTCGAGCCCCATATACTGCTGCAGTGAGCGGGCGTCTTCAACTTTTAACGGCTCGCGTATTCGTATTTGGTATAAGTATTGTAGGTACGCGCGCGCGCGCATATTCGCGGTCGGCAGTTTTCTTTCTCCCACAGTCCCGCCCTCGCCATCGCGTCGGCTACCGGCTCCTTTAAATTTCCCATTCGCGCCCCCTCCTCCCTCAAGTCCTTCGCGCTTGTGGTACTGGCGGTCCCGCCATGAGGCGCTGCGCTCAAGAACCACTTTGGTGGGGAGAGGGGTTCCTTGGTCGCCCCCTGCTCCCTCTGAATCATCCTATCTCTGTCTGCTCCGTGTAATGGCTCTAATTTGCTGGAAAAACTGTCAAGTTCGCCGTGTGACTTGTTCGATATATATAGAAAGAAGTTGGCGAGAGGGAATTTTTGAATCCCGACGTAGGGGCTGGAAATTGATCGTTTTAAATTCACCACTTATAATAAAGTATGATCAAAGTGTGGGGTATTGGAAATTGAGATTAGATGCGCCCTCGTATAAGCTTATATAAAGTTTATGATCAGAGATAAAGAAAATTTTGGCAAATTCGCCTCATGCCGAAAGTGCTTTAAATATGTTTTTTGAAACCAGTATTCTTCAGACGGATACTTAGAAAATATAGTGACTTTTTGTACGAATTAGTTATTAAATATTGTAAGAATATACAGGTTATTCTGTTAATTAATTTTTCGAGCATTCAATTTTGCATCTCTTTTACCGAATCAACTTTTCCATTTATAGGTTATAGTCGCCTTTTATTTATGTTTTCTATATATATATATATATATATATATATATATATATATATATATATATCTTTGGTTTTATAACACGTCTGCAAAATGGTGAAGCCTGTAAAAGAAATTTAAATTACAATTGTATAGTTCCGGGTCAGTAATGGGCGGAGATACGTGCGTCTGAATTTTGGATAGAGGTATGATCGATTCTCGGGCCCTGCAAATCAAAGTGCCTCTTTTTTTAATTTACTCATGTTTTTACATGATTTTTTTTGATATCCAGTGAAAAATAAATAATTTGTATTATTATCTGGCTTTTATAGTTTTTCCGAAATGGGCTTTGCATATTTTTAGTCAATTTTATGTGAAATGGAGAATTTTCATTATTCTTTAATGATGTTTCCTTTATCTAAAGTAATGAATTCATTATTAAACAATTAAATTACAATTTATTTAATAAATAACATTATTACAAATTTACAATCACTAATATTTACATCGAGGCAAATTTAAGGCCTGATTCATCTGAACTATATTAAATATTCACGCTGATGTAAATTAGATGTTCATTATATTGGAAAATTGATGATAAATTTCACTTGCATTGATAATACACAAAAGAAATACAAAAATAATTTAATATTGATTTACTATTTAATGAAATAACAACGGTAATTTAATTTTTCATTATTATAATTTAAATGCAAATACCGAGTTAAATAAACAAGGAGTCAAAATTCATATATTAAATTTCAATTTATAATTATCTTTTACAGTAAAGACGATTTTTCAAAAGAATTATAGTATTGGACAGTGGCACGGAATTTTCGTTTATACGAAAATTCTTTCGATTTACTGTAAATTAAATAATAGAAAAGTATTTTCTGGGTTGTAGGTAGAAAATTTAAATCAACTAGTATGTATTTAAAATAGTTATAATATAAGATCATTTTTCTAAGGGTTAACATAGAATGTTTTAACAAATTTTTTCAGATTTTTTGGTATTATAAAATATTTCTAAAATATTTAAACTGATAGAAAGAAAACGAACATGTATCTGTAAAATATCCTGTTTTATTAATCAATAAATAAATTTAATTCTGTACACAACAATGAAGATTTGCAGATGTTATCGAGATGTTAGTGCAGTTAATATTTATAAATTATTAATAATGTGTATTATTGTATTAATGATACGTAGATAATATCTTCTGATAGAAATAAGATAGTACAATTCAATAAAGCTGCCATTTTTTTAATTTTTTTCTTCGAGATTCAATTTTTTTTACAGGGATTTAATAATCCAAATAAATCTAAAACGATTCAAAGAAGTACCTATTGTGCTTTCAAATCACAGAAATAGCTAGTTTTATTTTTGATTTGTCAAAACACTTTTTCCAAAATATAATATTTCATATTAAGATGGGTGAGATTTCCTAAATTTCTTTTTTTCAAGATGTAATTTACATTTTGCACGATAAAAGAGTGGGCAATAAAGTTTATCTGCTCGATAACGCTCTTCCATCCTGGCAAACGCAAAGGAGCCTTTTTCCAACATTTTATTTCTTCTTCAGAAAATGTTAATTCAATCCTTTTGAAAAAATTATGTATATTGAGATTAGTATGAATATTTTTAATGATTTTTTGGAGTTTATCAGATCTCATTATCTAGTTAACGTTCTTTGTGTTTTACAAGCAAGTTAAAAATGATGAAAAAATAGTCCACAGTTCAAAAAATATTTATTTGTTTTGTAATAATTAAAAATGAAAATTTAAAAGTCTTTGAAATTAATGATCAAAACAATAATTAAACTGAAAAATTAAAATTTAATATACAATTTTTCTTTTGAAGTTGGCATCCAGTTATGTGCTAAGTTTTGTTTTGTCTAACTCAACAAGTTTGAGAAAAACAGATTGGCCTAAAAGCGCCTAGTCCAAATTCCTTTTTTCTAATTTCTTCTTATTTCCCCTGTGCAACATCTTGTAGAAAGAGTCTTTTCTGGATTTACCTCAGTAACTTCTGTCAAGTTTTTTTACGTAGCTTTCGCCAGGTTTTAGAAAAAAATATATACATATATATATATATATATATATATATATATATATATACACATATATATACATATATATACATACATATATATACATATATAATTTTAGTCAGACTATCAAAATTATTAGGCACAGAGTTATATCTACCGCAGCTATAATTTTATGCTCAAATATTTTTTTTTCTACCAGGCTAAATATTGCACCAGCTTAAAAAGGCATCTGGTTTGTATATAAAACGCGACATAATATTAAGTTGGGAGCGAGAGAAAGCCCCAGCCTCTTTTCGTGTCTGTCACTCTTATAACCCCCCGCGGCAATTTTTCCCCAATGCCAGAGCTTCGCGCAAGCGGGTCACGCGGGGAGCGTTCCACACCGTCGTCGTGTTGCTCGCCTTTTCTGTTATATATATATATATATATATATATATATATATATATATATATATATATATATATATATATAACAGAATAACGCGCACAGTTTCGTGCGCATAATTATTGTGAGCTTGCGATTAATATCCATCGGAGAAGGAAGCGAATCGATATGCGGGAATGCACAGCAAGAAAGTCACCCTCGGGAGACCGGGAAAATCGAAACCGGAGGCTTCTCCGACAGTTGATTTCGCATCGAACGTCTTTAGCGACAGTTGAATTTTCGACTCCGCGAAGATGTTTTTCCTCCATTTTTTCTTTCAGCTTCCCCCTTGCCTCTCTGTCCGAGGAGTGATCTTTCGTATACATTTGGAAAGCCAGGGAGAAAATCGGCCTCGGAAGTTTACAATGGGGAGCGAGAGAGGTGGGCGGGCAGAGGGTGAACCGGGCGGAGCGGTGAATTTCCACTTTCTGAAATTGCATCCGAAAATCGCGAGGTGCTGCGCGCGCGGGAAGCCCGTGATGCGTTCTGTGCACCAGTAGAGAGAGAGAGAGAGAGAGAGAGAGAGAGAGAGAGAGAGAGAGAGAGACAGAGAGAGAGAGAGAGAGACAGAGAGAGAGAGAGAGAGAGAGAGAGAGAGAGAGAGAGAGAGAGAGAGAGAGACAGAGAGACAGAGAGAAAGATCGCAGTTAGGAGCTGCCTGAAAAGAGCATAGAGCCAAATCCAATTACTGGCAAAAAGTTCTTTTTTCAAATTCTTTTACTTTTTGCAAGAAATGCTTTAAAATATTTATTACGCAAGATGATATTGATGCTATATCGTTTTTTAAAAATCTCTTTTCTCTTTTTCTTGATCGTTTTACCCAGCAAATGGATAAGTTTATATTTTTTATAGTAATACTTTTGTGTCTGAAGTTGCATATTTAAAGACTGGTCATGTTCGGAATTGTGCCAATTGCTGAATAATCAAACAGTTGAGGATTATTCTTGATCTGAGATTTTATATTAAATGTAATATTCTGGCATCGGATTTTTTTTCTTTGTCGGTGTTAAGTATAAATAATTGTCATCTTTATAAATTTCAAGTGTTGCGTTATATTATTACCGTATTTATAATTTTATATAATATACGTTATCTTCCTGAAAATTCTCGTTTATATGGATCGATAAAAATTTGTGGTGTTAAAATTTAAAAATCAAATAAAAATATAATTTTCGTCAAAATATTAAAGAAAATTATGTAATTTATTGTTTCAAATTAATTTTATATATTGTAACATAAATAACAGTATTTTTGGATAAAAATCTTTAATATACGTCATAATGTGATATTAAGGGGCTGTCTATTCACTGATATACGCGTACATATTTTAATTCATTTCTGCAAGATCGTCATTTCAAAAATACGTTGTTTATTTTTGAGAAATCCGAGTATAACGTTAGAGGATACAGAACATTTGCCGAAGGTATATTAGGAAAAACTTTCGGAGCAGTTTTATAGTATTTAAGCGCATTATTATTAAAAGGACAATTTTTTAGTTGGTGTGCAATAATCTCAAGAAGGGTAAACGAATCGCAATGAAATATCAACCATTTGAATTATAATTTGGATTATTCTCTTATTGTTTTTAACTCGAATAATAATTAATTTTTTACCGATATAAACGAATGTTTATTCATTTGTAACATAAGCTGCTTTCTTAAAAATTCGTATTAAGAAAAAGTACAGAACTATTATTATATAATTCAGCTTACTGGGTTCATTGTGAGACACTTCTTGATCCGTTTGTGACCTTTTATAAATAAAAGAACTAATAGGAATTTACAGAAGGCGTTTTTTCTCGCTTATGAACTGTATCTAAGTCGTTGACTTTTAGCCGAATTTTAAGTCTTCTGAATTCACTGTCAATATATATGTATATATAATTTAAGCAAGAAAATATAATATTTTTATAATCATATAAAATTTTATATGCAATTATACCAATTCATCTAAATGCAAAAATCTCTATCATTTGCGTGTATCTATCCTGATTAATAGGATATTTTATATGATACACTTTGATACTCGTTAATCCCCGATACATTGTGAAGTAAAATTACTTTTCTATCATTTCCTCGTAAAACCAAGGATAATGAAAATTTTAATCAGCAAGAGTGTCAGTAAAACCTATTGCAAGCAAGTCGATTCGAGCAGAGAATGGGAAAAAGCCATTATACGCGCGCCTATATCCTGTAGCGTTGACTTCTGTTTAGTCTCCCGCCCACTTCTGTCTCACTCTCTATTTCTCTTCTTCCTCTCTCTTTCTCTAGCCCTCATTCGCAAAGGGGGAACGGGGAACGGAATTGTATTTGTCACTGGGTGCATACGCTAAATCTCGATAATAATGGCGCGTGAAGGCCGCTGATAAAATTCGGGGAGAGGAAAACATTCGGCGGTGCAAGTGTGCATGCCGTATGGGATGGCACGCGCCAAGTGTCGGTGAGGGAACTGGAGACTGGTTATTCCTAGAAGAAAGCGGTATATATATATATATATATATATATATATATATATATATATATATATATATGTATGTATCGAAAAAAGGCGCAAGCTATCTAAAACCAATGCGGTAGATGTTAGGGGTGGGGAGGGTGTGAGGCACCGATTCGGGGTGCGAGGGCACCATCGAGAGTGAAATTACATCCGCGAAAGCGATGCGGTGTACTCGGCGGTCTTCGGGAGCGATATACAATAACACCTTGCGCGAGCATTTTGCCGTCACCGCTGCTGCGCGGTCGCGGAATCATCTTCAGAGGAAAAGGGAATGAGCGCCGTGCGGCGACGGCCATCGCCCCTCGATAAGACGGGTGGAGATTTTTTTGCCCCTACTAGAATGATAGTGTATGTGTGTGTGTGTGTGTGTGTGTGCCTGAGAGAGAGAGAGAGAGAGAGAGAGAGAGAGAGAGAGATTGGTCGTTCCGGCCGGCCCTCGGGGCGTCGAGCCGCAAGTGCACCTCTCTTTTTTCCTGCCTCACTCTCTCTCTCTCTCTCTCTCTCACTCTCAGTCTCTCCTACTCACTCACTCACTCTCGACCGCCTGTATAAGCGTGCGCGAGCCATCAGCATAAAACGCCCGGTTTTATGAGCCGTAGCCGAGTAGAGACGGTTTCGCGTTACATCTTCCTCAAATACCCCCCTCCCCAGTCGCCGCTACCCCTCCTGTCGCGCCGTTGTTCGCCCGAGACTCCCGAAAGCCGCCACGGCTTCTTCTCCTCTATTCCTCCGCGTCCTCCCTTACGTACCTCCCAGCCCTCCTCCCTCCCCCTCTCAATCTCCTTCGCGAAATGGACTATGTACACGGCTGCTGTGAGCGAACTGGTATATGTCTATATATATATATATAGATATACGTGGTATATAGCTTGTCAGAACGCTTGGGTGACAGGAAGAGGGGGTGGGAAGGTGGAACACCACGCTGCTCTAACAGTGAACCGTGATTTTTCAAGGTAAAACGAGGAAGTCGCGGAGGGCGACATTTGAGCGACTTCGGCGCCGCTACCTCCCCTGACGCGCGATGTCCCGAGCACACATCAGCATGATGCGCCGGCGCCAATTGTCCGCCAGACCCGAGAGAGGCCGATAATTTATGTATGAGATTATTTTGCCGGCATGGAATCAAGATTTTCGTATGTATATATGTATATATATATATAAAGAGAAGCACTGCGTTATATGTTATGGGCAAATAAGTTGCGTGTATGTACAACGATAAAAAATCTCGACATTTGGAAAATGGTATTTCGACGGCAAAAAGATGATGCTGTTTTAAAATACAAATCATTAAGTTTAATGCAGATTATATTTGCTTCTGCGATACACGTGCTTTAAAATTCATTTATTACATTTAATTATTTGCATTAAAATTTGCAGTGTATGCTTTGACATTACCAGCAATCAATTCGTAAATAAATAAATAAATATTCGAATACTTAAAATAATACAATTCATATTTATTAATGTAAAGTTTATAATAATCAGAATTGACATATTTTGAATAATATTATACCTCAAAATTAAGGTGAAAGTAATCAAATTTAATGTACGTAAATATGATGGAAGCAAATTTCGTAATCTGCATTAAATTTAAATTAATGCTTAATTACACAATTAATTAAAATTATTCTTAAAATTGGTACAAGATTTTACCTTTATCAAAATTAACGTTAAAGCCTCTTGACTGCAGAATTATTGGTCATATTTTTTTTTGAAGTTTGGATATTTTCCAAAACAACTGTCCTTGAAGAAATGCTGTTTTTTAAAGACTTATTTAAGGGTGTTACCTGGGAAAAGGGCGCTCAAACTTATGTATTTAATTTACAAGCGAGATATAATTCGTCGGTTTCATTTCGGTCTTAAAAAGCCAATAGAAGCAGAGTAATGTAGAGCGAATAACTTTGCACAAACTCATAGACACGATATAGTAGTTTAATTCTTTTCATTTCGTTTTAGAACTTTAATTACCGACACTTCCTAGAAAGTTAATATTTTTTTATTTCTCTTAAAGATTTTATGGTGCAATAATAAGCCGCTGCATATTTAAATTAAGAGTGTTTTATAAAAATTTTACAACTATATTGCAATAAGTTAAAAAATACTAAATAATTAAATTAAACCTCTAGATATCCTTTTCCTTTCCTATGCGCATAGGGTATATAAATATATAGATAATGTTATGAAATTTTAATTAAGGGTTAAAAAGTTACTGGACTCTGTAGTTTAATTTTTCTGCAATTTGGAGTCTGTAAAAATATTGTATTCGAAATTAAGAATTGAATATATGCATTTATTCCTATCAAATATTTTTCAATATGCGGTAGTTCGTTAAACTTAAACCTGAAATGTAACCAATGAATAATATGTGAATTTAATCAGTACATAAGATCACGAGCAAAATTTATAAATTAATTAATCGTGAGACTCACGGCAGCGTGAATGACATATTATGAAAATTAATGAAAAATTAATAAAAATAATAAAATGAAAAATTAATGAAACTGGATGGCCGATCTATCGAACCAATATCATAATAATCGATTGCTTCAAATTAATTTTTGTGAATTAAATTTTAAATGTAAAATCGACTGTGATTTTAGAATAAAATTTCTAAAGGAAACGTGTCGATTTTCATTCAAATGTGAAAAATTTTTTCATTCTTTGAGAGAAACGAGAAGCAATCTCGATTTGATAGGAAACCCAATTTTTTACGCTTCCAATAACTTTCGTTGACCAATGAAAATCAGCTCTCGTGTTCGGATTGTGCGCTAAAAAAATTTCTTCGAAAATAACATCGGATATCAAAATGGTTTGGCGGCGGTTTTTTTTTTTGTTGCTCCGATAACGCGCGAGTTATTCGCTTATAGTATATAGAAAAACAGAGCTCGTAGTAGTCTCGTAGGACAATAAAACGAATATAATAATTTCGCGCGAAATCGGAGATCTCGTATAGAAATGAACATGCTGGTGATTTACAGCCGTCATTGTCTAATTTTCATCGACAGTGTTTAATGGAATCTAAAATAATTTATCGAGATTTCGAAATTTTGGATTCTATATAATTGAAATGGTTATTTATTAATATTTTGCATTTAGCGATAATTTCAATATGAATCTTATAATTTTAATTTTTCTATATGCAGATATCATTGAATTGAAACATAATACCATGTATATACATATATATATATATAATGATCATTTGCAAAATTTATTCGAAATGCAATGGTGAAAATAGTGGCTGTGACATGTAGAATTTGTATTATTCGTGCTATTTTATATTTATAAAAGCAGTTATCTAATTTTGATAAATAATAATAAAACAGAAATAAAAGACTGTTTTTTACAACAATAACAATACTCGTACATTTTTTTAGTTTGGTATGGTTTTTTCCCCATTCGAGATATAATTTGAAAACGGTCTTCGAAATGAATCATTAATGAGACATCGACGAATCTGCTGTGCCGTTGGTACCAGAATCAACATTTTGTATGTTTCATCGTACAAAGAGTTCTTATTATGCAAAGTTGAGTGTTACGTTGACTTATCTATAGTGGCTGAATGAAATTTTTGAGCTTTATTATAGACTTAGACAAAACACTTTTGTCCGCATAAAGACAGTGGCGGATCTAGCCGTGGCCCTTGGGGGGAGGGGGACTTTTCCAAACACAAATTGAATGTTAATGTTAATAAAATTTGTATAATCAGAAGTTTTATTACGATATCGTAGCATTTATTGAAAAATACGTTAAAACATCATAGAAGGAACGACCATATTCTTGTTTCTTTTCAACTATGAAAACGGAAATATATCAATTTCAATAAAACAAAACAAAAAAAAAGACATGTAAAGGCGTGAAAGAATGTTTTATATCTTATTTATAAATATGAGGAGGGTTTGTAAGTAATCCTGACTTTTTGATTTACCGCGCAACACTACTCTCATAAACTACCATCTATCGGAAGATTACTAAAAATTTTCAGCAAGCTGTGTCCGTTACTTAGTTTAAATAATTATAGATTTCTACGGATGAATGTGCATCAAAGGTGGTTATGATGGATTCGCAAGCTAATTTAGTGAAATTAATTTATCACTAGCAATATGAATACAGCTTTCAATTTGAAAAAATATAATGCATTATTTCATTCGGAAATATTTTAAAAATTATTACATATTTTTATACATATGAACGAATTTTACACAAGTTTATTCAGAACCTCATAATGTAAATATATTTTTTTCTTCAGAATACAAATTCTTGCATGGAGGGATTCCATAAATTGATATAGTATTGTCGATGGACGTGTGCTTTAAGAGGTTCTTCGACAGATTATCATACACCATTAGTTTACTTTGATTAGACATAAGTCGTGGTATCGTTATTATATGCGCAAAATTTTGACTAATAAGTTTGTGTCGAATTTTACAGCTTACTGGACTATCCGTCATAAAAATGAGATAAAAAGTAACTCTATAAAATATAATAAAGTGCTTAACATAAAGTTGACCATGAGAATTTGTTCGAATTTTTATAACATAACTATTGTTGTTACCGAATTTGTGAATTGTAAACAGAAAATGTATATTTCCATTTTGAAATGGAAATTCCCCTTAACTTATTGTTATTCTTCAAATAGCTTATTATGAAAGGTTGATGAAAAATTTTTTTAATCGATCGACCCCCATTGCCTCTCCTGGATTCGCCACTGTATAAAGAGAACTTCCTGCGTAGACCACAGCTGTAACACGAAACTATTATCCTTGACAACTTCGGCAAAAGAGTTTTTTCATTGCTGTTTGACTCGTACTGGGATCCGAAAGTTTTCAAATTCTATCTCTAGTTAGAAAAAATTAATAGTGTAATGATATTATTAGTAGTGGTTTTAGAGAATGGACAATACTTAAAAGCCTAGAACATTCTGTCCTCAACATTTTCTTTATTTTTTCATTATCAATAGATTGTTGCGATCAATCAGAATGTTCCATTTCCGGTAATAAATTTCTGAATCCATAATGGAGAGAATTATTTTAAAAGGAATTATTCAATAATAAATTGAGTTTACAGGGTATAATAAGGGAGGTTATTATGCAGAGGGTTTCATATATCAATATAAATATTATTACTTTTTTCTTCCAAATAATAATATTAGTATAGTAATTAGTACTTTCTTCAGATATACTATTTTTGTCAGAAAATACTTGACTGAATTTCTTTTTGACTTCTTATTTTCACTTAAACTTTTAACGAATACGTAATTATTTAAAACTTATAAGATATTTTATCCTTTAAATACATTAAATTATCTGTTTATTAATATTTTAAATACCACGATTCTTTAATAAAACGAAATATTAATTTTGCATACTATTTGAGATGAATTTTCATGTTTTCAAAACGAATATAATGAATGATTTTTTTATTTTACGATCCAAGTAAGAATATGCTTTTAAATTTTTGTCCATTATTATTCAGTATTTTCTTATCATTTCTAGATTCATTATATGAATTAAATTTTTGACAGTACTATTCAGATAAACTGATATCTTATATATGTGATGTCACGTTCCTCAAAAGCCAATAATTGTCAGTACTTTACGAGAAAAACTCTGGTATATTTAAAAGAACAATATTATATTCTAGAAAAATTTGATAATGTGGGTTCTATTATTTTTGTAAAAAAGTACAATGCGCAAAATACAGAGCGATTATAAGAAAATACAAAAAATATAAAATGACAAGAAACAAATCCTCTAACGTGGAATATATAATATATTGAAATTTTTCATATTTAATCTTAATAAATATTAAATTTAAATAATTGCTCAACGTAATTTTAAAATGTTAAATTCATTTTCATTTTTATAAGTGAAGTTTATTTGACATATTTGTGAAAGGAAGTGAATCTTATTGTCATGTATACTGAACCAATTAAAAAGATTTATATTTGAAGTAATTTACACAAATTATTTTTAATCATGTAATGAATTTAATAATAAAAAGAGGCATTGTTCTTTTATATATGTTACTTGAAAATTTTATTTTGACAGGCGTATAATTTTTAAATAAATCTAATTGGTTCAATGCTTATGTATGCACCTACTTGCATACGAGTTGTCCGCATGTGTTTGCGAACCGTATGAGTGTCACCGTCGGCGTGCCCACTAATAAAGAGCGCTCCGCACCGCGGCCGGTTGGTTTTGTTTCCGTTGTTCTTCGGCTCTGACGTGCATACCGAGACGGCTTAAATAAACGATCGTTTTTCCTTTTATATTATTGTGTTCTCATCGTGTTTTATCACCTCGCCTTTTATTTCCATCGTATATATTAAAAGTTTCGTTTATTTATTATGAAGATAAATCTCTCGCCGTTATCACTCTAAAATACGAGTATATATAACATCGAGTGCACCGAATGACGGGCGCGCATCGTTAATCTCGTTCCGATCTCAATTTTCCCGCAAAATAAACAACCATTCATTGCCCAATTTTCTAACCCCGCTCCCCATTACCCCCTCTCCCCTCCCACCACCCTTTCGCCACTCTGCGAAACACCGCCGAATGGGAAAACTTCGACGAAGCCATAGTTTAGAGGCCGGTCCGGTTTATATTCGTACATATACGGCCTCGTAAAATAAATTTTCGCGAGATAAATTACATTTTTTTATTCGGACAGCTGACGTTTCTTGATAAGGCGCTTCAACCCTGAGGGGAGCGGAGGGGAGGGGGCAGTGTCCCGCCTCCCATAAAAGTGTGAGTAGCGCGCGCTCTCGATAAAAATGCGCTCGAGGCCGCGGCGCGAGCAACGGCGCGGCCTCCGCGCGAACGGAGGTGTTATATAACGCCGGTGCGCGGCGAAAGAGGCCCGCCTTATATTGGGCAGAGTACTAAGCGCGCTCGCACGCGCCCGTCATCTCGTTCTTTCGCCCGGGTATCGAGAAATTTATATATAAAGGCTCGTCGTGGCGGACGTCGTCGTTCCTCTCTTGCCGCGTTTATCAGCAACCACAGTCCTGGAATAAGTCTATACTTCTCGGACGAAAAAGTACGTTGCAAGAACGGCTCGGGGTGCGGAAGGATGGGCGGGGGTGGAATAGTTCGCAATAATGACAGTGGAAAAACCAGAGGCACTCATCCGGTGCACTCTGAAATATCGAGAGTGCCGCGCTGCCGAAAAGAGGTGAAACATTTGACAGTGCTTTATGGATGGTCGGTGGGGGGGGGGTGGTATTCCACCCTCATAAACGTGGATCTTGACACATAGCGTGTAAGCCCGACTTAATTCCGTCCATAAAAGCAAACACCATTTTTTGCAGGGCTGTATTCTCCCCTCCCTTCTCTGTCAATTTCATTCCACGTATTTTCTGGCGGTCGATGCTATTGCGAGGTATACATGCATTTCGGCACTACTATCTAAATACTAATATAAATGTGCCGTTAGAGCGACTGAATTTATGAGTATATATGTATACATATGGAAAATAGGGGATGAGCACCGTTTTCTATGCTTAAGCTTGCCTATTTTTCAACGAGTCGCAATGTCGGTTGATCGTATAAGAATGTTGCTGGCTGGGTTTATGAAGAATGCTTTCTTCGACTTATTCTTCGAATGCCCTCATAATTATTACTTGGAGCTTAATCAAATTATCTGTGATAATTTTTGAAATGGGAAATATTTTCTTCTGAACGAGAGATTGGCAGTTTTTATTAAGCGAATTCAAGAGTTGGAACCCGATAATTCAAAATTTATTGAACATTAATCAGCAATGTTATGAATTGGATAGACCGTTAGTTACCTCGGATGATATTGTAAATGTGCATGTTCAACTGTAGTAATCAAGTAAATGCATACAGTATAAATTTAGGAGAATTTCTTTAAATTAAATAATTAACATTACAAACTATTTGATAATATTTTCCAATAAAATTATAAATAGTACATCTATATATTGTACCAGAATTGATTCTCATCATATAATTCTGAATCTATAAATATTTTCTTATATTCTAAAATAAAAATTACGTTATATTGTGCATGCATTTATTGAAAAAAATCTGGTTATTTTTCAAAGGTAAAAAAATTATCATTGAATAATAAAGGCGAATAGATGAGTTCACAAGAAATAAAACTTTTCTTGCTCTAAGACTACGACATGAACATTTTCGAAACTTTAGTTTATGATTTAATTTGGCCATTTTACTCGTTGAACTAGAGAGCTTTTCCAATGCCGATTATTTTCATTTGTATGAATAAGTTTCTTAAATCGTTCGAATTTTGAGTTCTTGACCCTTAGAGTACAGGGGTCTTAGATATTTTCAATGCGTATTGTTTGTATGAAAAAGTGATCATAGGTCCCCAAACCAATGATTAATCACTCGATTTATACAAGTATTGTAAGATCATTATTGATTTCGTGTAGAAAACATTGAGCGATGTCATAACAGCATAGCTTTCCGTTCAAAATTCAGTAGTTACCGAACAAATTTTTTTGTTACATGTTTTATATGTAAACTATGCGTAACAATTGCAATTAAAATTACAAATGAGTAAAAACTGTAATTATAAATCACTATTCGTAGGTTAATATGGAGAGCGAACCGAATTTGCACGTTTCCAGCACGTGTTCAAGTGCGCTGTTGACTTTCAGTTCCTTTTTTTTCTTTTTGAGAGCCGCGCGAGAAAATAATTCTACTTAAGCACATACTACGAACAGTAAGAGAAATCAATATTTAAAAAAATTATAATTTGTTTTTTAATCTTTATTCCAACTTTTCTTCTTAACAGAGATAGGATTTCAGCATAATGAAAAAAAGGGGTTTAGTTTCTCTGACTGATGTTGAAATTACGAGATCCAATCATGCAATTAGATGTAGATTCGAAGGAAAGTCTTTAATTTAGGCTCACCAGCCTCCTATCTCGACCAAAGTAGTAGTGAACTAGCACTGTCTAACTATTCAGGAAAATCTGTGATTAAATGGTTCTATTCAGAACCATTAGTTTCGAAATCTTAGATAACTTCATTTGTTCTAGTTGTGACATTATTATTATGTCTTGTTTATCTGACTCAACCTTTTAGATTTTTCTTTCAAAATATTATTTGATTTTTCGTTATCAGTTTTTTGAGACTAATGAATTTATTGAAGTTTCCTATTACAAATATTTAAAGTTTAATTTTTCGTTTCGAAAATAAGAAATTTATTCCATCAGTTAATAAGTATCTTACTAATAGTTAGTAACATACTAATTCACAGATGAATTAGCACAATTAGTAGTTGAATGGTAAAGCATTTGTACCTTCATTTTCGAATGATAGCATTGATTGCCAATTTTGGTTTTTCTCATTTTATCATTTATATTAATGCACCTGAAAATGTTTAATTATTTAAATTTTAGTTAATTTTATTATGTGGTAGTTCAATTAGCATTTTTGTATATAGCTTTCGCAGAGTGTAAACTGATATATTACAAATACATAAGTTTACATATCTGCACCCAATAATACTTAAAATTAATATTGTAAGGTATAATAAACGTACATAGAATAAATTCCATAAATTTTACGGAAAATTTATTAGTGATAGATATATCTGTGGTTAGACCACTTTCAAAGTATATTTCATGCTGAATATTTGTGTAGAGTTAGCATCATATTATTATATATAAATCTATGGTCAGAATTCAGTTTAATACATATTATTAGATTCATTTTAAGTAAAAGGAATAAGTTTATTTGTAAAAGTATCTTTTCTAAAAATGTCGGATTCTAATTTTTTTGTTTTTACTCAAAATCGTTAGATTTAAAAGGTCATATCACATAATATTATCGTTAATCTTTAATAAATTGAAAAAAATGCAGTAATTGTTTTGAAATACCTATCTAAATAGAAAATTTATCATTGATATTATGTGCTCACAATAATAGATTTTTCATTACAGATCTATGTTATTTCATAAACATGAATTCGGTTCAAAGCCGTCTATGTATGAAAAAACAGTGTTTCATATGTACGCAAGTATCGAATTCGATACACGTCAACGATATGGATGTTTACAAGATAGGATTGGAATATGAAAACGCCGACCTTCATTATCCAACGTGCAAGTTTGAAAATCGTATCATATTTTTCTCTGATTCTCGTTCTTGGACATCTGGAAAGTCTCACTTGATGTCCACAGAGTCAACATTGATCTTGTTATTTTATATCTAGGTAGAAGGGCATCTAAAGCAGAAAACTTTTTTCGTTTATCAACTTGGACTTTTAAAAGGTGATCAAAGGGAACCCATTTGAGTGTAAGTGTATAGAAATGCGAAGAATAATATGAATATTTTGAATGGGTTAAATTTACTTCGAATGAAATATTTGTATATAGAATAGGAATATTACATTTTTTAACCAATTACATGTAAACGCTAAGTGTTTTTTGTTAAGCTCGAATATCTAAGAAAATTAGAATGCCTATAATAAATTCTACTTATTCTTTTTTTTCCATTATATTTTAAAACAGAAATATTTCAACAGAAAGGTAGAATTTGTTAATAACTCTAACTAATTCATTCAAGACCGTCAATTGGTACTTACAAAGCCTTTCTACTATAACCAGAGCATAATTTTGTTTCCACCTTGATAAAATGTATGAAATATGAATAAGCAATATAATTAAAAAATATAATTAAATAATGATTAAATTATTGAAAAATATAAACTAATGCAAAAAATTTGTAAATAGGGAAGAAAATTTAATCTGAAAAATATTCATATGAAAATTAATAGGAGACAGGCACATTGTCATAAAAATGTAAGGTATTTATATTTTTTCTAACATTTAATGGATTTTATAAAAGTGTAAGCAGTTAGTTCTCCGATGACTGCAGACTATCTTTGCTAGTTTATTTTAAATTCTTATACTTTTTTTGACGATGGTCAAATAAAAGTTTAATACATTGACAAAAAATTCAAAATGATCGGTACCAAACAACGCAAATATCATTTCTTTAAAGACAGTTTCCCTCTATAATATTTTCAATAATCAATTTCCTGTACGCAAACCCATGCTACGGCAGCCAGCTCGATACCTCCTCACCTATCATATATCTGCTAAGCGATTCCGTCCAACCATTCGCCGGGGCGCTGCTTGCCAAAAGCGAAACTCGAGTGTCGGGAGCTCTGTTAAAGTGTCGTAAGAGGGAGCGGCTGGTGGGAGGGGGGAGGATAAAAATAAAGCGGAACTACTGGAAGTAATGGGCGCGCCGGAAATCTTATTCCAATATCTGTAAGTAGAGCTCGGGCGAATCGAGGTCGATCGCCTCTCCTCTCGCCCGTGCGTCCGAGGCACGCTGCGGGGATTCCGCCGACGGCCCATCTCCCCGTGGACGCGCCATTACCGCCCCGGCAAGAAGGGAGCGGGCAAGTCCGAAGACAGCTGCTGGCTCACCCATGATAATTCGTTCATTATGCGGAACTGGCCGTTCGAGCCGAATCCCAACTAGGCGCTCGAGTCTGCGTTATTTTCGCTCCTTTGCGCCGTCGATCCTTGAACACCTTGTCGAGAATTCAGTGACGGCACGGGGGCTGGGGGTGTTTTAGGTTCGTTAGTCGAGATAGACCCCTAGCGGAGGACTCTTGAGATTTCGACTGTATTACGGGGATACAACGTGCCTTCCCCGAGTATCCCACTTTCAGTCGTGAACTGTAGTTGAAGAAAAGAAAAGCGTATCGTCCTCGGGTGTCCGCGGAATGTCCCGATGGAATAGAAATCTGTAGCTTTAGGATATATCGTACGTGTGCGAGCGAACTACACTACATTGATTTCTCCGTCTGCCTGCAATACTTTTGTTCCCTCTCTCCGCCCTTTTACGTATCTACGGATACGAACTTAAATTTCACTCGACCGCGACTGGAACTCCAAAGTCGGAATGTGGAAATTGCATGTATAACATGCACAGATGAACGATCGACGCGCGGTTGTCAGTAAATTTTCAGGAACTGCGAGAGTATGCGAAATAAATTTGTAGCTATTAAAATATATTTTTTTTTTAGACAATTTTTATTGTAGGTGTCGATGAGATACGTCACTAACAATTCGTAAAGCTTTAAAGCTTCAGAAGATGTACAAGCCATATATTTGATTAAATTAGTTAATTTATAAATTTGTATCTGATATTATTGTAAAATTATAAGATTGCTAGCCAAGATAACAAGTAGAATTATATACATTTTCTAAAAAAAATGAAAGATTCAAAATTTAAATTTATACTAAATTCCTATTTATAAAAGTAATTTTATACTTTTTAAAAAACTGCAGTTTGTAGTCACAACACGTCTACCTTAAATTATAATACATAATTGCTTTTGTTTCACAGTGGAATATATAACAAGTTTCACTAAAGGACTTGTCTTATATATAACATTAGAAAGGCAGCTTTCATATTAGAGTTGAAGAATATCGAAAAATAAATGAAAATGTAAATTTGTTCTAATACTGATTGCGCGATAACATAATTTTAGTCATTGATTCTAATATAAAATATGCATTAATTTGGAATTGTATGTATAAAACTAGCCGAACATCAAGTATATATAAATTAGTATACATACACATTAGATTAATCACGTAATGCAACAAATTAATATATACATTGAGGGGAGAGCAGGTTAACAGAGGCGAAGCCTCGGGCTTATTTAATATATAAAGTCTAGTTGGTGCAGCGATAATTTTGACTAAAGCTTTAGTCTCCTTTAATACATCTCATTTTTTTTTTCATAATTGTTTATTCGTTCTTCTATTTTTAAAAATAGTGAAGTCTTACATATTTAATTTTTCTCAATAAGAACTGAGAGGGATGGACTAACAAGCTGCCGCAGCCTTGCAGAAAGCAATTAATTTTTGTAAACCTCTTATTCTTTCTACAGAATACCCGTTCTTATAAAGGATTATTTTTATTGTATTTTTTTTTTAATTTGAGCTTCATTAAATTTTTTTAAACCTTTTTAAACTAGTGATAATAATTACGTAACAAAATGTTTTTCTCTTTTTAGAATTTCGTAATTTAGAAAACAGAACGAAAAAAGATTGTAGATAAAACATTCAGTGTTAATGTTACATAGATCCAGTGCAAGAAATATATTCCGACTGGATTTACTTAGTACCCTCGTTAACTTTACAAATTCAGTATTGACATTGCCAGAAGATTTATGTTCAATGCGCGCTCCGTAAAATATTCAAATATTACATGCCTGAATTCGTATATATATTTAAAGACTTTTCTGACGAATCGACAGATAGATAAAAAATGTATTTATACACTTTAAATTGTATAAATTATAAAGTCAAAAAAATTCAAAAATAATAATATATCTTTTTGAACAATCGCGTAATAATTTAAAAGTATCAGTCTTGCCTTTCGATGCTCTGTTAATTATAACTCTTAAATTCTATCGATTTAAAATGTTCATTTCTACATTTTCAAATTGATCAACTTATCTATATATATTGTATTCCAAGTAGTATAAAATACTTTATAATATACACAGCTTTTTATAAAAATGTTCTCTTTTGATTTGTTATATACTAAAAATTACTTTAACTTATCTTTGTTAATTATCATCAATTACCATTCATGACCTTCATTATAGTCATTTTGAACATTTTCGCATATATGATGGACATGCTAATTATGCGTGCTACTAGGTTATTAATTATATTGGGACTTTCCTAGAAACTTTTTAATAAGTAAATGAATAATCTTTTTTCAACTAGTTAGAAAACTGTGGCAATATTATTTCCATTATAAAAGGCTAAAAAAATTATTTAACTTATACGTCGTGTAGCTCGATAATTTTATGTACGAATATATGGAATGTACTGAATTGAATATTGTTAGTAATTTTTATGTATTAATTCTATATGATCGGTGTTGATTAGTATATAAAGCCGATAAAATTTTTATATAATACTAACAAAAAATAAATACAAACCATCTGCGAGTTTAGGTACATCTATATGTAATGTAAGTTGCGTTTAATGAAAGAAGAATTTGCAAAAACGATAAAAGTGATGTATTATTATTTCTAAGTAATTATACATTTATAATACATACAGAAAACTAAATTAGTAATATTTATCCAAATAATTAGATAGTTTTAAAAACGCTTAATTAGATGATTCTTATCGGAATACTTCCAACTATTCATTGACTGCTACTGCAAATAAACAGACTAATGTTTTTTATATAGTATAATAATTGTCGGTGTTCGAACCCACATGAATCTGTTTATCAGTTTTATATACTGATTTAAATTTAAATTTGATCTTTTTTCATCACTATCCTCAATTCTCTATAATAAATTTTCACTACACCTGTCCCCAAAATCCTCCCTCTCCCTTCATTCAAATAAAAGCGAACTCATTTGACCTCGGGGGTAATTCCGTAAATACTACATACGCGCACGCCCCTCATTCCCATAAACTCGTGCCGCAGAGCGCTAAAGTACACATATATACAACAGTTTCGGGATATCTCTCCTATAAGAATCAAGTCCACTCGTCCTTTGCTCGCCTCTTGCCCTACATATAATACGTGCGGCTTTTGTCGCGTTACGCCATACTGGAGCACTTGCGTCTGCTATTCTCATGGTGACAAACATACACACACACACACACACACACACACACACACACACACACACACACACACACACACACACACACACACACACACACACACACACACATGTATATGTATAATGTATATGCACACATACGCATAATAAGCGCGTCATCGCTAAATGTCGCGGGGCGAGAGCGAAGACAAGCGCGCAATTTGTATGTAAGGTAAGTCCCCTGTAATTGCGCGGGGGTTGCCGCGGGGAGAAATGCGCAGCGCCCGCTGGCGCGAGGAGAAAGCTAAAATATATACGCGTGCGTAAGGGCAAGGGGGGTGTCGCGGCGGCAGCGGAGGTCGCGGCAGGGGGAGCGAGCGTAAGGGATAGGTATAGGTGGGTATATACACCGTTATCCCGAGTCTCCGCGAACGTATAGAGAGGGGTGGAGGGGGAGGGGGAGGGAGGTGGAAGCGGAGGAGGATATACGCGCAGAGAGGCTCGAACACACCGTTGCTGATTTACATATTATAATTTATTGGCTGGAGATATCCGCAGTCCCACCTATACTCCCCTCTATGCTCGGAGAGTGAGGGGCTTGGAGAGGGTGAGAGAGGACGGGGAAAGAGAGAGAGAGAGAGAGAGAGAGAGAGAGAGAGAGAGAGAGAGAGGGAGGGAGAAAGGGAGAGAGCGGGACAGAGATAGCTCTGTATGCTTCTGTCCTAGGATGCACGGTACGCGTAGGAGTGCGGGGATTCCCATAGTTTCTACTATTTCTCTCTTTTTCCTTCTCTCCGCCCTCAGATCTCTTACCTAAGCGCCCCTCCTTCGTGTACTATGGGCGTTCAAATTTAACTTTCAAAATAACATTTACTTTAATAGATTAAGATACTTTTCTCTCTCTCTCTCTCTCTCTCTCTCTCTCTCTCTGTGTTTTTCTCCGTCTTAGGTTTGCGTTCCTCCGCTCTCTTTCCTAGTTCTGTATTACATTGGTTAATGCACCAGGGACACGATGAATTTGTGATTTGCCATGTTCATAAGGAGGGCCGCGTGTGGAAGTCGGATGAACGTATTTTCTTTTGTATCTACTTGTTTTTAAAATAAAAGTCGCTCGCAAGGAGACTTTTGCAGAGTGGAGTCATTAAGTGTAATTAAGTTAGAAGTTGGTGTGATGAGTCGGTGTATCTTAAAGGTATATATTCGGATCTAATCTGTGACATTAGTTGTTTTCCTCTGATGCACTGGAAAATAATTATTATTATAGTATTGTATTTTTTTTATTTACTTCGGTTCAGCGATAAACACTTTTGTTGAAATCGTTCACGATTCTATGACAATGGCGATCTGTCGTGGTACCATATAGTCAATCTATATAATATATTTCTTATTCTTTTCAAAATTGCTATTGTCATTTGTCAAAGGTAAAATTGCATAGATATTTGAAGAACACAATGAAATATGAAACATTTTACAGTATTCTTTTTGTTACATGTCCTAGACATGTATTTATACTATAATTCTTCGTGGTGCACAAATCTTTCCATTCAAATCGAATTCTTCTGTTACGTACTTGCTTATACACTTCGATTAGTTTTTTTCTCCGTGCGTCTTTTTAGACGATCGCCATTTATAGGTCATTGGATAAACGGTTAAATTGTGTAACTATATGTGAAAATATGCAGAATTTCGTTATTTAATTCAATTGAAAATTGGTCAGCAAATACATGAATTGTTGAAACTGTAAATTTATTTGACTCACTTCTATTGACGATTTGTACATTTTTTCGTTATTAAAAGTATTAGTAAATTTTTCTTCCTTTTTTATTACTATAATTAAAATTGCTCAATACAAAATCATACACGTGAAATAATTTATTTCTAATTAAAATACAAAAAGCAGAATTAACATTAGCGTAATTTAACTATAATAAAGACTTGTGTGAGATCGATCAAATAGGCATTTTTAATTTTTATTTTCTTAAAGATATAAAGTCCATTTCATGTATCAAAATTTTTAAGGTACTTACATTTTATGTATATGACAATTTTTATTATTTTGTTAATTATATTTATCTACATACTTATATATACTTATATTTATTACTTATATTACTTATTTACTCAGCCTTATACTTAGTAATGTTCTGTTGTTTAGCATTGTAGGACAGCATAGGCTATGCTTGATATTTAACGATATGATATTTTACTGGATAAAATTTCATCCGAATCCATCCAAAGAGACAGAATTATAAATAAACGTGCTTTTACATATTTTTATAGTTTTATCGATAATTATTATTTTTTTAAAAATTTTTATTCAATGTATATCAATACACGTCAGTATTGAACATGTCCATCACAAATTTATAAAATACGTATTACGGAAATTGAGAAGTAAAATCAAATGATCATAATTATACATTCATACTATGTGGTCTTAATTTCCTCACTTTTCAGTCTGATCTTTGCTTGATTAATTATTCATCTTGAAAATAATAATTAATGGATTGATTGATCTTTATGAAATTTTCAATTTATTTCGTATTCTTGTTACATAACCGATTTCCGTTATCTATAGACTCTTCATAAACATATTTATAGAATTAGCGAATATGAAGGAAATATCTGATTGAAATAAATATCAGTTTTTACTTTACTCTTATTTTATTGAGACTGAAAGTTAACCTTTGCCATGATAGACTATTTAGTGTAATTCTTCAACTAATTAATATGGTCACTCAATTTAAACAGTAGGCAGCTTTAATATTTTGATGAACATTTAGTTCTTATTTTTATTCCAAAACCTTCTAATAAATACAGTGCCTATATTCCATTTTAAAAATAATATTATTTGTCAATAACTATTGCCAATTGTTCCACGTATACTTTAATTCTAAATAAATAATTTAAATCTTTATTTATTAGTTTTCGATATTTTGAACAAATTCTCGTCTACGTAATAAAGAGAATATTTGCTAAGTAGCTGCTGACTTAAGGCCAAATAATGATTTATAACTCTTAATCGAATGCATGAACTTAAGATTTTGAACATTTTTTCGACCCAGTTTCTCTATTTTTAATTTAACATCCTCAATAAACGATCACATTACTTAATGCCGACATATTAAGTACTGAACTTAACAAATTGTCTTATACAGGTGATGCGGTTATCAAATACGATGGTATGCGGTATAATGTAAATCAGACAAAATTGTAAATGGAAATGGGCAGCGAGGAAGAGGCATATTATATGGAGGCAGAAAACAAGAGAAACTCGTCCGTTTGCTGCCATGACCCGCAGAGCTCCGGGAGGGAGGTGGCAAGACGGGGAGGGAGAGGGGATGATCGGGCTCGTAAAGGCCGTTTAAAGGGTTTTTCGTCGTATCGAGGGTTAAAAGGCCTCGGATCGCTGGCCCAAGAGGAAGAGAGTGAGAGAGAAGAAGCGAGTGAGACAGAGGGAGAGAGAGGGAGAGACAGAAAGAGAGATTCCCTCGCGTGACCGTGCAACGTTATCTACGCTATACACGGGCCAAGCTAGAATATCCGGTCTAATCCTATGGCACTATAAAGCGAACGAGTCGCCTGGAGTGGGAGAGGGGCTGAAGGGACGGTAGGATAAAAGGCGAGGGGAAAGAGTGGGAAGGGTTAGTGCTCCCCGGAGAAGACTTGCGACTCGGCGAAAATCCGAAAGTGCATCGAAACAATTTCGATTAGACCAAGCGCGACTGCGGCGGCGAAATCGAAATTATTTCCAGGTGCAGCGCCGCGCGCAAGGCGTTAAGATTTCCCGGGGCAGATAGCGTATATTTAAGGACTCGAAGTTGGCGCGGCCGCGCACACGCGACACATTCGACTATTTTAACGAGGCACGATTGTATCGGAAGACGAAGCGGAGAGCTCGACGAGGGGGAGGGGCGGATGGGAGGCGAGGGTTTGGTCAATGCGCTCGGTTGAACTGCGGACCGCGGACGCGCTCGAAATTCGTGCACGTATTTTCATCCTTGCCCTCTCTCTCTCTTTCTCTCTGTCTCTCTCTCTCTCTCTCTCTCTCTCTCTCTATCTCTCTCTATATATATATCTATCTATACTATATATATATATATATATAAGTGTAACGCCGCATGCGCGTCCCCGGGGTAATTGCGACCCAGTTTTCCACGGTGCGAGGGCTGTAGGTTACGTTTTTTGCTTCTTTCGAAAGCGCGCGCGCGTGTGTGTAGTTGAAGAGCGTCGAAATTAAATCTATTTTAATGAACGAGCACCTCGGCCCAGGCCAGCGCTGGCTCCGGATAAATAAAAGATACGCGTAAATAATGGGCTGAAGCGCAGAAATAGGAATTTTTTTTGTATACTCGCGAGCTTTCGGTTTTCATTTGATCGCGTGTGGAAGTTTGCAGAAATGAAATTTGTTTTTCATCAGTATAGAGATTAGAATCTGTATTTTATAGGGTTACTATGTCAATTCTTCCATTGGCAGAACAATATTAATAGACTTGAAACCCGCTCTCTAAATTTAGAGTAGTGAAAAGCCAGGATTGATTATAACTGAAGGAGTAAAATGACAGACATTTTTAAATCATTGATAAACACGATTGGATTCAGTGAAAAAGCTTGCTGAAAATATAGAACGGAGCAAATCAATTTATCTTTTGACAAATATTTTTAGATGTTGCAGACATACATTTTTCATTGATAATACAGTAATAGATATACTAATTCAACACGCTATGTGTCTAAATTATGGTAATTAGTCATGGTCAGAAATATCATTACTTTTGTCATTATAGATTATAGGTTTAAACGTTCATCAACATAAGTTTTAAACGACCAGCGAGTACACTCCCTGTTCATTTGTAATCATACCGTTATAATTGTATATATTTATAAATCTGTTTGATTCTGTATCATTCTTCAAAATATCAGAAGCAGTTTTTAAGTTTATTAAAACTTTATTCGCGATATAATGCAAGTGTCTTTTTATTTATTAAAAATATCGTTATTCATAATACAAGACTAACTGTAATGATATAATAAAATATATATATATATATATATAATAAACAGTATATAATAATATATCTCGTATTTGAGTTCTAGGATGGCTCGATCGTTAGAGCGAAGGACTAGTAACTTGGTGATCCGAATTCAAATTCCGGTCTCAGTCGATTGACACAAGCACCGCTCTAATAATAATTTACATGTGCTTTGTTTACAAACACATCGTAGACCTCCGTCGCTGATTAGTACCGATAATTCGAAGTATAAATAGAGCGATGTTAAATAACATAAAAATAAATCTCGTATTTATGGTAGTGGGATGCTTAGATTTACACCCCTCTTTATCTGAACTTTGTGTTTCATTTAGACTACCAGGATGGTTCTGCTCCGTATAGCATTGGTAACCTATTCTTAGGCACTTGCCTTCTAATGGAAGATTATCGTTATTTACTGCTGAATTTATTCTGATATACTTCAAACAATAGTCTTAGTTGACCAGGACAACAATCATGTGGTGACTATATAGTTTTTCCTTGCATTATTAACGAAGGAATTATTTTTCATTCGTTTTGATTCTGCATTAATCGCTGAAATTGATATTTTGGATTTTATTGACATATTTATTCGTTTTACAATTTTTAAGTTCGTTGAAATAAGTTTCAATATAGCTGGATCTCAATTCTTTGATCTTTGATTTCAAACTAACATGTTTATTTGTTTTTGAAGATTTTAAAGTTTTTAAAAATTACTTCAAAAAGCAACTAAAGAAACAAAAACAGTTAAACCATAAAGTTTATCATTTTATGCATTTATTGGAAAAAAGTCATATAATTCCTTTTGAAAGGGAGAAATTCTAGTTTTTAAAGTATAAAAAAATATTTCAAAATATATTTCTGTATTTTACATAATTAGTCAATATTAATTTATAAATAATAAATTGTATATATCTATAAGCTCGGATATCATAAATCTATAGAATTAAATAAACGATCAATAATAGATGAATATGTCATTATTAGAAAAAAAACATCAATTCATATTAATTATACTATTTACTGATGAAAAATACAACGTATATATGTACATACGAGATGTGCTCAAAAAATAACGAGAATTTTAAATTTCGCGGGTTTGGAGAGTCCGTCTGTATAATTTTTTTTTTGGTGTCAAAAAATTGATGCCTTATTGGTGATTCTACTCTGAAAATTCGAATCGATGAAATCTACAACCGAATAAGTTCAGTGTAAATTCAATCACGGGTTAGTTATGAATAAACGGTATCTATCAGTTTGAAATATTTTTAGCAGAATCTGATTTAGAAAGTATGAATGATGCTGCCCGCAAAGAAAAAGTATTTTGAATATTCTATCAGAATTACTGTTTTGGAACGGATTTTAAACTGATTTATTTATAAAGATGAAACATCCATGAATATACAGTGATTATATGGATAAAATTTTAGAAAAACAGAGTTCCTATCTCTAGAAACGTTGCACTCCGAACTAATATAACATAATGTGGCTTTTTATACTATCGTACGAGCTCTAAGCTCGTAAATAAGAAGAAGAGCTCTTAGATGCTGGGATGCTCTTTATATGAAAGGAATCGTACACAGCATATCGGAGTGCTTCTCTCCTGGACTTTAGGAATTCAGAGCTCCAAAATCAGAGAGGGGCTCTACGAAACCATTGGCTAACAGATAACACTAGGAGCGTTGGTTACCGGTAAGCTTCTTCATCCAAGCATTCTTTATAGGAAGAAAAACTTTCAAACTATCCTCAATTTATGCAAGGTTCTGGTAAAATGATTATAAAAAGACTTAAACGAATAATTACGTTTAATATGCAGAATCTTAAACATACCTAACCGAAGTACTTGATGGTCAAGTCACTGTTCTAATGCTTTCGCATGGCGTACTTTTCTCATTAATCGTCATTTTCAGGTCCTTGCCACGATATCGCATGCGAACGATAAATAATTAGCTCCCAAAATATCCCAACGAGCCCGCAGTCGTACAAGAACCGAGAACTATAAGAAATATGCGGTATTACGCGTACGTACACTGCTCGGCGTTGGAAGCCGTAAATACTGCTATAATTGGCAAAGCCTGGCGTTCCAAATGGCCATTGACCCCGATCCGAGAAAAATAAAAGCCGCCGGAATATGGCAGCTTTAGCGCTCGCTCCCCCCCCCGAAATCTCTCTCGTCGCGTTTCCCTGCTCGCTGCGCCCGTTCCTCGACCCTCTCTCCCCGCCACCCTTTTATCCAGCACCGGTCTGCGCCGAAGTCGCGGGAAAAGTAATTGCGCGTCGTTAGGAAATTTACGAGGACCGGCCGAGGACGATACCGAAAAGATGCTAATTACCGTAATTAACCAATTACTCGTCGACGCCCGTCGGGACTTTCTTATCGCTCGTTTAATGGGTCGACGCGCGCGGCCGTCGGCGCTCCGGTGGCGCAAGCAGCCGAGGAAAAACACCGCCCAAGTTGCAGAGGACGACGACGGGCGGCGCAGGGAGTACGGTAGGGAGGGAGGGAGGGGGGAGGCACGGAGAAAGCCAGAAGGTGAAGAGAGACGTGGAGCTACCTATAAGAAGAGGGGTATGAATCGATAGTATACGGCATCGGGTGAGGAGGAAGGAGGGAGGCGAGAAAGAGCGACGCGAAAGGGATGAAACTGAGGGCCGGGTAGAAGGAGTTGGGAGCGGGGCGTGCGCGTTTTGGCACGAGTTACGATTTTAACGGCGACACCAGGCGAGTAACGACTGTCCCCCTTCCCCTGCTCCGTCCCCGAGCTTTCCTATAAACACCATTTCCAATCTTTATCGCCCCCTTCCCCTCATATTTATTTTCACCGAAGACCGCGGCGAGTGTATATGAGCTTCGACGCGGGCTTTCTCTCGTCTCGGTATCACCTTCGGGCGCGTGGTAAGGCTACGGGGGCGCTTTTTTTCCCTCGCCCCCTCGCGCGTATTGTGACGCCTTTGGATAGATGGACCCCGAGGTCAACTTGGACGAGGCGGCAGTAATAACGACCGGGTTTTGTCGGACAGTAGTCGTTCTAATGTTGGAGAAAAAATATCACGTTGCGTAATTATCGTAGAGGTATATCGCATTAATCGTTGTTAAGAATAAAAATGGCTATCTTTGTGTGAAAATTTAATATACAACAATCTCTATTTACGAATTGAATAGATTTTTGATATTACGAAAAAATTACATTTAAGGGTGTCAATTCATAAAAAATATAGAATATATATATATATATATATATATATATATATATATTTATATTTTAATTTTTATTGTAATTTTTTTTTAATTTAGGAACTCGTAATTAGAGGTCCTAGCATTGCCGTTATATAGGCTACAAAAAATCTCTTTTAAGGAAACTTAAGGGAGCTCGAGATAAATGCTGGCCTTCTTTTACATTGTTCAAAATGCAATAATAACGAAGATCCAGAAAGTGAATTTCCAACTAGAGAATAGGGTTCTGCTTGAAAATGCCGAGAGTCTGTCCTCTTCATCATTAAACTACTCTGGAATGATTTTTCGCGATTTGGCCAATGATTTTAGTCTCTGTTTAAGTAGATTTATTTCTAGCAAGACAGATTGCTAACAAAAATATACCTGGATTTTTATGCAAATGTATAATGTAATAAAATTTTATAAACTTAAATAAGTTAAAATTAATGCAAACTCTTACAATTTTTGTAAATCTTGTATTAAATAGGTTTAATATACAGATAAATAAACGAAGAGATTTGAATCTATTCAAATATATTTTATATTTCATGTCAGAGCCAAATGTTCAATATTGTAGGCTATAAGTATTTATAATGTTTAGTTTCTAAAGGAAGACGCTAAATTTATTGCTCTCCCCACATAATCAATAGATAATTGCACTGCTGGCTAGTTAACGATCTGGAATTAACGGTCAATCAAACGAAGAGGCTCTGAAACATCCGACTCGGAAAAATATAAATAAGAGCAGAGAGGGACTTTTGCAGGTAATTCATGGGCTTCGAACACAAATCTTCGAGGAAGAGAGAGAAAGTGCGAGTGAGAGAGAGAGAGAGAGAGAGAGAGAGAGAGAGAGAGATAGAGATAGAGAGAGATAGACACGATGTGAGAACTATGATAGAGGAGCAGGAGGCGTAAAACAGATTTTGGAATTGAAGCTGTTATTCCGTATAGCGCCCATGCAGGAGATGGGGGCAAGAGCAGTTTAATTCTGAAATTCCTGGGGGCGCAACGGGAACGAAAGAGCGGGCATTGAATATGCATTAGCAGTCTCGGCAGGCCACAAGAGGACCGAGCGACGATGCCCGCTCGGAGGACAGCAACTGCAGTTGTCCACATTGTGCTCAGGATCTTGATATATATATATATATATATATATATATATATATATATATATATATATATCTATTGCTGTGCTACTTTTTCAGTCTCATCTCTCTTATCCGCGCGTCACTTCAGTATGCAGGCGAGCGAGCTCCGAGAGCCCCAGAAGTCAGCAAGTCCATTATTATTTTTCTTTTACTGATTTGCTTTTTTTTTTTTAATTGCGAATGATGCCAATTTTATGGGTAAGAAAAAGACGATGAGCATTCGCTGAAATTATCAACAGCCATTTATCCAAATTTTTGGTATAGAGGAATATACATTATATTATATTTCATTAACAATTTGGTAATGACATATAATATAAAATATATTGCATTAGTAATTAAATTAGTAATTATAGGAAATAGTAATACAATTTTTAGTTTATATGTTTCTCCACAAATAAAAACAATCTTAAAAAAGATTCTCTTAATAACTTTATTTAGTGATAAAAGATATTGGGCTACGTAACATATCACAAATTTGGATTTTTGCGAATTTTATGGAATCTCAGATATGATAAAATTAATAAATTTAAGTCGGTGTGAAGGAACGTTTTTATTATTAACTCTGAAAATTTTATTCGGATTCAGCAAAAAAAAAATTGAATCTGTTTTGATGCTCTATATCTATTGATAATGTTTTACTACAGCATCGCACGCACAGCACCTCATCTGAAATATATGAGCAATGAAAATTGTTAAAGATCTAAAGCTTTGGTGTTTTTAGTATTTTATCTATGAAGTTGTTTGTATTGTATATATCCTTTAAGAGTAAATATATATAAATTTCTAGTAAAAAATTAATCGTAAAACCACAGACAAATGATATATAATATAGCGATCGAAATGCTAAACGATCATATTAGGACATTAATTATAATTAATAACTTTTTGATCGATTTTACGCAACGTAAAAAGAAATCTTTAATGAAAAGTAAACAACCGTACGTAAAGCTATTTTACACATGGCTTTTTAATTTGATACACCGTAACATCGATAAAAAGATATCGAAATAGTAGTTTTTGACGCCTCATCTAGACGCGATGAAAAATGTCTAATGAGCTAAAAACAATAAATTAACAGTATATATGAGTAACTCGTTATATACTTGTTGCAAAATGTAATATTTCAATCTTATAAATTATTTAATAAATAATAAATAAATATTCTTATATGAAATTGAAATATTTATTAAACTACGGAGGACAATGGTAAATTATTAGAATTTTCAATTTATATAAAAATAAATCAAAGATTATAAAAACTAATCATTTAAAATACATTCATGGAAAACATGCTGATGGCCAGTAGTTCAATATCTATGGTGATTTCAAGCTTTTTCTCTTTAATCATTGACAATCACTATTTTCTCCTCCGTTTTCTTGCATAAAGCGATTTAAGAGAAATATAAAGATCCCACTATTGAATTATCGTAATCGTCCTGTCTCTTTTTCTATCCTTCCATACACCCCTGTGCCCGAGCTTGAGCTTTTTCCTGCCTTCTTCTTTCGGTTCGTACTTTCGAGGGCGCTTTCATCGTTGAATCTCATTTGCGCGTGAATGGCTCCAGGAGAGGAGGAAGGAGGAAGAAAGAGAGAGAGAGAGAGAGAGAGAGAGAGAGAGAGAGAGAGAAAACATCAGACAACTGACAGCCAAACGAAACACGCGATTCAGCGCTAACTCTTTAATTGAAAAATAACAAAAAATTCGAGTTTTTCACGCCTTTCACCCGTTTCTTGAACGCCCTCTCCCCCTACTTCTTCTTTTTCTTTTCGCCTTCTTCAATCTTACTTCAGGTAGGGGGGGCACTTCATCGTTTTTACGGCGACTCGAGCGTCCCGCGAGAACGCCTGGGCGAGAATCCCGACCGAAGTCCTTTTCACCTTCCCCCCGCCCCTCCCAGCGCACTAAATCCACTTCGATGTGTATTATACTTGGAATCGCGCCGCTAGCCGAAATTTTAATGGAAATTTACTCGACTGCTAATTAAAGTCTGGGCTCTCTCTCTCTCTCTCTCTCTCTTTCTCTCTCTCTCTCTTTCTCTCTTTTCTCTCTCTCTCTCTCTCTCTCTCTTTCTTAAGTCAGTGGTACAACGATGCTCGAAGATGAATAATGGGCTATATGCAGTCGATGGCAGCGGGTCGAAGGAAGTTGTCGATTATCAATGCGAATGCCCCCCCCCCTCTCCGCCCCATCGACTTTCTCGCGCAGCTATAGCGCTCCGATGACATATATTTGTTATATCGATTAGATTCTGTATTTCAGTTATTATGTGAAAAGCGGATTTATACGTCCGGGTGAGTTCATTCACGCGCAAGAAAGCGTCAAGTAAAAGAATATTAATCGAAATGAAGCTAAATGCCGAGGGAGAGGGAGAGGGAGAGATAGAGAGAGAGAGAGGAGAGAGAGAGGGAGAAAAAGAGAGAGGAGAGAGAGAGAGAGAGAAGAGAGAAAGAGAGAGAGGAGAGAGAGAGAGGAGAGAGAGAGAGAGAGAGAGAGAGAGAGAGAGAGAGAGAGAGAGAGAGAGAGAGAAAGAGATGATATCGCGAGTCGCTCCTATGCTGAAATGAAGAAAGACAATTTATTCGAAACTTTTTTCTTCTTTAAAGTAGCGAACTTGCTGACGAATGTCGGGGTAGAATATTCTACGTAGAGTATAATAGTCTCAATTATGATTCTCCCTGTTCTGCACTCTCGTTTAATGAACAGTTGGAGCATTATTTAAGCAGACATTTATCTGATCAACGTACAATTTGGGCTTATTTAATTTAACTATTGTATGCACCATTCAGTTGTGCTTAAGGAATTCTTCGTTGAACAGATTTTTTTTTTATTTTCTCTAATTCTTTGTTTTGAACAGATGCGTTATAGATGTAAAGTTCACTGATACATATGCCGAAAGGATTATCACTGGATTACTATTGTGTAGCATGGCATGTGACAAATGTATTTATATAAATATATGTTCGAGCATATACTTTTAAGCAAAATATCTTGGTAACGACGAATTTTGAATAATGCGTGGCTTGACCAAACATTCGAGGGTTATCAGGGTACTTTGTGATAGCTATATGGAGAGTGCAATTTTTTCTGGCTGTTTCGAAAATTTTCTTCCAGTAGAGCATTGTTTTTACTCTTTAATCACGAGCTGATAAGTTCATATGAAAAAGATATCTTGCCATTAAAAAATCTATATGGATCTATTATAGCGTTCGGCATTTCCACTTACTCAAATTTTTTGAATTAATATGATATATAATATGTGTATGATAGTTATAGGAACGAGTTTAATGGAAGTTTTTTCAGAAAGGAAATGAGCTTTAATGTTTCTTATGCGGATTCAAATTTATATGTTAAAATCGACACTTTCAGCTTTTATAACATTAAACTTTTATAACGTTAAAATTAGACTGTTCTGAATTTAATTAATAAATATTTTTATCGGTATTCCAGTCTTTATACTATAATATATTATACTAATATAAGGACAGTCAGACTGTCATTGTTTATACTTACCCCGAAGAATTTGAAATAGAAGTTACTACTAATAATAAAATTAAATTAGATTAAAAATAATAAAAATAATAAAAATAATATAAGTAAACTATATTCTATGTTAGCAAAGGACAATCTGACTCTTGAGGGAATAAACTGTTTTTTAATATAATATTTTTTTGATAAAATAATTCGTTAATATTTCGATTGCTTATTAATTATTCTCATTCGAATTCAAATTGATGTGAACTTCTACTTTAATAACTAATATGGACCTTTCATTGATTTATTGAATTTTAAATTATTATTGATCTTAAAGTACAATTCCATTCAGTCTTAATATATATCAAAGCAATAGTAATAAAGAACAAAAATAATCAAATGTAATTAAATAAAAAGTGTAAAAAGCATACGCATTAAAATTACTAAAAGCCTTCCTAGTAGGAAATATCAGTACTTGGCACTTAAATACTTCTTAATGACTAACTATAAATATACCGATATAAATATATATATGTTATAAATATAATAATTAAAAAAGGTAAAATTTTAAAATATGATACAGAAAGAAACAATATAATTAGACCATAGATTATATACTATTGAAACGCTGAAGTAAATTTGATTAGCACTTATGTAGTAATAATGTAAGTGTAATTATTTTCATGAATATATTCATTAAGTAACTTAAAAAAGGCAAGAAAGAATTATCCCCTGAATAGAAATTTACGCGCATGATTAAATTAAATTTAAATCAATCGTACGAGGACTGCTCGTGAATTTTACATATCAACGCCAACTATTACAAGCGTGTGGCAGGACGGCCGTTCTCGGCGAGAAAGTAAAAAAAAAAAAAAAATAAAAGAAAAAAGGAGAGAGTCGGCCATGCCCGTACAAAGCTTGCGCAAGACACAGTTTGCAAGTTAAATTTTCCCTTTGACCGAGGAGAATCGTTAACCCTCCCCACGCTCCCCAGCCCCCTTCTATAAGCGTATCTCGAGTGATTTCGATCCAATCGTTAATTCGAGCTAGCTCGCGCAATGCACCGTTGGGGGCCTTTATATATATATATATCTCCCTCCGTCTCTCTCTTTTCCCTTCCGCGCCGTACGAGTTCGGCCGCGATCTCTTCGCGCGGCTCGCTCACGCACATACAGTTTGCGAATTGCGTTTGTGTTCGTGTATACTTGACTCGGGCAGCAGGGACAAGATAGGCGTGGGGACAAAGAGACGGAAAGACCAGCGCAGGTGCTCGTGAAGAGCTTGCGCGGGAGAAATATTTCATTGACAGAGCGAGCAAGCGAGCGAAAGAGAGAGAGAGAGAGAGAGAGAGAGAGAGAGAGAGAGAGAGAGAGAGAGAGAGGGAGACAAATAGTTAGATAAATAAATCGATAGATGGACATTGTATTGCATGCATTATAGGTTGAGATCATAGTACATTTATGCAAAATACTAATTCAATATATTTCGCTATTATAATACTAAAAATCAATGCTAATTCATAATAACAATGTTTAAATATAAAACTATTAATAAAATAGTAATAGTAAAAAGTACAAAAAGTAATAGTAAATGAAGAAAGAAGAAACTATTAAATCCTTAACAATTTAAATTGAGTAAATATAAAGTGCAAAAACAATGATAATTTATATATATGTATATATATATATATATATATATATATATATATATAATATTATTAATTTATATACCTGTCTGACGAAGAGTAGCTCCGTATAAAATCTAAGAATGCCGTAATGGCAGATCATCCGACGAAAGGATATAACTTTTGCAACACTAGTTGAAGAGAATATTATTCCACAGAGTGTTGGCGCAGATAAATAATAGTTTATCTCCATTCGTTCAATTCCGTCACGTAATTTTGAAGGCAGCTACTCTTCGTAGGAAAGGACAATATGAGGTATATGGCCATATTTCTATTTTCACGATTCTTGATTCGGATCACGGTATTGGGTGAGATGCACGGGGAGAAGTGACTCAATCCGTAACCAGGATTTACCAATGAAAAACGATAACGTTTAAGTGCTGGTTCGTATCCACGGTCTTTGAATTTTAAATGCAGGACCTCTGAGCTTAGGGCACCTATGAACTGAACTGTAGTATCTCAATAATATATTTCGGACAGGTGCAACGTGCAAGAATACTTGATAAAAGATAAACGGTTATATAATCTGACGAGTACGAATGAAAAAAACACAGTACCTCTTGTAAATATAATTTTTTTTATTAGACTAATTGCTGTTGAAATTTCTTTTATGTTCGCTACTGCGTAGATAATGGGGATATAATTGAACTTCTATCTAGCATCTGTTTCAGCAATTTAGTAACTATTAAACTTGGTTATATTGTGAGACTGCAATATCATTGCATAATTAACTACACCGTGGTCTTTATTAAGCCATAATCTCTTTAGTAGAATAATTCTGAAAATGAAAATCTAACTCGAATATAAAGTAAACTCTGTCAGATTTATATCGGCCTTAGAATCCAAAAATTTAAATCATATTTTTTATTCAATCTTATAATCAATTAAAAATAGCATCCAAAGAGAAATAAATTCATAAGATTCTCCAAAATTTCAGTAAATTAATTTTTCACTTTATCTTTGTACATGTTTGTCTTTAAATTTAATAAAAAAATGTTATTTTACTTATAAATCAAAATGCCTCAAAATGTTGAAATAACGACTTACTTTACTTAAATACTTGTTTTTCTTCATTGGCTTGTTCATTGTATAACAGATAATTTGTAATTTTCCCACAATTACATGTTGAACGTATTTACTGGAAAGAACAGTTAGAAAGGAAAAACGACAATGTATAAAAAAAAGCATGGGCAGCAAAAGCAACTCAATGTGAGCTTAAGATGCTCAAATGAATAGAATCAACGGGGCTGTCCCTTTTCGTTGCACTTTCGATGCACAACTCTCTAGATGTAACATTGTTTGTCAACAGTTCACTACAAAAGATAGATAAGTTTATCAATTTAGACAATGAGTTTGTTTCAGTCTGATATCGAATATAATAATATTTTTCGAATAACGGGAATCGATTTGAATTTCACTTTGAAGATTTTTTATGGCTAAAATATAGAAACCATTGGGCTTGTGATCCGTAAAAGTATATTGCGTTCCAAATTGTTTGAAAAATTACAATGAAATGATCTTTGGTTATCATAATGCTTACACTGATATGGCTACTTAAAGGAATAGTCGTTGCCACACGAATGAGGAATATTTGTAGATATTATTAGAATATTCAAAAATATCATTCACATTCAGCGAAGAAATATTTTAACTTATGCCATAAGCACTCTATCATTTTTAATCTAATATGGACAGATAAGTTATTGGACTCTTTTACTTACTATCAGTAATTAAATTTGATACATCATAGATTGAGATAAACTTTTTCAATGGAGATTTGCACTTTTGTCGTTGGGCTTATCTAAATAATAGTATTTCAAACAAAGTAATGCTGATAAATATATATTCTTAAATGTATATTATCTTAGTTATTGTCACTTAAAGTTAGGTGAACTCGAAACAAAATTAGTCAGGTAGCCAATTTTCCGTTAATACGTCTAAATTTAGCCGAAATTAAGTTGACAATTTTTATTTTCATACTTCAATTTTAAGAAGTGATATGATTTTCCAACGGAGAGTCTGCTAAAATCTTCTAGGTTTCTATAATTTGTGCTGCTATTATCGTCAAATGATGAAACAAATCTGAAATTCTGCACAGTGTAAATTAGCATATTTTATATCACTGTAGCGGTTAATAAATAGCAAAGAAAAAAATTTATATTCAGCAAAAATTTTATTTATTTTATTATTATTTAGTTTTTAATTTACAATTTAGTCAGTAGAAACAAGCCAGTAAAGTTGTATTATAAAAAAATCTTTATTGAAGATTTACTTTTTGATATTTTCTATTTCGAAATATTTCTATTTAAAAATATCAGTCCTTTGGAAGTATTATTTTGTTCCGAGCCGTTTTTTTGGTTACTTTAATCCAATTTGTTTAACTATACTATGCGTTCTTGTTTGTTGTATTGTGCTCAAAATTAGAGCAAGTATAAATTGTCCATCCATCAATAGTCCATCGACAGCTGCTAGTAATACTGTCCGTAAGAGAAGTTCTCGAAAAACACACGGCGAAGCCTCCGCAGGTTCATATAATGACCATATAAATGTTGAAAAGCCGAGGATATTAGGTAGGATATGGCCTTTATAGCCGCAGACATCCTTTACCAGAGAGCAACGGAGTAGGCGAAGTCGAGCGAAGCTGGCTTTAAAGTTCGATATTACCTTGGCAGAAGTCCACGAGTAATCCTATAACTCAGGGCTGCTTAGGCACACTCGAGCTTTAACGCGCTAGATCGCCCGGGATGAATGTATGGTCCTCGTCCTCCTCCTGTCCTCCTTTTTACTAGCTTTACCCACCGTAAAGAGGTTACCTTTGTTCTTACTATGTATATATATATATATCGATTTCCAATCTCTCTTACTTACCGATCGCGGCTTTTCTATCTTTTCTCACGGTCTTGCGCGCATTAATTTGGGTGGGATCAAATTTCACCGGGATTAAGTCCAATCCGAATTTATTGAGGTCCAATCGAGACCCCGCGTCTGTGAATTTGCGCCAATCGTTCCAATCGTGAAAGCGAGAATTATTGAGCTGTTTTTTTTTTTATTATCGATTTTAGCTATCGAAGATAATGATAATTAAGAATGAAATTGAAATACGGGCCGTATGCTATGATTGGGTATTAAGACGGTCGGATATATACACGAGTAAAAAGGTATGGAAAATATTTATACGTTCTGCACGGTTGGGAAGTAAATTTGAAATCAATAAAGCGCCATGCCGGAGCCGTGAGAAGATTAATAACAATGGGAGAAGTTCGAGTTTCCAATTAACCCGGGCTGATGATGGCTGGCGCTTCGGACGCCGCGTTTACTTTATTTCCCAAAATGAATAAATTATAAATTTAGCGAGAATCCGTTCATGTGTAATTTTCGCGTTCGTCGTACTTTGTTACGTTGTCAATATAGTGATACTTTATTTTTAAGGGCCATTGTCCTCTACCGAACAATTCTTATTGTGTCGTAATAATAGGAATTACTGCAAATTTAATATTCAATTCGTTCGCTTTTCAATTTCATTTCGTAAATGGCAGAAAAATCGTAAATTCGTCGATACAGCGATATTGAATTTTTTTCTTTCGGAATCCTTTATATGATATTTTTAAAAGGATCACCGCAGCAATTTTTTCAGTAAAACTTATATTTATACGCGAATTTAAAAAGAAGATAGGTTTATATTTACTGTTTATTAAACAAATTAAATGTACATATATATACATATATATACACACACAAGAAAATCTTCGTACCGAAATTTTTTATTATCTGGAAAGATTAAACATTCTACGAGAAAAAGCATATTTTTTTCCACACTAAATTGTTTCGATATATGGTTGCCAGTTATTTTTATTTTCTTGTTAATAATGTCCATTATCCGTGACACTTACAGCGCACGTGCAGATAATCTGGACAAATTTGACACCGTAAAGTGTGGCTTTTAAATCCGTGCGAATCTGACGCTAATACTATTCGTTAGTAACTAAGAGCATAGTATACAGTGCAATAAATTTTTAAGAAAATAATTTATATTTTCGATCTGCTTTATTTCAAAATATGCTACTATTATATTTGTCATATTTTATGTTTTCAATTTTCAAATTTTCACACTTATATGAAATTCACGTTTCAAACGAATTTCAACGATTTTCTAAAATGATTTAGAAAATATTTTGATGTTTTTGAAAATTATTTTTTTTTAAATTTCATTACTCGTTGAATTGTTAATATAAAAATTAAGGAAAGTCAACCGTTTCACTAGAGACTTTTGCGGAAAACCCATCTTGAAATGATGGTTATAATCTTTTATCGGAATATTATTTTGAAAGCGAATGCAGTGCGGAAGAGCTTATCAAACAAAATCTCGATTCTATATCTTTCCTTAAAACGAGAAGGATACATAGATCGATCGATAGTACAAAAAAATCTGTAGGATCAACTCGACGTAAATCCAGCTTCCAGTCTCCGCGAAAACAATCAACGTAATCCAGTCCCTCGTACATAGCCATATATACCACACGCGCGAAATCGATCCCTAAAATATGCGGAATATTATATAACGGACCAGGGCGAGTCGATAACCCGCTTTTCCAATCTCTCTCTCTCTCTCTCTTTCTCTGCGGCGAGTTTCCCCACCGCCCACGTGGAATTCCAATAGCCGGCGAGTAGGGGCCTCTTTAATTAATAAAAATCGACTCCGTGCGGAGTGCATTAATCTTCGAGTAAACCAAGCGCGCGCAGCTCGCCTCCTTTCCGCGGCAGGCTCTCGAAAGACAAAGCAATGTATATATACGGCGCGAAATTAAAGTATCCGCCAGACGAGCTCAGTCTCCCCCCTGCCACGCAGCCCGTCTCTAGGCGTCCGCACGCGGAGAGCGAATTATACGTCGATCGCGCGAGCTCGCGGACGCGAGATTCGGCCTGGCACCTTAATTAAACTTAAAAGTTAGCCGGCCGCCCGCTGGCCCTCCATGGCTTTCGTACTGTCGGAGAGCCGAGGCCGCCAACAAAAGGTATTCCCCGATTATACGAACGGGGCTCGCATTCGCTTATGCACACAGGGCGCCCGATGGGCCAAGCCGTCACGGAAGTTATACTTGGATCGTATGCGATTACACGCTTGCGTTGAAATCTGACGGCGAGCCTCGCGATCATGCTTGCGCAGTTTTTTGTTTAATATATTCTCGGGTAAAACAACAATTGCCATGCATATTTTTAGCCATCCAATCTGAATCCGGAGATCTTTTCTTTGGAAATGTTAGAATATTACTTCAATCGCAAGGGTTTAAATAATTTTGAAAAAGGTAATATCCAGCACCGGCGTTGTTTTCTGTGTACAATAGATAATTTTGATTAAATAAAAAATTCAATGGTTTATCCTCCAAAAACGCATATTGAAAACTTACGTATTATTAAAGTTCAAATTTTGAACTTTTTTCTTTAACAAATTTGACTACTTTAAAATGGAAATTTTTTAAAAATTCAAAATTATGTTTCCTGTTAAAAGTTTAATTAAACATTTTGAATGTTTTAAAACCAAAATTGTCACTTTAAAATCTCAAGTGAAAGTTATTTAAGGATAAAAAATCCCAAACAATGCTATTTAGATATACAACAAAGAATTGAACGTTCACATTTATAATTAAAAATTATGGCTTATCTAAAACTTTTTTTATTGTACTTGCTTAAGGTGGTTAGAACGCCAATTTTTGAATATATATTATAATAACATACAAAAATTTATGTAACAACTCTTTTAGTTTATTGTAAATATTGTTTAATTTTATTAAAGGTTTATCGATAATATCTTTAATATTCTTTAATTGTTATATTTCATCTTAAATCATGAAAATACTTTAATTTCAAATAAAGATAATGAAATAGTTTTTTGACTAATACGAATGGTGTATCGTGAAAAGAATCAATCAAAAAAATAAAATTTCTACTATTAGTACATCGTTTCTTTATTTAAGTCATTAGTTTTAATATGAAGCAACTAAATAAACATTTTAAAAAAGAACATATAAAGTTATATTTATAAATATATTAATCATGCAATAGGTACTATTTTTAAAATACTCTTTCATATAAAAATCGATCGGTAAGTTAGATTAGTTTTTTTCTCTTAAAATCTATAGTTTTATTGAATAAAATATTTAAGACTTGTGTCACATAATTTTCCAAGAGTTTGAGTTGTGCTAAAATGTCCTGAATGTTTAAATAAGATGGCAACATTTGAATTTCCGCAAAAATCATTCTTGAAAAAATCTAGTAAAACATATTTTATCAGATTTAATATGTATTTGGTATGTATTTGCACTTGAATGAATAAGCTATTATAAAATATTATATATGAATATGACGAGAATAATATAAAATCTTTCTAAAATTGATTTTGTGGGATTGAACATTTTGTATTTGGAGAAGATTTTCTCGGATGTTATAAGATTTTATAAGTTATCCAATGTATTCATCGGATAAGGTTTCAAGAAGCTTTTTTACGTAAAATACTCTGTTCGGCAGAACATTGTCCTGCATAAAATATAAATTTTTTCCAATTTGTTTAAAAAATTTTGATTGAAACAGTATTCCACTTTGTTTAACAAAAACGACTGCAATTGAAAATACAGAAGAAATATTAATCCAAACGACAATCCTCAAAAAACATATATTCTAGTGTAATATTTTTGACGTCTTTGGGTAGTTAACGAGTTTGTCACAGAGCGATACGGTCGAATGGACCAGATTATACATTGGGAGAGAGCACGTTGGCAAAGTTCTTGCATATAAACTCAGTCGACAAAATCCTTGTGCAGACGTGCACAAGTTTTTTTTTATTATGCTTTTAAATCTCTCATGAAATGTATTTAGCTACAATATATATGTTTATACATATATGTTGTGGGCAGTATATTGTACATGTATATCGCAGGCTTTTATATTTGGCTTTTGTATAAGAGAAGAGATGTTCTTAAGTAGATTCGATATTTCTTCAAGTCACCGGAACAATTTTGATCTGTTTTTGTAATGTAATTTGCAATTGCAGATTACGTGATCGAGATCGCCATCACCTTCGGTGCATTCACATCATGCGTTATTGATAATACCCATGTACGCTAATGAAGCAGCTAAGTGATAATGATTCGACCTACATCTATTGATTGTAACTACGACATGTCTGCTTAAATTTTTTTTTGAAATACTAATGTTTTTTATTTTGATTATAGTAAAAATTTAAATATTGTTCACCTTTGTTTGGCCATATTTCATAATTTTTTCTAATATACGAAGATGTGCTTGTTCTTTAAATGATTCATAAATGTCTGTGTAAGGAAGCTTTGGAGGAGTTCAAACTTTCGTAACACGATGCAGTTTTAGCTAATTGGTTGGCAACTTCATTTCCTGAAATTCCTTAGCGAACAGGGATCCAAAAAATTTAACTCGGTTCAGGTGAAAGTTAAGTTTTTCTTTTAAATGTAGAATAACTGAATTTGTTTTTAAGTTAAGCTTTGTTGATTGAAGAGCTTGAAGAGTGAATCTGCAAAAAAGAATAATTTATATTCATCGTATTTAAATATTAATTCTACTGCTCGCTGAAATGCGATGTATTGAGCATTATTCACTAATGAGTTACAATCAATAGATTCACATATTTCGAGGTTAAGTTCTGGGCATCTACAAGCGCATCCCACACTATTACCCATTTCTTCTACACTCTACCCATTTCATTTTTGAGCCACCGGTATCTATAGCAGTGGCTTTATTAATACTTAAGAATTCTTCGAGACATTTTACATGATCAGATATTTTTTCTTCCTCCGAATTTATGTCAAACGGAATTTAAGTTAACGTTATTTTATATTGATAACAGTATAAGTTGAATTAATTAATATTATTTTTATTGATTCTATTTTAAGTCTTGTATCGTTTTCAATCTCTGTACTATAATGCTACTTTCTCTATTACAATCTGTTTTAGTCAGAGTATTATTATATTTTTTAATATTTTGTAACGTTAAACTATTTTTATTGGAAAAAGATTTTGCAAGATAGTTTTCACATAACTGTTTACTTCTGCTTGTATTGTTATTATTTCCGATTCACCGAGAAGAATATTCGTAGGTGTAGTTTTACAGCATCCTATTGCGATTCTGATATATTGTATTCTTTCTAATTTGTCCTGCATCTTTGTTCGAGATTGATAATAGAAAAAACAACAGTTGTCAATTATAGAGCGGACATAACTGTTATTTAGTAGTATAAACGTTTTGACTTCATCTCCCCATCATGTACCGATGGAAATCTGGTACTATTCAGAACTTTCAAGCATCGTTTAAAATATTAATATCAGCATGGTCAAACGCACTTTCTATATGCAACAATGCAGCTAATACTTCTTTTTTTCTAACAAGACTTCATTGGCTGCTAGCGTTAAATTTAGAGTGTCATCGGCGCAAAACAACACTTTCCTAAATCCGGTTTACGTAATTGGGATTATGTTTTTAAATTCAGCCCACCATTGTAGCCTATTAATCACAAGAGTTCCAAATAATTTATAAACGCAAGACGTTAGTGAAATGGGGCGCAGACCTTTACCGTTGGATTTCTTTATGACATGTGTAAAAGAGTAGTTTTACACATGTTTACATATTTTATACATTTCACATACCAGCTTAAGGGTTAGTCATGATTTACATACATATTGTTCTAAATATCAAGTAATAATAATTTAAATTTAACATTCATGTTTTGTAGAGATCCGATATCTTTTCGATCCATTCCTGATGACAATTTATAATTTTTAGAAACTAGGAGCTTCATTAAATTCAGTAAATGTAAAACGATCTTCGAAAAAACAATCTTCCTATGTGCGCGGCAGCTACTTTGGATGAGTTTCCACCCACGGAGGACTTAGCTTATTTATCAACTTTTCTATATCATTAGAATCAATTTCACATTTCTGTTCGGAAATTTTAACCCATTGTTCTTAAAAATTTTGCATGTATTGGAAACATATTCTTTTTGATTGTCATTAATATTATTGATTATAATATCCCATTGTGTTGGTGTTAGTATTACATTGGGGGTTCAATAATAAATTATCAAGTGAACGGAAGGCGTAATGTTTGTTAGTTTGATGGATGCCGTATAGCTCAATGGAGTTGTTTCGCATTTTAAAGATTGCTATTTCTTTAAAGTTGAGGTTCCAACGTATTAGTATTGATAGTCCTGCACCTTTGTGATCAGGTCTAACCTTTCCTTAGATATTAAATGCCGCGCAGCTTATGTTCTTGTTTTTTATGAGCCAGATTTCTACACATATAAGGATGTTTAAATCGACTAAGATTTTTTGTCTTTCTTGCCACCGTGGTATTAAGCTTCTTGGATTCCAAAACAAGATTTTGAGTTCATGGAAACTATTATTTGTTTTATCTGCCATTTTTTATCTGCTATTCGTCTTCTAAAACTGATTGATTGTCACTACTGTTTATGTATTCATCTTGACTCTTTTTTTCTTAGAATTTTTTATTTAAATCGTTAATAATTGTAGATACACGTCTTTTTAATCATTTTTCATCGGTATATTTATATACTTCTTTTAATGTAGCAGTTTATGCTATATATCGGCACGATATTTTAAAGCTATATCTGTAAGGTTTGATTAACCGTACGTTTCATATAGAAATTCCATGTACTATCAAAATCTATTACTGAAGGAGAATTTGTATTTTATTTTCGAAGAATTGTTTGGTCTTTCTAGTTTAAGTTTGATCGCGTCAAGTTTTTCTAGAAGTTTTCGTTTTTTGTAGTTATTTTTGATTTTCTAGATTTTGCATTACTTTTCCGTTCGTTTTCATTCGTAACTGTATGCTTTTGTTCAATCGAACGTGGCTCGAATATTAATGAGGTAGATAAAGTTTGTTTAATACAAGCTGTTTGCGGTAATTTGAAAAAGTCAGACTGAGTTTGGTATTAGGAGTGTGAATAAGTCTTTCCCGTTTTTTGTAAGAGATGGCGCCACCAATACTGTGCGAGTATTCAATGGCTACATATGTCATAATCAAAGCTTATTCATATGTCAACAATTCCATACTAACACATTAGTGAAAATTTTTTCGCATCATAAATTTTTGATATCGTGAAAATGTCGAAATTTGAGCCGAGTCGACGTCATTTGCGGGAAGTTTCACTTTATTGGTTCAATTTGAAGAAATCTGCTGCCGAGACGCATCGATTGCTTCAGGAGGCTTATGAAGAAGGTTGTGTCGATGATTCAAGTGTTCGCGGATGGTTTCGACGCTTCAAAAGCGGTGATTTCGACGTGGAAGACAAGGAGCGTTCCGGGCGGCCGCAAATCTTTGAAGATCGAGAATTGGCGACTTTGCTTGATGAAGATTCTTGTCAAACGCAAGAAGAGCTTGCTGAAGCATTGGGAGTTGACCGAACAACCATTTCCAAGCGTTTGAAAGCCATGGGAATGATCCAAAAGCAAGGAAATTGGGTGCCGTACGAACTGAAGCTGATAGACGTCGAACGGCGTTTTTTCACTTGCGAACAGCTGCTTCAGCGACATAAAAGAAAGGGTTTTCTGCATCGTATCGTGACTGGCGATGAAAAGTGGATACGTTACGATAATCCGAAGCGAAGAAAATCATGGGGACTACCCGGCCATGCATCATCATCGACGGCCAAGCCAAATATTCATGGCGCCAAGCTCATGCTCTGTATATGGTGGGACCAGCTAGGTGTGGTTTACTATGAGCTTCTGAAACCGAATGAAAGGATCACAGGCGAGGTCTATCGACGACAATTGATGCGTTTGAGCCGCGCACTGCGAGAACGACCAAAGAGCAAAACGGCCACAATACTCCGACAGGCACGACAAAGTTATTTTGCAACATGACAATGCTCGCCCACATGTTGCACCGCCGGTGAAAGCATACTTAGAAACGCTCAAATGGGAAGTCCCACCCCACCCGCCGTATAGTCCAGACGTTGCTCCGTCTGATTACCATCTCTTCAGATCGATGACGCATGGCCTGGCTGACCAGCACTTCCATTCCTACGAGGAAGCCAAAAAATGGGTGGATGACTGGATAGAGGCCAAACCGGTCGAATTTTTTCGCAACGGGATTCGTATGTTGCCAGAAAGATGGGAAAAAGTTGTAGCTAGCGATGGCCAATACTTTCAATAATTCATTTGTAACCATTTTTTCACAATAAAGGCTCAAAATTTGAAAAAAAACGGGAAAGACTTATTCACATACCTGATATAAATTCAAACTCTTCTTCGTCCTTGTTTACTAACAAGGTCACCTCTATATTTATCGTTTTCATTGTCGGAATATCAGTGAAAGTTTATTGGCTATTTATTGGATTTTGAGAAATTGATTGACTGTTGATTTAATTATTTTTGCAATAGTTTGCTAAGTGTCCCTTCTCTTAGCACAAAAAGCAAGTATGTTTCTCCGCTCTTAATTAATATCCAGTAAACCGTATTTTCGAATTCAACTTGCATTGTTGCCGGGAGCTTGGTTCTATATTCTTGTTCTATATACATTTTCCGTCGAATATTTACTGTGTTGAGTTTGAATGCCAATATTATTAGAGTCTTTCGTAATGTATCGTTTTGATAGTAGTGATACCACTACCAAAATTTTTTAAACACAGAAATAAATTTTGACGATAAAATTCATTCACAATACATTATAACTCGCGTCTTAAAAGCTATCGCACAATTTCAAAATAAAATTGTCTCGTCGAGTGTAAATACGTCTTACTCGGATTCAAGCTCAGTTGAAACTCACGTGCACAAGTGATTTGTGAAATCAAGCTCATATGGTAGTATTTTTATTACAGAAGCGGGAAATGTACAATATTAAAATTCACTTTTTCTAAGAAAACAGTGAGAACAAAAGCATAGTGAAGTATCAAATCGCGATCGAAAATTATAATTATGTACTTAACAGAAAGCAAGAAATTTAAAATTTTAATTAATTAATTGGTTATTAACTTTACTATGCATTCTAAATCTAGATAAAATATTGTTCGATGTAGACATGACTGAACGGATCGTTTAATAAATCGTCGTGGTAACTCGTAACAGCCTTACAACGCCGAATCAATCTTTATTAAAATGATGAAATTTCATTAATTTCAAATACGTGCTCCCGTGCTTTCAGTGCTGTGCGGGGATAATGCAGTTGCGAGAGCGGTATAAATTCTCGAAAGTTGATATTGAAATAGAGAACTGCGCTCGGGAATTTCATGGTATATCTTGCACTTCGATCAAACTTCTTTAAATTAAAGTTTATATTGCATCATCGACAAAGCATAAAAGAAAAAATGAAAGGGAAACGAAACTTTTTTTTCTTAAATATTGAAATTTATAGATTATTTGCCGTGCGTTTAAAATAAGAGAATGGGAACTTAGAAATGTTAAAAAAGTAATATGTAGTAATTCAAGTAGTAATACAGCGCTTTATCTGAACGTTATACACGTTTATAAGAAGATAATCTACACGTTTAAAAACGTAACGTAACTATCATTCATTATTGACGAAATGCTGTATCCAGTGAGACTTTTTTGAAGCAGATTCATTTAGGTATTATTACAATGTGATCAAGTCAAGCTACATCTAAAGTTTATCTTGAAAATCCAGTATTATACACTATTGTCAAGTATTATCCAGTAGTTTTAGATTAATTTAGATTCAGATTAACAAAAAATGTTCAAGATACTGACGTTGCTCTTTGCTGTGACGAGTACGTTACAGCATGACATATGTACTGAAAAGTCCCAGATCTGCTACATAGATGCTGCTAGTTTTATTTCATAGACTTCATTTTCAGTTAGTACTAAACTTCAACAGGCGATAGTTCAAATTTTATAACACTCTATTGCTTTGTGAGCTATTATACCAAGAGACGCCGTTTTGTTTTTTTTTCACAATGATGGACCGAAATTAATTTCGTGTTTTAATTTTACATTGCATGGGTAGTAGGCAAATAACATACACATATATCGATTTTTTATACTTTAGGAAAAATTAATTAGTCAGAAGAAAAAAGCTTTAGATTTTCTCAAGATAATAAAATTATTATGAAAAGTAAAAATGGCTAGGAATGTCACTAATTAACTTTAAAAATTTAGATTTCTGTTGAATATGTATTCCAAGTTCGATAGTTTATTTAGTATTCTGGTTGCGAAGGAGCAACCTAGTTTTGAAAAAAAAAACATTATTAAAAATGAATCTTAACATTAGTGTATAATATATATTTATATATAATCATTGCATAATATAACAAAACCATGGTAAAGACACAAATTGTCCGATCGATACGTTTTTGATTTTTAAAACACTATCTCGTCTCTTAAACAAAACCATTTTTTTGGATTTATCAAATATATTCTATCAGTTTTAACATGCTTTAGTAATTGCATTCATTCTTTACAATACTCTGTTGTAATATTTTTTGAGTGGTGTTAACTTAGACACATTCATAAGAAGTTTTTTAATAATTAAAAATATGCGTTAAATTATTCCAATCGATATGCTTCTGACACATGTTTTATGGCTTAGACAATAGTTACGCCATGGACGTCAAGTTGATTCCATCCAGGGGCTGGGTTTTCAATACCAATTTGTCTTACTATGCGTCAAAATATAATGTTTTTAGATTTTCGTCTTACATTGCCACAAATAATGTTTAAGATATTTCTAAGCAATGCAGACCAGTAACAAATTTAATTTTAGAATTTTGCTTTTCATTCCAAATTTTATATTATCGAATTCTAATACACCAAAGATGTCTTATAGTAACATGATTTGATCCTCCACGTTTTTCACAATTTTCATTCCCTGCCCCCTTGAGTATATTCAGTTTTTAACCGCATTAATACAAATTTAAATAAAAAAAGCATTGCAACAGTACATTTACAATACGTAATAGATTTCAGTTCCATCAAATTAATATATATATATATATATATATATATATATATATATATATATATTAATACGATCACCGCGTCCATTACAAGAGGGTCGCTCTCTATCGTGTTTTTGGCACGCCGCGGGCACAGCGGTCCTGTACGCCAAGCTGCCGCCAGCGGGACTCGATGCCAGGAGCCCGTGTCGAAATTCCGCGACTTCGCGTCGAGAACCACAACCGTGCGCGCGAGCCCGCGCGTCGCGCGTCTTGTAAATCACAGTAACGCGATCGGTCGTTCCATATAATTGTTCGCGAGCATTTAGGGGGGGGGGGGGAGACGTCTTTTCCACCATACCGGTCGATCGAGCGGTTTGCAGAGCAGTTTGCGGTTTTGCTAAGTTTTTCCTTTTCCAGATAAACGAACTGAACTCCCAAAGCCGTGGGCTCTGCCATAAATTTAGAGTGATAACGAGGATATTACGTTGGCGGGATTGTACACGGCGTCGTTACGTCATCCGTGAGCGCGTCTTCATCGAGTGGTGTTTTACGGTGTACGTGATATTGATTGAATTTTTGTTTATTTTATTACTTTTAATCGGTGATCTGTTACTTTCTTTTATCTTTTCGATTCCTCACGAAGCTTATTACTTAGTTAAAAGGCGAATAAAACTGATTAATATTTTCATAATTTCTCCGTGTCCAAAATTATTTTTAATTATTTTTCAAAAGCCTTGAATGGTTCGGTGGGCAGAACATCAATATGCTTATAAATTTTAAACCTCAGTTTCAATACCTGTCACTATTTATTTATGAACAACGTGGCTATATCAATATTTATTAATACTACAATACTATAATACTCTTTTGTGAAACGCTGATGTTTATTATGGATTAATGTAGAACGAAATTATAGTGTTTTTGTATAAAATGAAAATGGAAAGAAATCACTGTAGATTACAATTGTCGATTCAATTTTAATAATTACAGTTCAATATTATTGTTTTGATCAAAGGTTTAGTTTAATTAATTAGGAATGATATTGCGTTTGGTAGGGATCTGGTTTGTTGCAATTAATTTGGAATAGTTAGATCGAGATTTCGAGGAAACTCATTACGTGTAAATGTTAGATTAATAAATTATAGGATACACAATACAAACATATAATGAGTTATAACATTTTCTGTATGGAATTTTTCAAAACTGTAGTATCTCTCTCATTACAATTGAAAAATTGATTATTGCATTTTGCGCGATTAACATTTCCTACAATTAAAAAGAAAATTTTCCATTCATATTCTGTATCAAAATATTTTTTTAGGGGATAGATCAAAGTTTTTAAATATCTCATCAGTCATCTTATTTGAAAACGGTATGGTTTTATTTTAGAAAAAATAGAATACCTAAGTCAGTGATAATTTTAATGCCATTTTGCTGGCCTCTTTTTATATTCATAATTATGTATTAATTGAAAGAAGATTTCGTAATAAAATAAAAAAAACCTTCACTATTGTTTGTTAATATTTGTATATAGCATAAAACTGTTCAATATTCTCAAACATGAAAAAAATCATTTATATCACTTTCGAAAAAAATACTCATATTGTAAAATGAGTGTTAATGACTTCAAACAATAATTGAATAGTGTTAAAAAAATGCAATGAATGTTGTATAATTTTTATTGATACCTCTAACATCTAAATACGATTACGAGGATCACCCAGCTAAAGATTAATTTCAGCGACATATTAAATACGTGTCCTCAAATTTTTTATACTTCACATTAACGACGATTTTGACTGAGAGCGATTATTCTCATTTTAACACCTATATATATATATATATATATATATATATATATATATATATATATATATATATATAAACACATTCTTTATTTTAATGCATCGCCATTGTAGCGCCACTTTACAGCGAGTCAGCGAAACTATTACTTCATTCAATGCAGCGTATAATTTACAGGCCAATCGGGACTCCTTTTACACCCCTGGCCGTTTTGCGACGTAATCGTCTCTGAGTAATCAGAGGAACGATAAAACCAATCGTTCGCTCCGTCGCCTCGGCCTGACGAGGAAATAGCCTTATAGGAAAAAGACGAGCGAAGCGGGGGTGAGGGGATGGGGGGCGAGGTCTGCTTCTGGTGCTGGTGGTACTGAAGATGTCGAGCGCTCTCAGCAGTAGACAAGAAATAATACCATTCACCCCCTCCACTTTCCCATCTAATACTTTCGATGTATGTATGCATATATACATACATATATATATATATATATATATATATATATATATATATATGTGTGTATATGTATGTATAGAAAACTAGTTCGCGACTTTATGCGCGGGAACACGTAAAAATCGCGATTTCCCAAGTCGCCGCGCCCGTCTGTATAAACTGGCGCGTAAGGAAACGCTCGAGAAGGGCTCAGCGTCTTCGCGCGCGCGTTCCTCTCCTTGATCAGATTTCGGCTGATTCATTCATGGGAAAAGTAACGATCGTGGCCTATCGCCTCCGCATCCCCCTTCTTCATCCCCTACCGCCCACGCGTTTCCAGCTCTTACACGTAAACCGAGGCTCGCGCGCATTTCGCGCACACACACACACACACACATACACACATCGCGCTCTCTGTTTATACACCGCTGTCGGATCGAGGTGGAAAGGGAGAGAGAGGTAGGGGCCTTGGGGGTGAACGATTTACGCGCTCGACGCGCCGGGAAAGCCGACGATCGGTGGAACTTCAAATCCTCTTCGACAAACGGGATAAGGATGAGTTCTCGCGGAGCGCTGTGCGGCGCGCGTACGTTTCCCCCCCGAATTGGTGCGCGCGTGCGAGGTCGTATATCTCGAGCGCGTTATACAATATGCACGTATAAAGCTGAGACCGGGGCCTGTCTCTCTTCGTTCCCGGCGGTGATTTTCCCGGATCTTCGGCCTTGGAGCGCGTGCCGATAATTACGCGGATTATTGTTCCCAAAGAGAAAAAAGGAAGATTAGCCGTCGGCAGCTAAAGATCACGAATCTGCTTACGAGAACGGTTGGTGGAGGGGCGGGGGTCATTCGCTGTTTCATCGCTTAGTTTCGCTCGTCGCGTGATCATCATCTCACTATTCCGTTCGCAACGCTTGCGCGCGCGCGTGAGCGAGGAATATAAAGGGCACGTAAAGGGTCGTATTTAGTGTACCATATATATGTATATATATATATATATATATATATATATATATATATATATATATAAGGGAGAGAAGCATAGCTCATCGAGCGGATGCCTCGGCGATTAACTCGTTAGGGAGGAAGCACGGACTTATTTGCATGAATTTGAAATTTTTATGAACTCGCCTTTTATGGAGGAAATATAAAACAAGTATATGACACATACATATACACGCATATATATATATATAGAGAGAGAGAGAGAGAGAGAGTGATGTGGAAGCTTTATTAGAATCTCGCGTATAATGGGCTCGTTCAATTGCCGCGCGCTTTTAATAATGAAGCTTTAATAAGACAAATTAGAGGAAAACAGTTAACATTAAATTTTGATTTGTGAACATTAGTATTTCAGAATATAAGTTCACGTATATGTTACCGTTTTCACGGAAATCATAACTCTTTTTTATAGTATTACACACTGTTGGATTAAACATCGTGCTACTGTAATTTACGGAGAACGAATTTCACTTTTCTGGAAAGCTCTCTTACTTCTTTTCATTACAGCGGCGACATTTTATTTTATAGCTTTCTATATTTATTTTATACATTTTATTAGACTTACCAAGATTGTTTGATCGATTTAATTGTTGTTCCTTGTTTTATATTTTTCTGATATGACAGTAAATATTAATTAATTATAGAACAACGTAAGAGTCAGATCAATTTATTGTAAACAACTTCGTAATACAAAATGTATGTTTCTCAGATGAAATTCATACTTAGAAAAAATAATCATTTTAATTTTTTAGGAATATAGATATTAGAGATTTCGGATATCGAGAATTACGGATTCTTCGTTCCAATTTTAAAATTGGCAATGTCATATTCGGTGTTTGATAAAATTTTGAAATATAACGATTTTGATGCAAATTTAGTATGCATAGATTTATGAGTTTCTGATTATAATCTGGATTAAAAATTCGAAAAGTCGGTTTCTATATGGCTTATCAAAAATGCTGATTTTTTTTATATATAATCTTGATTAAGTGGTCTTTTTTAAAATTGCTAATTAAGAATTTTTTCCTAAAAAATATGGCCAAGAAAGCTTTCGAAAATAACGCTTATCGCTGAAATCCACGATTTTTCTTCGAAATAAGTATTTGTTATAATTTGTCTCATTTATTTTATATCCCATATTTTGAACTTTCTTAATTAGATCTCAGCTTCATATCTAGAGTCGGGAAAACTATTTATATACTATTTATATATTGGTAAAAAACAGGTTTCTAACAAAATTATTTATACAAAGGGTTAATTATTCATTATAATCTTTTAAATAATTTTTTTTCTTCTTTTTTGTAATTTAAAGCTACTATAACCTGTTAGATAACTAGATCGACCAATATATCCAGATTTTGTTGCAATCAACAGATACAAGATTGTACTCTTAAATAAAGTGCTCTTTTCAAAACACAATTGCCCTCGTAGATAAGTTTTTTCGCGATCTGTATCTGAGCTAATTAGTAAACTGGGTCGCATAATCAATCACACAATTCCCGTGCGAATTATTATAGTGAAAAAAGAAAAGAAAATCGTTAAGCCAACGGAAGCTGTACGCTGTTCGTACAACTGCGCGTCAATTAGCGAGTGCAGCTTCCATGTATATATATATATATATATATATATATATATATATATATATATACATAGTCTCGCGATCACGTTTTTGCCCAATGTGATCGCTTGGTTATTACACAAAGCGGTGCGCTTAATTGGCGAGCACGTATATTCGATAGGAGGAAGGGGGGATACAGATGCTCGTGCATCGCTGGCTTTGATGCAACATGGGTATGTATGTATATGTTATATAAATGTCACACGTACAGTCACGAGTTTGCGTAGTTTCTTTCGTGGACAAGGTATGTCGGAGTGTTTTTTCCGTTGCTCCGACGAAGCTTCTTCAATACAATCGAGAGTGCATGCATTCTTCAGATGTTGGGGCAGCAAATTGACAGTCACGCTAGACTCTGATAATGTTTTTGAATTGGATAATATAGAAATTGTGCCACTTCAAATTTATTTATTCAGAAATTTGACTATATTGCCAAGAATAATATCAAAATGGAATTATCAAATAACGCAGAAGTTTCAATTCAATCAATAGCGAGTTTAAATAATCTCAAAATATTTTAATGGAATATTTTCGTAATTAATTATGGCTTCTTGTATAAGAATAAGTGTGTTCAGATCGAGTAGTATAAGATTAATGAAAAATTCGAGAGTAAAATTTAATAAAGTAAAATGTTTTACAGACTTCTTCGCAATGAACCGAATTCCAGATCATTATTAATGGTAAATCCTAGCGAACTGATAGATGAAAAGAAGCAGAACAAAAGATCATAGAAAATAACTTCACTACGTCCTCTCTGTATTGTAAAATTGTTTTCTGCACGATTGGCATTCGATGTATTTCAAGAATCGCCAGAGAGAAAGATAAAAAAAATGATTGGCATTCTCTTATTTATAGAGTTTCCCAGTAAATGCCGTGCTCTAATGCATCAGCGTCAAAGCAGCACGCGCGAGCAACGATTTATCTTGAAAAATAACAGAACGACTAGCTTTATTAAGATTCTCGCCCTCCTCCCCCAGACCCATTAACATGACAATGCCCGACGATGCCACGCGCTATACTACCACGGAATATAATTACTGATCTCTGAAATTTTTTCCCTCCAATACCCGCAAACTCTCGCCATGGGTGTATGCTCGATCGGCGAGGGGAGGGGGGGGGTCGGTGGGGCTCCAAGGCATGCTGAAGATAAGGCAAATTGAAAGCAAAGAAGTCGAATAAAGGAGTAAAGAGAGTCAAACGGGGAAGGAAGCCAGCGGTGACAACGAAGGTACCGAGGGAAAGAGAGAGCGCGACGACTCCTCGGCTTGTTCGCTCCCTCCCCCAGTCCTGCTACTCCGTATCTGCCTCTTTGTCTACCTTCACCGCCCTCTGCGGCACACGACAGCGACTCTGCCACCCCCTGCTCCTCTCCTCCGTCCACCCAGATGGGGTGTTGCTAGGTTACCTATAGTTTTGCGTCTGTCGGAGAAGAGAGAGAGAGAGTGAGTGAGCGGGGGAGATCCGTTGCGCTCGACTTCGCGAATCGACGTTTTCTCTTAAAACGGCCAAGGAACACGGGGAAACCTTAACTATCCTTTGTTCCACCAGTGTAACCGATTTCCTTGAAAGGCTCTTTTCTCCTGTTTGGTCCTCGCCGTCCGCCAGTCGCCGCGCGCGGAGCCACCGCCCGCCTCTCGTCCTCGACCTTCTTTTCGCGCGATTTCTCCTTTTAAGCTCGATACATATATATGTATATGATACGTATATACGTATCACATTTTTCGTCTCACTTAATTTTTCCATCTCTCCCCCTCTTTCTATGTTTCACCATGTTTTAAAAGTATAAAAAAGATTATCATTGGCAAAAATTTAACGAAATGAATTTCGAAAAATGCTTGCTTCATTTATTATAACCAGCTAATTCTCTGTCCTTTACTCAGAACCTCGGCCCCGACGTTCGTTATGAGATTTCACGATTACAAATGGTTTAGGCGCGAATTTCGAATTATCTATGTGCTATCGATCGGTTTTCAGATATTTTTCTGGTTGACAGGTATCATACGATTATGATGACTGTCGTTTAGTACATATAGATTCTATGTAAAGATCTATTTAGATCCATATAGTACTCTATATTACTCTATGTAGAGCTATATTAAAAAAATGGGGTTTTCCGAAAATAACATTGAACACTAACTTGCGTCGCAAAAAAAAAGAAAATAAAATCCATTGCACGTGAATAGCATGGATGAAGCGAAGAAAGGAGATTGGAAAAATTTCAGTTAAGTGTTGGCCGGTTTTTACTGCTGGTCGAAAGTATCGGAAAGTTCACGCTCGGGATATATACGGAGAGAGAAAAAAAGATGAAGCGAGAGGGAGGAGAAGGGGGAATCGTCGGAAGGGTCAAAGTTTCCTGCGGTTAGGAAACTAAATTCCTTAGCAATGGAGATATTCCGGATGGCGGTCGAGAGCGCTCGAAAAGCAAACTTGACCAGTTGTGTAACTAAATGTTTCTCTTACGACAAATTTCACCTTTCCGCGCAGGAAGCCGGGCTGACTGCGTATTGTAGAGCACTGTGGCTTTCCAGCATCCCGACCATAATTTCTGCAGCTAAAAGCTAAATTAAATTTACAGAAGTGTGGGCATTAAATATACGGGTCTATTGTTGCCGGGGAAATTAGTTTACGCGCGCGCTAAACATTAATAATTTATACGAGACGAAATTATTCATAAACTTGTACGGCATCTTTCTAGGTTTAATAACGCGTAAAGATAATCGTTTGTAATTTAAGATATTTCGATGGAATATTTCTGAAAGCCATTTAACGTGGCATTTAAAAGGAGCAGGAAATCACAAATAAGGATATTGAATTCGCAGGATAAGTAGCGAAAGTTTAGTCGATATTGAAATCTTAAATTGTAGTTTTAATAAAGAAATGTCCAAATTGAACGAACTAAATGAACTATGCGAACTAAATGCATGTTATACTTTTCATCAAGTATTGCTAACTTTTATCAATTTTACCTCGGTTATATACAGTTGAGAGCAATTATTTGTTTTTATCCGTATTATTAAGGTATGTGTAAAAGTAGTTGATGAACCATTCGGATTCTAGAATATTACGTATAATTTTTGTCGGAAAACTACGCTATTTTGAAAGAAATTCTTCAATTATTACATCAGCTTATATTGAATGTGTATATAACTAAAAATAAAAATCTGTAAATAAGGAATCTGTAAATAAAGTTATTGGCAATAAATTAACGTCATAACCAAATATCTCGCGATGGCTCGAGCTTGAATCTGTGAGTCTGAAAACTTTTTTACGAAAGAAAGCTTATAAAATTTATAATATTTCGTAATATAATATTTCGTAGTAGAATACAGCTCGAAGTCGAGTATACCAACAAAAACAAAAACAAAACACGAATCTTTATCAAGATATAATGAAAAATAACATTCGAGCTACGACTAATAACTTAATAATTGGCGACCATATCAAAATAACAAAATCAAATAAAATTACCCAGTCGCTGCGGATTTCTTATCCATTAGACGTTTGTTTGTTTCCAATTTACTCGTACGATAAATTCTGTGGCAATATGAAAGCTAATGACGCCTTAATATAAACTGTTTAGCTGCACGCAAGGATCAAATATTTCCATTTGTCGAGAATCTCCGGTATTTTAGCCGCTTAAATTTTTATGCCAGATGAGAGGTTATTTAAGGAAGTTGTTATATTGCGAATAGAAACAAGAAGACAGATTTACACTAGAATGAAAATTATTAATAATTTTAAGGCTTCTCGTTATAACAACTGATTCTGATCTTTTCAATTTTAGATTAAAGCGCCGTCATTTTTCTCCCTTTTAATGTCTGTATCCCCTCACTCAGACAATATAACAGTTTTTAATCATAATATATCTTTCGCTGGTACAGGGCAAAGTCGATTTTTCTTCGTAATACGTAATATAATTGGCGCTAATTAAAGACTGGTTCGGATTACCTTCGTTGCGCGTTATTATTATTATTTTATTCTTATTATTAGTAGTAGCATCAGTCAACTGCCGAGGATGTATAAGCCTCTCCAACTTTTTAGAAAAAGATAAAGACCCGACGTGGCCCCGGTGAGCTGTAGCTGCGGCAATCTTCTTACGAGTTTATACGAGCGTCCCGCCGTTGCACAAAGCGGGCGCGGAGGCGTCTTCGCGAAAAAGCCCCGCTGACTGTAAAACAGTTCCAGACGGATATTCATGCCCGTCGTCGCCCGGACATCAACGCCAAAAGCTGCTTCTATCCCAGCCCCTCCCCCCCCTCTCCTGCCCCTCGCAGGGAAGTGTTAAGCAGATACCATCACGGGCGCTACGCGCCTCGCAGCTACGCGATCGATCCGGCATCATATGTATATATATATATATATATATAAGAAGCGACCGCATATACGAGCCTATGGCCTCCGTATATAGGCGCGAAATTTGGAAGCTGGTAACAGGTTGACTTAACGCGACCGCGGCGCGCACACATATATTACGTGTTCCGAGCGCACGAGGTGCGCTCCTCTTTTCCAGTGGCGCACGCGGGGAGCTGCGAAGGATTATTATCCGTCCGTACGATCGATCGCCCCGGGCGACGCTGACGTTTTAATCTAAACAGCGTTAAAGCGGTATGGGTGAAAAATCGATTTGCTTGGAATTTTCTTGAAATTCGATACGCGCCTTCATTGTACTCTGATGAAAATACACAATCTCGTAAGGTTTTAGCGATTTCTGCCGTGGTGAACGAGGACTATAATTTTTTTTTAAATTTTCATTGTTTACGTGTAGTTTTCGATGTAGTTGTGAAAATTGCTGACGATTCTTTGACTTCTCAGAAAATTTAAAAGTAGGAATTTCGATGCACGGAGCTTATACGAGTGCTGTGCTTTGTACAACAGTATCCTTTTTTTGCACGTGAAAATGAACAAAACTGGTGCCTAAGCCCTTCATAGAATTATTTATTCAGATGTTGAAACAGGACGATCTCGCGTCTGAAAAGGTCAGTGTCATAAGTTCTCGTTTGTCGGATGTACGTTCGTTAAATATTACCGTCACTTTTCATGAGTCAAATTGCGAAAAATGACCAAAGATTTTTTGACGGCGGCGCGCACGCGGTAATCTCCAAACACCAGAAATTCACGACAATGTCTTCAGGGCCACTCTGATGAGAGTGCATATATGTGATACGAGTAATATTTTTCTAATTGTTTCTTATTAGAAAATCACAATTTTGAAATTATTCGAGCGTGAAAATATTGATTTGTAGTTCCTATAGAATCTTGAAGTGCATAATTTTAACATTTTCTGTATAATAATATCATTATTTTGATCAATTAAAAATATAAAATCTAATTTTTTACAATGATATTTCAGTTTACTTAAAAACTGCAAATTAATCTTTCGCGAACTCTCGATCTTTCTTACGTATTAGGTTGCTCAATTAGGTTGTTTCTCCGTTCCCGTTCACATTTTTCGTAGCATCGAAAATACTTTCGACGACCTCGTCTCCGTTTACATAAAAATTTTTAATAGGTTCATTTACAATACGTTTCAGCGTTTTATCTCTATCTGCTATTTTTTTAACACGTAAACACAAATTCTAAATAACTCGCTCATTATATTTATATTTAATTTTTACGCAGTTACCTTCACGCATTCGACTACATAAATTCGGTTGGAGCGAGTGAAAACGACAGTGGAATACAAGAAAGCCTTTCAAGCAGCAAAAGAAATGACTTCATTCTTTTGATAGCTGTGATAAAATACCGTACCTTGGATGTTCGAAACAGCTATTCAATTTTGGCAATGCATCGTTGCGAAGTAATTGTGTCTATAGAAGTCTCGCTTGAACGTTTGTATTTAGAACGTGGCACGCGCGTAACGCATTTATCTTAAAAATTCATCGAGAACGATTTACGGTCACTTATGATTATTACGGGCATTAAATTTAGACGGCTACTTGATGGGCTTAATTCTCAATAGAAATGCAGACTAGTTTTTATTATAGCATTGATATGCGGGAGCGTACGTTTTCACGAAATGTCTTGAGACAAATTGCTTGGAACTAAATCGAAGGAAACTGAATTTTTACAAAAGCTCTTTCTTTCTCAATAATTTTTACAGTTTTTTTTTTTTTTGTTAATTTTTTCTAAAAAAATTGCACATTAAGTCTTATTTATTTTAGTATATCTGAACAATCAATCCACAAATTTTACGATAATATTGTCTAACTGAAATAAGCTCAAGCGCCATTTTAACCGAAGCCGTGTATGAGATTGTGATCCAATACGTTTATTGGCAATTTCTACAACGCAATTTACTTTTAACAATAGCTTCATTGCTTGCATTCGTTTAATTACATAACTGTGCCTATCTCAAATTAAATGCCGCACTGTTCACCGAGGAATACAATCAGCATTGATCCGCAACCATTCAGTAAAATTACCGCTTATTACATAAACTTCTCATTATAAGGACTTTTCTCCATTATATCGTATCAGTTCTATAGCCTTTACGAATTGGACTTTCGTGCACGAGCGGTCGCTGCCTCGATTAATCCAGCGTCCCTCGCGCGATCCAGATCGCGTCAAATCTTGCCGCGAGCGCGGCGTATTTTCCCTTATCACCTTTTCATGGTTTCCCATAGGCGGCGCGGCGCGCGCAGCCGCAATCGCAATCACAGTTTCAATGCGAGCCACCGTACACTCCGGGGCTGATTAAATTATTTTACATCCTCCCAGCCACCTCCTCCCCGAGTGGAGTCTCTCGCGTATCGAGATAGGGACAGAGCGCGAGAGGGGGGTCAGGGGAGCGAGACGCAAAGAGCTCGAACAAGATAAAGAGGGAGGGTGCGGCGCGGTGCGGCGCGAGCGGGCGTAATTGCTCATTACGTATGCTATCGGGGCTTGCATTGAAATTATGTAGGAAGTTCAGTGCGTTCTACGGTGCCGCGCGACGCTGCCGGAACGGTAAATGGAAAATTAGTGGCCGTAATCATCGAGGCAGTTTCGCCGGTGTCGATGGCTTGTAATTGTCCAGAACGCTCGAGTTGGTCGGACCTGCCGCGCTGGCGCGCGCGGCCGCCCTCCGCGGGCATCTCCCGCGCGCGCGAGATAGGATGCTAGCGATCGGGTCCAATGGGTTATATATATATATATATATATATATATATATATATATATATATATATAATTTCGAAGGAGTATCTAATGGAGATAGAGCTCGATTTCCCTTCTTTTTTGCGCGCTAATCGGGCCGTTCGAGGCAATTGTGCTGATGGAAACCTGGAGCGAGAACTCGTGGATTATTCAATTGCAGTAGAATTATTGCGGTATACCTGTTATGGGGAAGAGACGCTCCTGAAATTTTTGGATCGACAATATCGATGACTAATTTTATTTTAAACCGAATTTGCCATGTACAAATATCACACCTTTAACGCATATTTCTATACAAGGGATATTTCGATTTATAGTGCATATTTTTTGTTGTTGGTCAGATTGATTCTGTAGGTTAGGGGGGAATGCATCATATTGACCTAATTACCCACTGGTATTAAGTAACAAGATTAATTGCAAATCTGTATTCGAGCGCAATTATCAAACGAATTATTTTAACTCCTATTGAATATGGTTCAAAGTACAATTAAAATTCTTAAAAATGGACGTGATTTTATTGCAAGGTACGAAATAAATGCACGCGATAAATTTACAAATATGCATTTAGCGTTGTGCGCGCGCATTATTCAATTATTCAGAATTTTTATCGATCGTTTTACTTTTATGGTTCGTGTATTTGTTAAAAAAAAGACTCAAATACCATCCAAATATCGAACATGCATAATTCAACTTTTATTTAATGCTATTTCTTGCATATTGTATAATAATTGTCCATTTATTCCAAAGTTACTGTACCTTTCTATATATACCCTAAGTAATAATGCATCCACTGTAAACTATTCCAGTAAATTTTCATCATTGTTCCGTCAAAGTGAGTTGATTTCGTCACAGAATCGAATCGATTTTAGCATACAATTGGAACTGTTTTCTAATTTCGGCGATATCACTTATAAAATATGCTCTAAATCTGAAGAAGTAAATTTTACTGTCTTAAAAAATGAAAGCTGATCAATTAGAAGAAATTGAAAAAAGGTTTTGGATAACGACAATTTAAGAGAAGATGACAATCTTTTAAGTGATGAAAAAATTTATCCGATTAACTGTTTCCATTTTACAGCTAGGTTGTATTGATTCGCCATTTTATCTTTTTATGTCTAATCTGTGATTTGTGATGCATGACTTAGAAATTGTCACCACAGAAGGTTTGACACAACTCGATTCGTAATCAGCGACCGGCAAGAATCCATCGCAATCGGTTACATCTTAAAAATCTCGTCTGACATTTGGATTTCGCGACAATCAACGTCTAGACATTTCACGACACATTATGCATGCGTTTTCATGTATAATCGTTTATTGTTATTATATCGTATATTATAATATTAGTTATCCATATAAAAATGCTTGAGCCTCCAACGATAGTAAATTCCTCGTTTAACCAATTAGAACGAACAAAGCCCTCGAATTACATATATATGTAAGTAGGTATATATTCATGTATCTGTCTCGCGCACGCTCTCTCTCTCTCTCTCTCTCTCTCTCTATGTTTCTATATATATACGCACATAGACGAGTAATTGCAAATTCGGGAGAAAGATGATTTCGTATAAAGTAGAATCCATTGGGTAATATGGGTTCATTAACCAGAATAAATTGGCTGCCGGCACATTGCGCGCACTTGCGCGCGCGCGCACAGCACGCAGTTGCGAGCTTTAACCGCATGCTAATTCATTGCGTTCAGCGAGCGCGAATACACCTACGCGCCCCTCGTGCCGTCTACACGTTCGCTTCCGTTACGGTAGCGCGCGGGCGCTCGGCGTTCCGTCTGCCTCTGTATATATATATATATATATATATATAGCAGCGGCGCGGGCGCATCGTACGCGCACACGAACTACTTATCGTATACGTTGGAACGTAACGCGCGTACGATGTGGCTCGGTTTCCTTGCGGCGCGCGTGTATCGTGCGTTTACGTACACTTCTGGAGGTTTCCGTATTTTTGCCCGTAGGCGGCCGTCCATGCGCGCGTTCCAGGATTGTAAGTGGCGCGCGGATGGTTTAGGAACGTGGAGTTCGTGTTGACTTGTTAATAGTAAGCGCAGAAATGAATGGATAAGCGACGCTTGATTATTATTGAACAAATTATTTTTTATACGAGCCTTTATTATGTTAGTGGATTTACAATTTTAAACTTTTAAAAATTAATTATTTCATAAATCAATATACGAATCTAACTCCATTAATTGACGATAAGGCTTTCGAGAAAGTTTTCTTTCGTACTGACTTATTTCATAAATATAGCATGTCGTTCAATATGAATGTTGGTTCTGGTGGTGTTTTCTATAAAAGCTATTAATAAATAAAAAAAAGAATTCACGTTTAAATAAAAAACATAAATTCGAATCTATGTTCTACAATTTTGACAGTCATCGTTTAAAATTAATAAATATTAATTGACTTTAAATTCAAATCTCTCATCAAAAAAATAAATTAATTAAAACTGGATAGGTACAATTTAATTAGATTAACCCCTCTACGATAGTGTTAACATTCCAATGAATATCTAACAGAATCTGTAAATAATATAAATTCAAAACACGTCATTCGACAAAACAATAAAATTTCCTATAGATGAGCCAACCGTTGTATAGAGGACCGTTGTTAGGGCACAATTAAAACTTGCTGAGCAGCTTTTTCGTGAAAAACGGTGTATTCGCCCCCTCCCCTGTTTTCGTTGAATACTCAAGGCAGATGCCGATCGGCGAAAAGCGAGCTTTACATCCCTCCACCGTGAATCAAGTGGCCACGCTCGCTCAAGTCAACGACTTTATGTTTTGCTTACGGGTGCGTCAATGTACGTGCGACGCTTGAAAATAGCGAAGCTTCATACCTACTTCATATTTAAAGTGGGTAAAGCCTACGGTTAGGTTCAGATCGTTTTGACGATTAATTACGTTTCCTCTGAACAATTTTTCTGAAAAGATTTTTTGGCTGAAGTTGGTTCAAATTTTGGAAAAACTCAAATTTAACTCCTTTCAAATGACAATTTTCAGAAACACAAATCCCCTATTCGTTTTTTATTTGGTGACTACTGTTTTTCAAAGGTTAAAAAGGAAGTTATAGAAAGGATAGTTTGCATTTAAATCGATCTGGTAAAAAAAGTTGATTAAACTCACAAAATTTTCCCAATAAATCGGTTGAAAGCAATGTCCCAGAAATTTACGGAATCCCTTGCCACGAGTCTGAAGTTTTTTCAATGTTTAAATGATAGCTTATGGTAAAATAAGCAAATTTATTTAAATTTTTTTATTATACATAATATATTTGCCGAATTATTTTGTTCTTTTAATCTTAAAATTAATCTCAGATTTTAATGTAAATAATTCTACGCGCATGACGTAAGTGACGAAATTACAAGGTTTCTATATATAGTTATATTCACATGCAGGAACACATGGCAGAAAAATAAGAATAGTAAATTTAATTTTCTGTTAATTTTTTGGAAGTTTTTTGGCGAATCAAATAGGAAGACCGCATTGGTATGCCTAGAATATATAGTTTAACATCTTCTAGTAAATTTGTTGCCAAGATTATTAGTAAAAAATATCGATTAAAAAGTGGGTTGAACTTTTATACAATTTCAGTAAATAAGAAATTCTCAAATAAATCATTTAAGATCACACAACAATAACATTTCTTATATTTTCATAACAACGATTATAACGAACAACTTCTGGGATTATAAATGATACACAATTGTAAATAAAATAAGCACAAATTTATGTAGAATATGTGTATTCTAAAAGCCAAAAGAGAAAAAGTTCTAACAAATGAAAATAATCTTAGTAGAGACGAGAAAAGAATAATGCGCGCACGCTCGAACAGCGTTGTTTTCTAACCTCTGTATCCCATTACAAAGGCGTCCAATTTCAAGGGGTAAGTTCCACTTACCGATCGCAGGCCAAACTCATCACGCACCCGGACGTACGGAGAGTCCGAGGTGGCCAACCACACTCGTCTCCTGATTTTGAAATTCTCGATATTTTCCTAAAGCCAAAATACGACCTACTTCAACATAAGTCTGTAGACAGGCATTCTTTTACGGACAATATTCGAATTTCCCGTCACAGCACGGATCACTGTTTTTAGGAAGCATAACCATTTGACCTCTTTCGAAAACCTCAAGATTTTCTCCATAGCAAGTATTCGGCCGTCTTATTTGTGAATCCATATACATCTATCTTACGGAAAAATCTTCGGTTTTCCCGTCACGGCATGGTTCAAACGTGTATTTCCTTGGTACACATAATTTGGCCTATAACGACAGTTCGCTCGCGTTTCTAGTGCATCGATTTTCCATATTTTTCATACGTTCATTCAATTCCATACCCTTCAATAATTTCATTTATTCGAATCTTTCTTTTCTCGTCTTTACTTCAAATAAATGTTTATCTAAATGATTCATTCGAGTTTTTTAACGCGCAGCCGCTTTGTCTGAGGTATTATATTTCCTTCGCGTTTTGTCCGCATAGATCATACAACCAAACTGTCAAAACATGTGTATATTCCTAAACTAAAGGCCGCTCCTAAATAGTAACATATTAATATCGTCTTATTTACTAATCTTAAATTAAAGAAATATCATAATTTAGCGTTAAATAAGAAATGATCACATCAATAATATATAATTTCATTTTCTTACGAAACAATTAAACTTTTTTATTTAATGTCCTAAAATAATTATAAAAGTTTTTCTTACATCGTATTTTCGTCAATTATTAAACGACTGATTAATTTTATTCCATCTTATGCTTAAAGGCTTTGAAAGAAACTAACGCTTGATTCACGTTTAACAAACCTCGCATCATATCGCACAACTTATTTATAAACTTAATCTAGAATTCCTTAGACATTGAACACTAAAAATTAGAAAAACATCAAATATATTAAATCCGCATTTTCTATGCTACTTC